>CAUYWK010000062.1:0-222639 GCA_963576725.1 Azorinus chamasolen | reverse complement strand
TCAACAAATATATCGTGGATTGACCAGTTTCGGTGCGCTTAGCAATCAAATTGATCGCGGTGATTACAAATCTTAAAATTGTATGAAAAAAACTAATATTACCAAAATATTCCATATTTAACGCGGTTGCAACCCTTTTAATGACGTAGCCATTTTTGTGTTATTTTGTGTTTATCTGCCCTATTTCGGTGCGGCTTATTTTTATCCAAATACAGTGTTCAACAAAAGTGTATGACTACATTTGTAAATTAAAAGTAGTAGGTCTGTAACTTAATTTTTAACTTTGAACTGTTAAAACAAAATGAAATGCATATCAAACAAATTATACATGCTGTAAAGAGTTTAAAGTATTTTTATTTATAACAAGAACCATTTATTGTCAATGTTCTTACCTTGTTTAAACTCATTTTTTCTCTGGAATTTGTGCATTTTGACTAAAAACAACTCTAGTAAGGCGTTTTTTCCTGTAAAATATTATTTGATTAAAATCTAGTAGGTATCTCTCCAATATGAATTAAATTAGGTCTCTATCCTGTATGAATGAACTAAAGTAGGTCTCTGTTCTATAAGGTCTCTCTCCTATGTGAAAAATATAGTGAATGATATACTTTCGGACATAGCCTGTACTTGAAAAACAGTGAGCAGAGACATCAAAGTCATGTGACTTTGCTGCAGCAAATGACAACAAATGTATATCTCTACAAAATTGAGAGAAACGTTTTCAGGACAGTATTTTTTTTGAACAAAAGTTATCCAAGTGAAAACAGACATAAGGAAAATGGCTGAAATTGCTATGCTTTATCAAATATAGTAAATAACTGAACTGTTTGCAGCACATTTCAGATTTTTTGACAGCGATGACAGGTATTTTTTTATTTTGTGGATTGCAAAAAGTGATGACGTAATTCAGCTCTTCTTAAAGAAGATATCGTTTCCAAAGTAAAGTGCACCGAATTAGGGCATGCACCGAAACAGGGCCATCGAAGATATATAGGATCTGTCATGAGTTTTCAGTTGAGATTAACTTTTCTCTAACGTGTCTGGAAAATAAAGTTATTAAGTGAACCACTGGCGAGCTTAATAACTTTTTTTTCTGAACGAGTTTAAGAAAAGTTTTTCTAAAATGAAAACGAGTGTCAGATTCTTTTTATCACATAACCGCAACACTTTTGATTTAAATGTACATGTTTGTTTTTATTTTTACCATGAATGGGACTTGTGTGATGTTAATCGTGTCATGTCATATCTTATAATACACATGTTAGATATAAACAAATATGTGATGGTTATATTAACCCGGAGACAAGCAAAGTTATGTGATATATTTAAAAAACATTTACCGGTATCTGTTAATTACCTATATAAAGCTTACAGATTGAGATTTTGATTTTAAGAATTGCCATGTAACAAATCTCAATTTTTTTTTACTATTTATAATAATTTAATATGTATGTGACCCCAACCCATGTTGACATCTTAATAATAGAGAACAACTATACTGGATGTCATTTCTATTTTATCATCTAAACCAGAATTAGTTTTCTAGTCTGTATCTAATTTTACACCTAAAACAGTTCAACTCCAAGAATTCCATCGTGCCCATCTCGCATGTACACATACCAGCCTGGCTCCTTACTGCCATCCTCATTTCCATGGAGATAGATGGGAAAAAATGAACGAGGACCTTGGCCAAGACAAAGCAGGGTTCCATTCAAAGAGCCGTCAGTACGAAAGTGAAATACATGTTCCCTGTAGTTTGTATCTGTCTCTTCATGTTGAGTGAATGATACTAACAGTCCAACTATAACAGATAATGTATATGTAGTTGTCATTTGCAAATGTGCTACTTCAGTGCTAAAACTATACAGTAAAACCTCTCTATAACGACCACTAAATTACATCAAGTATTTTGTGTTAAAGGCAGGTGGCGGCTTAACCTTTTCCCTGTTCTGTATTTAGGCCAATTTTCAGTACCTGATGAATATTCATTAACAAAATAGTTATAAAGAAATATCGAAGGTGGAACAATGTAGATATTTTAGAAAGTAAAGAAACAGATCTATCAAATTCTGTTAACAAACAGAGCAGACCCTGATCAGACGGCTCTTCTAGGAGCTGTCTGATCTGGGTCTACTCTGTTTGCAAATACGTGAAAACAGGTTTATATGAGGGAAAGGGTTAAAGCAAGGTGAAAGTAAAACAGAACGCTCCTATAAGAGCATTCTGTTTTACTTTCACCTTGCTTTAAGTAGCCACCTGCCCGAAATACCAACTAATTAACACAATTTAGTGGTCATTATAGAGAGGTTCTAATGTATATGCAATAAAATCCAACTGAAGTGATTACTATATGAACTAGAACTATCACTGAAGGTGATTGAAACCCCCACCCACCACCTTGTCACAACAGCCAATGACTTCCATACAAGAGGCAATAGCTCAATAATCCTTTCATCCACACTTGTTGAAAGAATTTTTTTAAGTCCAATCAAGGAACGACTCATATCAAAATGATGTCACTCACATCTACACATCATTATAAATGCATATGCAAAATTTGAGGTTCAATGGTGATGAAATGTAGAAGTAGTACTTGAGAAGTTTTGCTCTGGACAAAAAATACTCATGAAAAGTAACAAAGGGGAATAAATCCCTCAAAAATGAATTTAGAGTTACAGTCCTTGCTGACTGAACATCCTCTCATCCACTGCTATCCATATATAAATATATAAAGTTTCAACATTGTACCTACAATACTAGAGAAGTTATGCTCCAGATAAAAAAATATGCTTCTGAAAAGTATCAAAGGGGAATAACTCCCATAAAATTAATTTAGAGTTACAACCTTTGTTGACTGTACCTCTCATCACCCTCTATCCATACATAAAGTTTCACAGTTGTGCCTAAAATACTAGAGAAGTTATGCTCCGTACAGAATATTGTTTCTGAAAAGTAACTACGGGAAATAACTCCCTCAAAAATGAATTTAGAGTTACAACCTTTGTTGACAGCACATTCTCTCATCCCCTCATAATGTGTACCAAGTTTTAAGACAATGCCAGAAACAGGTTTCAAGAAAATGGCATATCCCAAAAATATGTCCCAATTAAGAGACAAAATATTAAGTTAAAAGGGGCATAATTCTGTCAAAATTTGTGCAAGAGTTATGAAACATGGAGACGACTGTTCCCACATAACACTTATAACATTAATATTAAGTTTGATGGTGGTATAAAAAATAGTTTTCAAGAAAAAAACAAATGTCCCGGGAAAACGCGAGTGACGGACGGACGACCGACAGACGGACGGACAAAGTGATTCCTATTTAGCCCTCACCACAGGTGGTGGGGGTATAATAAAGACAGATGTTTTTGAAACCAGGTGGATGTTTAATGTAGGATGAATGTAATGCAGAAAGCTCTTGCAGGACATTTCTGCATAAGTTTAATCCTGCATTAAGTTACCACCTTCCCTCGAGACCCAGAACAAGACCTCTTTTGGTGTTTGGGCTAAGGGGTTTTACAGTATTTCTTGTAACAATCTCACATAAAATATTCTGGATCCAAACTGTTTACAAAGGCTATCAAGACTTCATACATAGTGTGCTAAAGGTCACCACTTATGACAACCTGACATGAATGTTTTATTACCGGGGGTAGCTGATTCTTTATAATTGTATATGAACACATGATGTTTAGGCTTATGAAGAAACTGTAGAAACAGAGCTACATGAATCAACAAGAGGGCCATTGGCCCTATATCGCTCACCTGAGTTACAGTAATACATGTATATTGACATGTTAATTTTTCAGTGGACAACATTTCTAGCAGATGAAATAAGCTTAGTGCACTGTTTTCACCCTTTAACTGCTGAATAAACTTGAACTGAATTCAGAACTAATACCAAGTGACTGGTTGACCAAGATCTAAACTGTTTACAACTTGTGCCATTTTTGCCTTAGCTCAAAATGCCTAAAACTGGTCTTTGAGAAATTCAAATGACTTCAATAAAGCTATGCAATTATACCTTGACCCAGGTATATAGGCAAATAGAGTGCTAGGCAGTACATAATGCCAGTTTTTGTGTGAAATGACCAATAAGAATATCTTTAAAAATCGTTTAACCCTTTCCCTCATATAAAGCTGTTTTTATGCATTAGCAAACAGAGTAGACTCAGATCAGACGACTCCTACGGAAGCTGTCTGATCTGGGTCTTCTCTGTTTCTTTTGACACAATATAGATCGGATTCTACAGTTTTTGTCAAAGCAAAAACTTCTCTTCAGAGAAATAATGTGTTTTACACATTAAAAATAAGAGTAGACTTAATCAGACGGCTGCTACAGAAGCTGTCTGATCAGGGTCTGCTCTTTTTACATTTGACAAGATATAGATTTGATTTTACAGTTTTTTTCAAAGCTAAAACTTCTATTTATGGCAATAACAAGAAGCATTTTAAGCATTAGCAAACAAGAGTAGTCCCAGATCAATTTTTGTCAAAGCAAACAGGTTAAGGGTTAATAGGTGTTTAGAAATAATTCTAGCTCTAGGTGTGAATATCTGATGATAATTCAATTAAACGGGTCATTAGTATTTTTAACAATTGAAATTGAGAAGAGTTACGTCTACTATTATAATGAAGTTATATTTACTCAGTTATTTCATTAATATCATACAAGATTCAGACATTTTAGAACTTTTTAATGTGTTGTCATCAAATTTTATAAAAAACAAGATGTGTTTGTGAAACACTATGCCCCCTCGATATGATATTTGACCCTAAAGGATGACCTTGATCTTGACATGTCACCCCTCAAACTGTGCAGCTTCATGGGGTGCACATGCATACCACATATCAAGTCTGTATCTCTACTGGTTCAAAAGTTATGGCCAATGTTAAAGTGTGTGACCTTTGACCATGAAGGATGACCTTGACCTTGACATGTTACTCCTCAAACTGTGCAGCAAAATGAGAAACACATGTATACCAACTATCAAGTCTGTATCTCTACTGGTTTAAAAGTTACGGCCAATGTTAAAGTCAGTGACCTTTGAACCTGAAAGATGACCTTGACCTTGAAATGTTATCCCCTTAAATGTGCAGCTTCATGAGATACACATGCATACCAAATATTAAGACTTTATCTCTATTGGTTCAAAAGTTATGGCCAATTTGAATTTATTGGTTCAAAAGTTATGGCCAATTTGAAGTTGGTGACCTTTGACCTTGAAGAATGACCTTGACATTTCATCCCTCACACCGTGCAGCTTCATGAGATACACAATCATGCCACATATCAAGTCTCTATCTGTACTGGTTCAAAAGTTATGGCCAATGTTAAAGTCAGTGATTTGACCCATATGTTTGACCTCTGACCTTTAAAGATGACCTTGACCTTGACATGTCACCCCTCAAAATGTGAGGCTTTATGAGATACATATGCATGCCAAATATCAAGTCACTAGCTGGACTGGCTCAAAAGTTATGACCAATGTTAAAGTTACAGACGAAGAAACAGACAATTTGACCTTTGACCCTGAAGTATGACCTTGACCTTGACATTTCACCCCTCAAAATGTGCAGCTTCATAAGATACACAAGCATGCCAAATATCAAGTCTGTATCTCTACTGGTCAAAAAGTTATGGCCAATGTTAAAGTCGGTGATTTGACCCATATATTTGACCTCTGACCTTGAAGGATGACCTTGACCTTGACATGTCACCCCTCAAAATGTGTAGCTTCATGAGATACATATGCATGCCAAATATCAGGTCTCTATCTGTACTGACTCAAAAGTTATGACCAATGTTAAAGTTGCGTTAATGTTACAGACAAAAAACAGACAATTTGACCTTTGACCCTGAGGATGACCTTGACCTTGACATGTCACCACTCAAAATGTGCGGCTTCATGAGATACACAAGCATGCCAAATATCAAGTCTCTATCTCTACTGGTCCAAAAGTTATGGCCAATGTTAAAGTAGGTGATTTGACCCATATATTTGACCTCTGACCTTGAAGGATGACCTTGACCTTGACATGTCACCCCTCAAAATGTGCGGCTTCATGAGATACATATGCATACCAAATATCAAGTCTCTATCTGTACTGGCTCAAAAGTTATGACCAATGTTAAAGTTGCTGACAAACAAACAGACAAACAGACAAACAGACAAACAGACAGACAGACAGACAGGGCAAAAACAATATGCCCCCCAGATCTTATCTGGGGGGCATAAAAAGTTATATTTAAGATGCTTTATGGGGCAGCAGACTTAATTCACAGTAGTAAGTTTAACACCTATCATTGTTGGGGGGGGGGGGGGGGGATTATCATGTTTTCTTAAGAATTACATGTACCATGACTTATATCAGTTGGGCCATTGCATAATCATGTTTTCACAGTTTTCTTAAACATTACCATGACTTACATCAGTTGGGTTTGGACCCAGATCAAAAGTCTAGATGGTGATCATTTTCCTTGATTGCCTGAATTGTTACTTTCCTATATCTCTCACATCTAATTTGAGAGACATTGGAAGACACCATGTAACATCACTCACACTACACACTGGGGTTAATAGGTCAAAATGCCTTTAATGTTTCCTCTGCAACAAAAGGTTATTGTCATCTGCTTCAATTCTTAAAATAAACTTACTTTCATTTTTTTGCAAAAATATGGTTCAGATGACAAACAGTTTGGATCCTGATGAGACGCCGCAGTATGCGGCCTCTCATCTGGATCCAAACTGTTTGCATGTAAAACATGGTTCCACATAAATTGCCAATGTATTGAGGACCATATATATTCTATTTTAGATCATCATAACATCTCATGGCATTGCTTGTGTTGCGGTCTACCTAACTTTGCTAGCTCATTTTTTAACTCGACAGTCCAAACGTCGAACTCATTCAGTATCCTGAATCAAACCGTAGATAGTCCAGGCATACCAAATGCCACATCGTCACCAATTCATTATTATACTGACGACCACAGTGATGCTGGGTCCAGTACTGTAAACAGAACTCGTAGAGAGAAAAAGAAGCTTGACAGGCCATTACGTGTTCTTAACGTAAATTTTCAATCAATAAGAAATAAGAAACCCTTCCTAGACGAGGTGCTGCACACCACTAAGCCTGATGTTGTGATTGGCACGGAAACATGGCTAGATAGCACTGTACAATCATGTGAGTATTTCCCAAGTGACAGTTACTCGGTATTTAGATCCGATCGTGTAGTAAATCACAAGAACAAATCATATGGTGGTGTTCTTGTCGCAGTTTCAAATGACTTTACTTCTGGTGAATGTGTAGAGCTAAAGACAGATTGTGAATTGGTCTGGGTAGAAATTAAATTCCCGAACTGCAATAAACTATTAGTAGGTTCCTACTACCGTCCGCCTAGCGACAATGGCGCATCCTTAGAACAGTTCAAATTATCCTTAGAAAGAATTAACCAGATGTCCAAGTGTACTGTTATTGTAGGTGGAGATTTCAACCTTGGAAATATTGACTGGTCCGTGCCCGCTGTCATGACCGGCATCGGAAATAGTGGTATGCATCAAGACCTCCTTGACACTTTAAATGATAACTCACTACACCAGGTAGTAGACAAACCTACTAGGAAAAGCAAGATCCTGGACTTAATAGTCACAAATAAACCTTCATTAGTCAATGAAATTGACACCCTCCCCCCACTTGGTGAGGCTGACCATGACATGGTCTTTGCAGAGTTTGACTTGAAATTCAGTCGTAATAAAACCCCTGACCGTAAGATCTTTAAGTATCATAAGGGAAATTGGGACGAAATCAGACGTGACTTGGAAAATTTTAAAGACACGCAACTTCGCATTAGCTCCGATGTGAATGCTGTCTGGAACTCGTTTAAAGATTGCCTTTTAAAATCAGTGAATGATAATATCCCCACTAAATTACTGAAACGTAACAATAGAGTACCCTGGATAAATCTAAAATTAAAACGTAAATTAAAGAAATTGAAGAAAATGTATACTAAACATAAAGATACGCCAGCCTACAGAAATCTTAGATCCCTTACCCAAAAAGAAATTAGACAGGCTTACTGGACATACATAAACAACATGATCCTAGATCTTCCAATAAATGAACCTGACCAAACTCTATATAACCAAAGACCTAAAAATCTCTTTACCTACATAAAGAGCCAAAAATACGAAAAAGTGGGTATCTCCTCCCTTAGAAGTAATGGGATAATCACATCTGACCCAATAGAAAAGGCTGACATACTGAATGCACAGTTCCAGAGGGCATTTACAAGGGAATCTAATAATCACGGGCCGGACATGGGTCCGAGCCCACACCCCTTAATGGAACAAATTACCATTTCAGAACCGGGAGTTATAAAAATTCTGAGTAATATTAACCCCCATAAAGCCATGGGCCCTGATAGAATCCATGGTAAAGTTCTTAAAGAACTCAACATCACCATAGCCCCAATACTTACCTATATTTTCCAACTTTCCCTCCAGCAGGGTAAAGCTCCCGAGGACTGGAAATTAGCAAATGTAAGCCCTGTATATAAAAAGGGTGATCGGTATGACCCGGTAAACTATCGCCCCATATCATTAACATGCATCACTTGTAAACTTATGGAGCACATACTAGCAAGTAACATCATGAAACATCTTGAACAAAATAACATTTTCTATGACAAACAGCACGGCTTTAGAACTAAACGCTCATGCGAAACACAATTAATAGACTTTGTCCAGGAACTTAGTAAAAATGCAAATGACAACCGACAGACTGACGTAATAATAATGGACTTTGCGAAAGCTTTCGACAAGGTGCCACATAATAGACTTGAACGTAAACTGACATATTACGGCATTGACACCAATACAGTCGCGTGGATAGGTAGCTTCTTAGAAAATAGAACTCAAAACGTCGTATTAGAAGGGCACAGCTCATCTTTTGTAACAGTTGAATCAGGTGTTCCTCAGGGTACGGTGCTTGGGCCAATCCTCTTCCTGATCTACATAAATGACTTTAACACATACATTAAACACAGTACCTTAAGACTCTTTGCAGATGATAGCATAATATATAAAACCATTAAATCAAAGAAAGACTCTGAACTCTTACAGGAAGATCTAGATGCTGCAGCTAGATGGGAGGGGGATTGGCTCATGTCCTTCCACCTCGATAAGTGTAACATACTTAGGGTAACATCCAAAAAGAACCCCGTAAAATATAATTACAGTTTACATGGCCAACAACTAGAGGAAGTAACAAATTCGAAATACCTAGGTGTTACATTACAAAATGATCTGAAATGGGATAAACACATAAATAATATTGCATCTAATGCAAATAAATCTCTAGGCTTCCTGAAACGTAATCTAAAAGTAGGATCTAGTAAAATAAAAGAACGGGCATAGCAGTCCATAGTTAGGCCTAAACTAGAATACTGCAGCTCTGTTTGGGATACACACCAACAGAACCAGACTAACCAAATAGAGAAAGTCCAACGTCGTGCAGCAAGGTTCGCTACAAATCGTTACCACAACACAAGCTCAGTTACAGAGATGATCCAAATCTTAAACTGGCCTCTGTTACAAGAACGTAGAACAGTGTCAAGATTAATCATGTTCTATAAGATAACCCATCATCTAGTGGCCATATATCCGTCAAATCTGTTAATGCTTAAGACAATTCGCACAAGGCAGAACCATGATTTTGTTTACCAACCCATTCAAACCTCTAAGAATGTATACAAATTCTCTTTCTACCCTCGCACAATCATTCAGTGGAATGCACTACCACCCGCTGCAGTCATGGCTGAAACACTCGAAGTATTTAGATCACAGGTCGCCATCCCTGTGATCAGGGCTCTGTGACGGGGTTACTAGGGTGTACATAGTTTTAAAATACTAACAATGGTCCCGGGGTGTGGCACTCTATCTTGTATATAATTCACGTATTCCCTTTTACTACCCTTCCGGGCTCCTTTCTTTTTGTTATACTCCTAACATCCCACGCGACACGCGCACTCGTCGTCATGTGTATAATAGTCAATGCTGACTGAACACATTATAAGAAGATAGATAGATAGGTAATCACAGTTTCACCACTAGCATGCAAAGAGTTAAGAGTCATGCATTGACCTGGAGAGATTTTACTGCCCAGCAGCTGTAACCTTTGAACTGCTGCTGGTCTGCAGATCTGGAGTTGTTTATTTAACCCTTAATTTCTCTCATATAAACTTGTTTTCATGCATCTGCAAACAGAGTAGACCCAGATAAGGTGGCTCCTATAGGATCAAGGTCTGTTATTTGCTAATGGAATTTGATAGATGTTTCTATGCCTTCTAAAACAGCTACACTGATTCACCTTCAACATTTTATTATAAATAGTTATAAATAGAATGATACTAGCACTCCAATGCAGTTATCTCCCTTTGTCCCTTATGGCTATGCTGATGGGACAAGGGAAATAACTGTGAGGAAATTACCTTTTAAGTGTTACAGATTCTGATGTTAAGTAGCATAAAACCCCAGGGTGAGACCATTTATGGCCCAGGGGTCATTATTTGAACACACCTGGTAGTGGTATATTAGGTGATGCTTCATACCAAATATCTTAGCTCTAGATTATGTGGTTTCAGACAAAAAGATTTTTAAAGGTTTCCCTATATAAGTCTATGTTAAAACTACAAGCCCCAGGGCAGGGCCATTTTTGGCCCGGGGGTCATCATTTTAACAAACTTGGTAAAGGACCATTAGATGATGCTATATACCAAATATCAAAGCTCTAGAAATTGTGGTTTCAGAGAAGAAGATTTTTAAAGATTTAAAAAAAAAACCTGTAAAAGTAGTGGGACGGGGCCATTTTTTGCCCTGGGGTCATGATTTTAACAAAACTGATAGAGGACATCCTAAGGTACATTTCTGTGAAATTTGGTTGAAATCCTCCCAGTGGTTTAGGAGAAGAAGTCATTTGAAATAAAAGTGAACGGACAGACAGACGGACAGACGGACGACAGGCGGTCACAATAGCTCACCTTGAGCCTTTGGCTCAGGTGAGCTAATAAGTCTAAAGGTGTCTCAATTGGGTACAGGGTTGAAAGTAAATACATACTTAAAATGGTTTTAACGTTTTTTAACACTAAATAAAGCTTGAAGCCTCGGCCTTTCTTGAATTTCTGATCCTGAGGGCAAGATATTTCTATCCTTCATGAATTGACGAATGGTAGATTTTTTTTTCTTCCACCAAATAAAGATTTACCAGAAGATCTAGATAGCCTTGTAATGACCCTCCAGTTCGGTGTAAATTTAAAGCTAATATATTTTCTGGCCACTTTGGGTCAATATCTTCAACAGAATGGGCATTTTAAAGTACATACGAAGTATGTTCCAAAGAATGAAAAGTACGTCAGCCAGTGGAATTCTGTTACCTCAAAGTAGTATGCTAAAATTACTGAGCGTCCATCAATAAAATTTAACCCATTCCAACTTGGGCTATTTTTAGACCTAACATCTTTGATTAAATCTACCAAAAAGGAGCATTAACTAGAGAAAAGGAAATTTTCAGAACTGTGTAGTTTTGAAACCATTGTGATAAATAGAGCATTTGCTCCTGTGGAGAAAATGCTCTATTTATCACAATGGTTTCACAAAGTGACTTTTACAGAAGCGTCAAAAGGCATAAATATGAGGGAATGGGTTAACCCATGAACTTGAATAATTGGGTCGCATGAAACTACACAATATAAGTATATTCTGAAATCATTGCTGAAGTCACTGTTACAGTTACGTGACATGGAAGTAGGGCTGTCACTGTTACTCGGTTAATCGTTGACTGTTCAGTTTGTTGTTCTATCCGATTCAAAATTTCACTGTGAACCACCTGTAATAATTTGGGAAAGTAAATTACGCTAAAAATATTATTTTATACTGTCATGACATGTTATTATTATTATTATATTATTATACCACATTTATAGAGCTCTCTTTTCACATAGGATATGTGCCTTCAAAAGTGTTTAACATAGACAAATTTTATGTACAAAACAGGGTATATTCAATGTATATAGAATATTTAAAATAAAATATATTTAATACTTATAATATAGATAAGAATAATAATAAACAAGAGGGCCAACATGTCATATCTTATTTTGTTTCCTTCAACATACTATAGTGGAGAAAAGCGCAGGCATCTGATTATTCGAGGCTGTAAACCATATACGTATCATCTTCTGTAAACAATTCTTATTTAAGAACACACGTAGAGCCATGTATCGCTTTTAATGCTTATCATAATTTAAAGAAAAAAAAAGTGTCACTATTTCTCAAACCTAATTGAAAGTTGACAGTCTTTCACATGCCTAATGTTGGTTTATCATGTAAACTGGTCTACCAATAAACCAATGTTTGTTCATTCTCAATTTTATCCAGTTTTCCTCATGTCTGTGTAGTGTGTACTATTACTTTTACAAGCATTACGTTAAAGAGGAAGGGCATTCGAACCTACACTTTTAGTCAGTACACTTCATAATGTTAGTAGATAATTTTACAGTAGACCAGTCTAGCGGAAGTTGAGACTCGAAGGGTAAATATTATTCTTACTTTCACTTTTATCATAAATCTACCAGAAGTTAACTTTGAAATGAATGGTTATATGATTTCGGTCAACAAATGAATCAAGCAGATGTCAACAGGGTTATCAAGTCTTATCTTGGCCCAAATATGATTAAATTTCCAAATATATAGAGTATCATGCTTTATCCTATATACAGTCTGAGATGGATGATAAACATGGCAGTTAACCGTTATGTTCGGTTTGCTGTTCCCGATTAACCCGTTCAAGAATTGTCTAACCGTGACAGCCCTACATGGAAGATACACGTTTCTTTTATGTCATTTAACAGCTTTCTTTATGCCGAAAATTGCCGAGTATTCCGAATTGAGGATGGGAGAAAAATGTTTGCCAGCAGTACATGCCCCCATATACAATGTGGTCCAGGGGCCATAACAAACAGAGGAATGCATACAACGTCAAACAGCCATTTAGTCTTACATTTTTGGCCAACAATGCAGACCTCCTTCACTATGCCTGGTAGAAACAGGTAGGCAATCAATGAGGCCTGCAACTCATCTGAACCCAGCTTGTGCCTCATATCAAACAAGAACACTTTATTCTCCGTGCTCACTGCAAACCGACAAACTGCAATTTCATCCTCTGTGAAGAACCTCTCTGGATGCACTTGACACCCTTGGAAACTTCCCAGTATAAGTTTGCCATCATCTGTCAGCTTCTGAGTGCTAAAGAACAAAACATATTTGATATACAGCAGAACCTCTAAAGAGTGACATCTTTATAAACATTAAAGCCAATAAAAGCAGACAGTTCCATAATGCAGAAAGCCTTTTAACATTTTCCCTCAAACAAAGGCTTTTTCATGCCTTTGCAAACAGAGTAGACACAGGGGGGATCCTTTACAAGTCATCTGATCATGGTCTGCTCTGTTAGCTTATGAAATTATACAATAAATAGATCTGACTACTGACTATCCTGTGTATATATGTCATTATAAAAATTTCAGCTAATATATATTTAGCACGAATATGAAACGTGTGAAGGGTTAAGCTTTTCTTGTATCACTTTCATTCTGTATTAAATATACCATCCGTCTCAACCCATTTTTGCTTAGTGTCCCTTAACCCTTTCCTCCATAGGCTATTTTTAGACACAACTTCCTTGAATCAATCTACCGAAAAGGAGCATTTACTAGAGAAAAGGAAAAGTTTAGAATTGTGTAGTTTTGAAACCATTGTGATAAATAGAGCATTTGCTCCTGTAGGAGCAAATTCTCTATTTATCAAAATGGTTTCATAAAGTGACTTTAACAGAGGCGTAGAAAGACGTATTAATGGAGGAAATGGTTAAAAGGCATATACCACCAGCGTAGGCCATTATCAAGGGGTAACATGTTACATGAATATGCCTCTAATACATAGATTGACTCTTTCCCTGCTGAATATTAAATAATGACATTTAATATCCTTACAGGGTATTACAGGGCCCTTTAGGGCCTCACAGATTAAGGACGCAGCGGTCAGCGGCATGGTTAGTCATTAACGAGGCTTCAGCGGTACCGGTTAGACGTAAATTCTATCAGTCAAATTTCATTCTGTGTGCTTATTCTATATCACGTTGTTTCCGTGATTTGGAAGTATTACAATGGATGATCCTGAACAGGTACTTGTTTATTTTTCACTTTTCTATCTTAGTTATCAGGATATGAGTTCTACCCATAGGTTTAATTTGTTTCATCTTCCATCATCAATTTCCTACGTTTTCCGAGAATGGATATCACGTTCTCGAGTCCCTAACGTTTTTTCCATGCGAAAATGGATACGACATTTCGGACATATGCCGAAAAATATTTTTTCAATACACAAGCTCTTGCGGAAAGAGATATAATCTTACAAAATGGATACCACATTTCGCAGATTTCTACCTTTGTTGGTGTTGTGTGCCAGTTCTTTTAGGATGGATACACATCCACTGGCGAATTAGACGGGGTGCATGACAGGCCATTTAATACATTGATATTTGATCCGTTATACTCCATGCTTTGTTAGCATGGCAGCTTATCATATAATATGTACTGTGACCATACCCTCACACCGCTCCCCTCTCTATTTCCAGTCCATGTTGGCAAAAGGCCAGGGCGGAAATGACGCTGTCGGAGGAGTCTCAAACCCCGAATATATTTGACCGCCTGCGCAGTATGGGCAATTGCACGGTTCCGTCGGCAGGTGACCTCGGGGCCTATCAATTTGCAGAATCGCTGCAAACTATCACTGCCACCATGACTGCGATGCAGCGTAATTTGGATTCCTTGCGCTCTGGCACAGCTATCCAATCAGGAGCCAGGCCTGCAAAACGAGCCCGGATTTCCCTTGACAGCGATGACTTCAGTATAGCCTCGTCGGACAATGAGGGGCTCATCAACAGCTACCTGGAGGCAGGGCAGGCTGAGGCCCAGCAGGGGGACAATCAAGACTGGCTCGACATAGATGAATTTTTTGAGGAAGGCGAGGAAATCAGAGAGGAAATTTTTCCAGACCTGGCAAGTTTAGCCAATAAAGTTTTGCGGGTAAAAGCCAAGGAGGATAAGGCTAAGATATTGGCAATGAAACATCGGAGACCATCAAACGTGGAAAACCTCCAAGTCTCACGGGTTGAGGAACCTCTCTGGCGGCAATTAAAACGAGAGACAAAAGCTTTTGACTATGCCATCCAAAAAATGCAGGCCTCATTATGCCAGGCTACTGTCCCCGTGCTGAAACTGATGCAACGCATAAAAGAAGAGGTTGTGTCATACGACCTCAGGGAATTAGCGGGAGACACCTTCAAAATGCTCGCACAGGCAGTTGTTCACTCCAACGAGGCGAGAATGGACAGGATAAGACGAGACTTGTTACCAGCCTATCAGCCTCTATGTGCCAACAAACCGTCGGCGACAAAATTATTTGGAGACAAACTCCAAGCCGATATCCAGGCCCTGAAAGAATCAAAGACCACACTGACGGCATTACCACCACGACGACCTTTTTTTATCCAAGAGGGGAGGGGGCCAGGTTTCCAGCACATACAGCCACACCAAAAACACCCAAGGGACTGCCTTCTCCCATCGTCCAAACAAACACCAACAGACCCACTTCCGACATCAGCACCCAGGGAAACCCGTGCGAAAATAGTTGATTAAGTGGCATGAAATTATCCCTCACAAACACTCTCGAAAATTTCAAAGCGGGCAAAACAGCAGATAATATTCCTATTTGGGAAACAATTACTACAGATGATTGGATTTTGAATACTATTAAGGGGTACCGAGTGGAAATTCGGGAAGTACCAAACCAACGTTTCATTCCGACGCCACTAACATTTTCAGCTGATGAAACGCAAAGGATCCAGGCTGAGATTAATCGGTTTTTACAAAGTGGCATAATCGAACAGGCCCCAGTTGACACGCAGGACGAATTTCTTTCAAATATATTCACAAGGCCTAAAAAGGATGGCCGCGTGCGCGTGATATTAAATCTAAAATCGTTTAATGAACGGTTTATTGATAAACTTCACTTATAAATGGAATCGTTGCGATCTGCACTTACAGCTATGAGACGTAATGGGTATATGGCTTCCATTGATATAAATGACGCTTATTATTCTATTCCAATCTGCGTGTCCAACCGAAAATATTTTCGGTTTCTTTTCAATAACACTAAATATCAATTCACTGCATCAGTCATGGGGTATTCTTGCAGCCCTAGAGTTTGGACAAAATTAATGAAGCCTGTTTTCGCGTATCTAAGGTCACTAGGTCACACGAGTGTGTATTTCATTGATGATTCCTGGCTATTCGGCACTACTTTTCATTCATGCCTACAAAATGTTCAAGACACGGTGAGATTACTGGACGGTTTAGGGTTAACAATCAACCTTGAAGAGGTTGTGTCATACGACCTCAGGGAATTAGCGGGAGACACCTTCAAAATGCTCGCACAGGCAGTTGTTCACTCCAACGAGGCGAGAATGGACAGGATAAGACGAGACTTGTTACCAGCCTATCGGCCTCTATGTGCCAACAAACCGTCGGCGACAAAATTATTTGGAGACAAACTCCAAGCCGATATCCAGGCCCTGAAAGAATCAAAGACCACACTGACGGCATTACCACCACGACGACCTTTTTTATCCAAGAGGGGAGGGGGCCAGGTTTCCAGCACATACAGCCACACCAAAAACACCCAAGGGACTGCCTTCTCCCATCGTCCAAACAAACACCAACAGACCCACTTCCGACATCAGCACCCAGGGAAACCCGTGCGAAAATAGATGATTAAGTGGCATGAAATTATCCCTCACAAACACTCTCGAAAATTTCAAAGCGGGCAAAACAGCAGATAATATTCCTATTTGGGAAACAATTACTACAGATGATTGGATTTTGAATACTATTAAGGGAAGGGGTACCGAGTGGAAATTCGGGAAGTACCAAACCAACGTTTCATTCCGACGCCACTAACATTTTCAGCTGATGAAACGCAAAGGATCCAAGCTGAGATTAATCGGTTTTTACAAAGTGGCATAATCGAACAGGCCCCAGTTGACACGCAGGACGAATTTCTTTCCAATATATTCACAAGGCCTAAAAAGGATGGCCGCGTGCGCGTGATATTAAATCTAAAATCGTTTAATGAACGGTTTGTTGATAAACTTCACTTTAAAATGGAATCATTGCGATCTGCACTTTCAGCTATGAGACGTAATGGGTACATGGCTTCCATTGATATAAATGACGCTTATTATTCTATTCCAATCTGCGTGACCGACCGAAAATATTATCGGTTTCTTTTCAATAACACTAAATATCAATTCACTGCATTAGTCATGGGGTATTCTTGCAGCCCTAGAGTTTGGACAAAATTAATGAAGCCTGTTTTCGCGTATCTAAGGTCACTAGGTCACACGAGTGTATTTCATTGATGATTCCTGGCTATTCGGCACTACTTTTCATTCATGCCTACAAAATGTTCAAGACACGGTGAGATTACTGGACGGTTTAGGGTTAACAATCAACCTTGACAAATCCATTCTCATACCCTGTACCAGGATTATTTTCTTAGGATTCATTTTATGTTCTGCAAGCATGACTGTTCGATTACCGCCTGCTAAGATCGCCAATATCATTGCACTATGTACAGACATGTTGCATACTAAACGGACGACGCTCCGCCTGTTTGCTAAATTAGTCAGAAAATTAATCGCCGCGGAACCCGGGGTGCAGCATGCTTCTCTTCATATACAACCGCTCGACAGAGTCAAAGTGCACCAATTACAGATCCACCGTGGTAATTTTGATAGTTTTATGAACGTTCCACGGACTATACACAGCTCCTTGAGTTGGTGGATAACTAATGTGCAAAGTAGTTATAAGCCCATCATGATAGGGCCTCCATCTGTGATTATCTATACTGACGCGTCTCAGACAATGTATGGAGCGTATAATAAAACTCATGATGTGGAAACAAAAGGGTTTTGGTCACTGACAGAACAAAGATTACATATCAATGCACTCGAGCTGCGTGCATGCAAAATCGGTTTACACAGTTTTTGCAAGGACATGATTAATGCACACTTTAGGATATATACCGACAATACTACCTGCTGCTCTTATATTAACCGTTACGGGGGGAAAATTACATCCCTAGACAATATTGCGCGTAGGCTTTAGTTTTGGTGCATTAACAGAAATATTTACATTTCGGCTTCTCATATAGCTGGAGTTGCCAACGTCCGAGCAGATCACCTTAGTAGATCCCGTAACGATGACACAGAATGGGCTCTCGACCCACTTGTTTTTGCTCAGCTATTAGACGTTTTTACGGGTTTAGAAGTCGATTTATTTGCTTCTAATTTAAACGCCAAGCTCCCCACATACGTTTCTAGATACCCAGATCCTGGGGCGTACGCCGTTGACGCATTTTCTCTAATGTGGTCTGATCGATCATTTTATATATTTGCTCCTTTCAGCTTGATGGGTCGCGTACTTCAAAAGATAGAGGAAGACGAAACCCAAGCGATAATAATCGCCCCTGTTTGGCCTACTCAGGCGTGGTGGCCAACGCTGACAAATTTAATCCGGGGTCCGTGTTTTCTTCTACCCAAACCAGAAGGCATCTTAAAGTTGGAACACAAGCCAAACGTAATCTATCCTCTACGAAAGACGCGCTTGATTGCTTTCAATATTTCAGGTCGGCTGTGCGAAAGCAAGGAATATCAGAGGATGCTCAGGAGCTCATTATCAATTCTTGGAGAGGAGGAACCAGAAACCAATATAACACGTACCTTAAACAATGGTTACATCATTGCAAATGGGAAACAAATCCCTTTAAACCCAATACACAGACGATAGTGCAATTTCTCACCCAATTATACATGCGCGGGTTAAGCTACATGGCTATAAATACCGCCCAATCAGCAATTAGCAGCTTCAGGTGAAGATCACCGGGAGGGTGAATATACACTCCGACGAGCTTATTAGCAGATTTATGAGGGGCATTTTTAATGAGCGACCTTCGCTACCCAAGTATAAGACAATCTGGGATGTTCAAACAGTGTTAACGTATCTGGAACATCTCGATACCTCTTCGTTATTATTCCTATCTTATAAATTGTGCATTTTATTTTTGTTAGTTACAGCCCAAAGGTGTCAAACTTTGCATGTTATAAAACTGTCAGACGTTACTACTTTTACAGACAAGACTATCATTTATATATCTAGTATTTTGAAGCAGACACGACCAGGTGTACATCAAGATCCCATTCGATTACACCCATACACGCTTAATAAGAAACTTTGTATTGTGGAAACACTCAAGGAATACATAGACCGGACTCACAATCTTCAAGAAGTGATAGTTTACTTATATCTACTGTCAAACCCCACAAGGCTGTGTCTTCACACAAACAGTGTCTCGTTGGATACGACTTATAATGAAAAGAGCGGGAATCTCGGAATCATTTAAGGCCCACAGTACTCGATCAGCAGCCACCTCTTATGCATATCAAAAAGGCGTTCCGTTGGTAGATATCAAAACGGCAGGCTGGAGTAACGCTCAGACATTGCCAAGTATTACAACAAACATTTTATCATAAATTTCATGTCTGACAGACATTAATTTTCTTGATTAGTGAACATATATTTTGTATTCTCATGACGTTTACATGCCAACTAGTTATTAATACATATAACATAATATATATATAATAATTCAGTCATAACTGTGTTTCTGTTTTCTATTCACAGTCTTATGTAAGAAATCAACTCTGAACAATCTGTGAGGCCCTAAAGGGAGTTTATGTGTTGGATGAAATTAAATGATTAAGCGAGACTTACCTTTGTAAGGCTAAGGTTGATCATGATTTCATCCGACACAAAACTCCCTTAGGGCTCACACGCCCACCCACGTCCACCACCCTTCCACTGCTTTCTTACAAATAGTGTCTGTTTCTAACATTCTTTAAGATATGACTAACCATGCCGCTGACCGCTGCGTCCTTAATCTGTGTGAGCCCTAAGGGAGTTTTGGGTCGGATGAAATCATGATCAACCTTCGCCTTACCAAGGTAAGTCTCGCTTAATCATTTAGTTTAGTCCGATCTATTAAATTTCATAAGCAGACAGAGCAAAGGCATAAAAGAGAATTTGTAAGAAGTAAAGGGTTAAATATGTGTATAGTAGCATCAATTGTGATTAATCATTACAACAGGTCTACTGCTACAACCGGGGCCAAGTGGTTATGGTCTTCGCCTGACAATCGCTTAGTTTCTCACCGCTGTAGCTCGAATCCAAGTCTGGTCATTTGGATTTTCATGTGAGGACGCCTTCCAGCTGGCTTGGTAGATCGGTTGTTCTACCCGGATGTTCGTCTGTGCATGAAACAATGGAATTTGTTCCATGCACAGAAAAACCTCTCAGGTCTTCATCCACCTGTTATTAGCCGGACATCGTGACATGACTGAAATACTGTTAAAAAGACGAAAAATCCGATAAAAACCAAACCAAACCAAACTGCTACAACCAGTACTAATGACAGAGGTCCAGACAAGATGTGTAAATTAAAACATTTCCTCCATAGGCTATTTTTAGACCCAACCTCTTCGAATGAATCTACCCAAAAGGAGCATTTACTAGAGAAAAGTAAAATTTTAAAATTTGGTAGTTTGAAACCATTGTGATAAATAGAGCATTTGCTCCTATAGGAGCAAATGCTCTATTTATCACAAGGGTTTCAAGAAGTGGTTATTACAGAGGCTAGAAAGGTGTATTTATGGAGGAAAGGGTTAAAACATTTTCAACAATAACATCTTTATTTGTCCATCAAACCCTATGCTGTGGCCACTCTTTAGAATAGTCTCAAAGAGACTAAAGAGTGTTCAGAACAACGTTTGTGTGAGAAATGATGACTTTATTATCTGAGTATGCATATTTATCTGTTGCTTTGTAATGGTATGGAGATATCTGGCTTCTTGTTCCAAAATTAACTAAAGGTGAGCTAGCCTAAGGCATTTCTATCTAATAAAAGTTTTGGGATATATGTACATCACTTTAAGAGTCAAGGAATAAGCAGCTTAAACAAACAAGCTATATATGGCCTCACCATGTCAGAGCCAAAACACTTGAATCAAAATGTTCGTGGTATTCTTGACTACCGTATATCTCCGGTCATAAGTCGAAGTTTTCAGACCCAAAAATCACCTTCAGAAACCTGTCTCGACTTATGGCTGTAGCCAGGCCAGGTTTAAAAAAAGAAAGTTGAGCAAAAATCAAAACAGAAGTTCAATTTTCAATCACGAAACTTACGACACTCCCTTGAATAACACTTCCAGTCAACAAGTTCAAAACCATGTTCTCCTTTGAAAATGTGCCACTTCAGCGTGCTACATAGATAGAATAACGGATTTTTGTGTTGAAACTGATATTTATGCTGTTTATTATGATTAAAGTCCATTAATATGCCTTTGGAAATAATTTGAAACTGCCAGCGTTCCCACTGACTATTGCAGAAAATGGCGCTCACTTTATACAAGGGAGGCAATTCTGTTGATGTAACAGCATCAATATCTTCATTGAAATGAATGGTGCAATCACTTTTATACTCGATCTTTTTTGCATATTTTTGTAAGCTGTTTCAGATTATCTCATTTTCTCTCAATATCATCACTATTTAACTAGTTTTAATGTAAAACTCGGGAAGTTTGACTAACTGTGAACCCTCGTCAATCATTATAAAGACAAACAAAGGAAAGTGACTTCAAAGGGTCAAATCAGCGTTTCTGTAATTTATTTCAATGTTTGGCAGTATTAATGTACGAAATTTCACACTCTGTGAAGATGGCATTGATACAGGTGTCATAATCCAGTAAATGTGCATGTACACCTGAAATGGACTAGATTTACTATGGATTAAATTTTGACTAATGAAAACAGCTTGATTTATGCCGAGCCAATGAAAATGTGAGGGTCTCTGGGGTAAAATAAGGTGATAAAAGATGGCATGTAGCCTACTGCTATCACCAATCAAGATAAATTGCCCTCGAGCTGTCTAAACAACAATAATAACATTCTGCACACTGACAGAGGACCGCTGATAGACATCAAAAACAATTTTTCTGCAACGTCAGATATATTTGTAGAACAAATCTAAAACAAATACAGTTACTTCCCTTGGATAATTGCAGCCTTTTGTAAACACTGAACAGACGTGACAGTTAAGCCAAATTTGTTTCGAAATATTTATAAACTTTGATATTTCTTTGATTATAAACTGCTTCTTGACACACACTGACAAATAATATACGTGTAACCAATGAACTTTGGAAGTAGTTGCAAACGTTATGTGATTTTTGTCTCAAACGCTACTGAAGGATCTACGTGAAAAATTTGACTCGACATATGAAAGGGTCAAGGTAAAATTCTTGGATCTGAGGGTCAAAACACCACCCCGACTTATGGCCTGACTCGCACTATGGCCGAAGATATACGGTAGTCTATGTTTCAAGCACAAGTGTGCTTATCATTAACCTTTTACTCCATGAATATTCATGGGAAAAACAATGACATCAAGAATATTAATTTGTTTATTTTTTACAATGGCACATGAACACAGAAGCGATGGCCATGGTAGAAATTGTAGAATCATATCTATATTAATTCTTAACCTTTTCCCTCTTCTATGTTTATTACAATTTTCAATACCTACAGAATATTCATTAATAAAATAATTATAAAGAAATATGGAAGGTGGATCATTGTAGACATTTTAGAAAGCAAGGGAACAAATCTATCAAAATATTAAGGGTGAAACGATTAATCGCGATGTGAATTGAACCGCGATCTTTTGCCCTCGATTCGGTTCGGTTCAATAGATCTCATTTTCGATTCGATTTTTATTATAAAAGGCTAGTTTCTTAATGATTGGTAGCGAAATGAAACTAACCTATGAAAATTCGCCGTGAAAAGTCGAAATACTTGTTTTCCCGCGTTAGAGCTGTCAAAACAAACATACTCATCGAATTCTGATAGACCCAAATCGATTGGATGAAGGCCAATTGTTTTAGCCAATCAAATAACACGTTGCAATCGTTGCACTTAGTCTGATCGTCTGGGCGCTTTATTCAAGCGTCTTTGTGTTCTCTCAAAATGTCGGATGCTGAAGCTGTCAATCTACGTGCTACCCCGAAAAACTATCGCTCCAATATGTGGAGATTTCAGATTTCGCGAGAGCAACAACACAAATAAACCAACATGTAAGATTATTTTACAAATATTCTCTGCAATACAGGAAATACGACAAATCTGACAAATCGTATGGGACGGAAACACTGTATTGCAATTTACATTTCGTCTTCTTCCAGTAAACTTGGTTGCAAATTTGTGTATGCTTAAAATTTATGAAGCTGTGTATTGATAACTGGCTAAAATATAATCGCAGCAATGTCTAGTGTTTTTTGCTCAGAGACGGGGAGATGTCATATCTCTCTTCAACTGATAGCTATCTGTATCAGATGAAGAGAGACATAACATCTCCTAAGTGCTAAAATTCTTTTTTCAGAAAAACTTACACGTTCTACAGAGTTAGGCTGTTTAGTCAATTAGACAATTAGCCAAGACTGATTATGTTAGTGTTACCATATTGCTTGGTTTTAGTGACCAGTTATAAAAAAGAACTTCCAAAAACAAACTGTAGAAAGAAAGGTTTGGCTGTTAAGTCAGATCTATCTGTGACTAGGCTATTATGATTTTTTCCACCTGTATATGTCCAAGCAGTCCGTTTTCAGAGCTGTTAATACACAGGATTTACTCGACATAGTGCATTCTGTTTATTACAATCTTACATCGAATTGAATCGAAAATAACCAAATCTTGTTGTAAAAATTCGAAATCGAATCGAATTTTTTTGAATCGTTTCACCCCTACAAAATATATTAGCAAATAGAGCAGACCCTGATCAGGGTCTACTCTGTTTGCAAATGCGTGAAAACACGTTTATATGAGGGAAAGGGTTAAGCAAACAGTGCAGACCTTGATCAAGCAGCTCCTGTAGGAGATGTATTATCTGGGTCTACTCTGTTTGCAAAGATGTAGAAAGGTGTATTAAGGGAGTATAGGGTTAAGTTGGTTACAGAATAATTGATTAGGACATTAACTCTTTCCTTCATGTAATCTCCTTTTCAAGCATTTGCAAACAGAGTATACCAAATTCAGATGGCTCCTGTAGGAGCCATCTGATCAGGGTCTGCTGTTTGCTTATGAAACTGTAACAGATCTAATTCTGCAGTTTCAAGAAATACTAAATACTCATGTGTACATGCACTGCGAAAAAAATTGAGCAAAATTAATATTGATGATTGTCATTCTTTCATGAATATTGAGCAGGGAAAGGGTTTTAAACACGAAATTTTAACCAATACGTCAACTATCCACTTTTACATCAACCCTCTGAAACTAACTACTAACTAACAGTTTCAATGGTTTTATTAATCCATTACCTCATATGCTATTTTTAGATCCAACCTCTTTGAATAAATCTACCAAAAAGGAGCATTACCTACAGAAAAGGAAAATGTTTGAGTTGTGTAGTATTGAAAGCATTGAGATAAATACAGCATTTGCTCCATTGGAGCAAATGCTCTATCTATCAAAATGGTTTCAAGAAGTGACTATTACAGATGCGTAGACAGGCGTATTTATGGAGCAAAGGGTTAACCATTACTCCATGAATATTCATGTCAGAAGTATTTAAAATAATTTTACAGTAAGAATAATTAGGTGAAGTTTTATAATGGCACAGTGAGGAAGAGAATTTTTACCATGGCAGAAACTGTAGGATTAGATTCAATTAAACAGAAACTAGAGTTTGTTTTTTAGAAAAACACATGTCTCCTCCCGGTACCCTGCCCCCGCACCCATAAGAGGAATGAACATTGTACATACATAGATACATATAGATTGGTTGTGCATCACATACAGATTAGTTATCTGTAAACTTTTGTAGATATCTATAAACACTAGTTTTCCCTATAAATTTCATAATTGAAAAAAAATCCAAACTTCTGTCAAAATTGTTGCAGCCCATATTCCAATCCACATGACCATCCTCACATATAGCTGGTTCATATGTAAAAGTTTGAAGTAAATCCCTCAAATAGTGTAGGAGTTAGCTGCACAAGATTTTTTCGCTATATATTCTATATAAGGAAAATCGAGTTGGCGCATTTTTACGCTATAAGGAAAAACTATAAAGGGCCATAACTTCTGTCAAAATTGTTACAGCCAAAATTCCCAACCACATGGCCATCCTAACATATAGCTGGTTCATATGTAAAAGTTTGAAGTTAATCCCTCAAATAGTGTAGGGGGAGTTAATTGCACAAGATTTTTTCACTACATATTCTATATAAGGAAAAATACAAAGGGAAAATAACTTCTGTCAAAATTGTTGCAGTCAAAATTCCAAACCACATGACCATCCTCACATATAGCTGATTCATATGTAAATTTTGAAGGAAATCCCTCTAATGGTGTAGGAGAAGTTAGCTGCACAAGAATTTTAACAGACAGACGGACAGACAGACAGAAAGCACAACATCAATATGTCTCCCTTCCCTAAAGGGGGGAGACATAACTAAGGAAACAGAAAACACCCTGATCAGAGAGCTCCTTCAGATGCTATCTGATCTGAGTCTACTCTATTTGAATTAATCCTTTCCCTGTTCTATGTTTTTTCCCAGTTTCAATACCTATTGAATATTCATGGACAAAATAGTTATAATGAAATATGGAAGGTGAAACACTGAAGCCATTTTACAAAGTATAGAAACAGATCTATCAAATTTCATTAGCAAACAGAGCAGACCCTGATCAGACGGCTCCTCTAGGACCCATCTTATCCGAGTCTTCTCTGTTTGCAGATGCATAAAAAACGTTTATTAAAGGAAAGGATTAACCGAATAAAGGATTCATATCATTCCAAAATATATCAGGATTAAATAATGTAAGTGCTAAATATAGAAAACATATCTCACCAATCATCGGGCAAAGAAATTGGAATCATCTCCAGTGTATCTGGATCCATAAATCCTAACCCCACTGACAAGTGAAGGAACAAGAAATGACCCTTGCCCTTTTCCTGTGTACCTAGGGCTTTGAGGTTCTCTATTTGCTTTCTGTCATCAGGAAGTTCCCAATAAGGAGCAAGTGAAGGGGCTGTATTGATATCAAAGTGGAAATCCAGAAACTCTGTGCCTATGGTATGTCTCCAGACACTGTGAATAAACATAATCATTTACTAATAAGCTAATAATTATTGCAGAAAGTCTGTTAAAGCATAAATATATGAGTTACATTGAATTTTGGAAGTCTCTCTTTCTCCACACTGTTACTTTAGTACTGTGTCACCGACCAACAGATAACTGTGCATACTCAAATACTGAAATCGCCTTTTCTCCACCAAACCCTATGTTGTGACCACTCTTAAGAACTCTGTCTTCAACACATAGGGTTTGGGGGAGATATAAAGTAGTTATATGTTTAGTTTACACATCTTATCAGAACATCTGGTATCACGTTATAGACCACCATTGGCTTCTTATCTCAACTGTTTACAATGGAATCAATAGGTGATGTGGTCTACTGCATTCAAAGCATTTGTTTGAGCGTTTAACCCTTTACCTCATGAATATTCATGTATGAAATAATGACTGTATGAAAGTTAATCACTGAATCATTATAATGTTGCCATTAACAAGGGGCATTTTTGACCATGGCATCAACTGTAGAATCAGATATACTTCATGAGCAACCACAGCAGACCCTGAATTCAACGGTCTCCTACAGGTGTCATCTGATCTGGGTCTACCCTGTTTACAAATGTGTGAAAGGCATTCATATGAAGGAAAGGGTTAACACCATTTATTTCATACAGATATAGGAGCCTTCTGATCTGGGTCTACTGTGTTTACAAATGTGTGAAAAGGTGTTCATATGCATACAGATGCCTTTTGAAGCTTTTGCAAACAAGCTGACCAAGATCAGATGAATCAGGTTTAGCTGTATTTGCTCATGAAATGATACATGTATATATCGTATTCTACAGTTTCTGCAGTGGCCATATGCTAGTATAAAACATTCAGTCAATTAATATTCATTGTCACTACTTCTTAAATGAATATTCATCAGGTAAATGGTTAAAATAGCCCTTTATTTCACTACCAAATCTTGTTACACCTCTTTAGAATCATCTTGAAGAGAACTTTCTAAAGAGTGGTCACAATCTAAGGTTTGATGGAGAACGTAGATTTTGATATTTGAAACACATCTCTTTACCTCTTGCTCTGTTTCAACAATTAACTCTTTACTCCACAAATACGCATTTCTATGCCTTTGCAAACAGAGTATACCCAGATCAGATGATCCTTTCTGCAGCCCTCTGATCAGGGTCTGCCCTGTTTGCTTATGATATAGATTTAATTCCAACATTTATGCCAGGGTCAAGAATTCCTAAGTCCATGATCTATATAAAAATTAACCTAATCAATATTCATCATGTCATTTTTTCTTAGATGAGTATTCATGGAATAAAACGTTAAGCTGTGTAACATCATACAGGCTACTTACAGAATCATGGTTTGAAAAGAAATGGAAGAAAGATGTGTTTTTAAATCATAGACAGTGGAAACCAGTTATTTAGTAATGAAAGGGTTAATGTAATTATACAACGGGGGTAAAGAAGAAGCATGGTTTTTTTTAAAAAATCAGCAAAAGAAGGGTTAAAGTAGATCCAGATTAGACAGCCTCCTGTAGAAGCTACTTATCTGGGTCTGCTATGTTTGCTTAACCCTTTCCCTCATACAAACATTTGCAAACAGAGAAGACCCAGATCAGACGGCTCCTAGAGGAGCCGTCTGATCAGGGTCTGCTCTGTTTGCTAATAGAATTTGACAGATCCGTTTATTTGCTTTCTAAAATGTCTACAATGTTCCACCTTCCATATTTCTTTATCACTACTTTGTTAATGAATATTGAATAGGTATTGAAATTTGGAATAAACACAGAACAGGGAAAGGGTTAAGAAATTATACAGATCCGATTTTGTAAAAGCCAACTATTCCCTTATAACTTTTTACCTGTAAACATTAAGGTAATGACTATTCATGAAGTGATCATTAGGGAAAGGGTTAGGGGTAGGTACTAAGCTAGATATTCTTACTTTAGTTGGCTTTTGTCGACTCCAAACACATAATCTCCCAGGATACAAAGATGCACATCATTATTTTGGCGATCAAATCTGTTCAGTCCTTTAATGTCAATAAAACCACACTCCACTGCTTTCTCATTCAAGATCTGTACTAAACTGAAAGAACAAGAAATGTCGACACGACATCAAACTGGGTTTTCCTTCACTATTAACTGGTGATTTCTAAATTCAAAGGGGCATAACTCCCAGAACAAGAAATGTGTCACAGTACGTGACAAATGCCCCAAAGCAAAGCACTGACAATATGCATTTTGTAAGCAGGCCTGCAATATGCAACTGCAAAATGAAAATAAAGATTGCATAGTAAGACCACAATTTGAACTCAAGTTACCCTAAATGACAATCTTTTTTTCATACTTGAGGTCAAAGGTCAAGGTCATGGCCACATGACCTACAAAAAGTATGCAACATTCCACCATCCGAAGATGAACTCATACACCATATTTAGTGATCCTAGCTGATTCGGTGTAGGGATGACGAGTTTTTTGTAAATGAAGTCAAAGGTCAAGGTCATGGTCACACTGATCTACAAATAGTATGCGACACTGCTATCCCAGGAACTACTCACAAACTATATTTGGTGATCCTAGCTGAAGTAGTGTAGAAGATATGCTCCGGACAAGCCTTTTTTTTAAAATGAGGTCAAAGTTCAAGGTCATGGTCACATTAACCTATAACTAGTATGTGATCCCAAGACGAACTCACACACCACATTTGGTGAACCTAGCCGATTCCGTGTACGAGGTAGGCTCAAGAATTTTTTTTTTGTAAATGAAGCCCAAGGCAAGGTCACATTGACCTATAAATAGTATGTGACACTCTGCCATCCTAAGATGTACTCACACACACCATATTCGGTGATCCTAGCTGAAGTCTTGTAGGATATATGCTCAGGACAGGCTTTTTTTGTAAATGAGGTCAAAGTCACATTAACCTAAAATTAGTATGCAACACTACGCCATTCCCAGACGAACTCACATGCCATATTTGGCGAACCTAGCTGATTCGGTATAGGAGGTATGCTTCAGACGAAATTTCTTTTGTAAATAAAGCCCAAGGTCAAGGTCACATTGACCTATAAATAGTATGCGACACTCTGCCATCCCAAGATGTACTCTCACACCATATTTGGTGATCATAGTTGAAGTAATGTAGGAGACATTTTCCGGACAAGTTTTTTTGTAAATGAGGTCAAAGATCAAGGTCACCTTGTCCTATAAATAGTATGCAAAGATGACCTTGCACACCATTTTTGGTGTTCCTGGCTGATGCTGTATAGGAGGTATTCTCCGGACAAGTGTTTTTGTAAATAAAGCCCAAGGTCAAGGTCACATTGACCTATAAATAGTATGCAACACTCCGCAATACCAAAATGTACTCACACACCACATTTGATGATCCTAGCTGAAGTAGTGTAGGAGATATGCTCCGGACAAGCTTTTTTTGTAAATTAGGTCAAAGTTCAAGGTCAAGGTCATATTGACCTTAAAATAGTATGCGACAATCCGCCATTCCAAGATTAACTCAAACACCACATTTGGTGATCCTAGCTGATTCCGTATAGTAGTTATACTCCGGACAAGTTTTTCTTGTAAATGAAGCCCAAGGTCAAATAAACCTATAAATAGTATGCAACACTCCGCCATCCCAAAATGTACTCACACACCATATTTGGTGATCCTAGCCAAAGTAGTGTAGGAGATATGCTTCGGACAAGCAAAATCTGTTAATCCAGTTAAAAATATACATGATTTTGACCTTTGACCTCTAGTATGACCTTGACCTTTCAGCTATTGACATGGTTTTTTCATGCGACACGCTGCACTGTCTAGAGGAACATTTATGCCAAGTGATTTCACAATCCATCCATGGAGTTCTAAGTTACAGCCCGGACAAAACCGGACGGAGGCACATATGGACTGACACATTTTTAAGTTCAAAGGGGCATAATTCCAATATTAGTGAAGCCAGATTTATGGACCTTGTGCATGACACTTCCTTTTATCATGATCTTTCTATGTATGAAGTTTCAATAAAGCCAATGGCATGATCCATATAGGAGTTATCATCCGGACAAAACTGGCAGCTGCCCGCCCGCCGTACATCACCATTTCAATAACCGGAGTTTTCCGTGGAAAACCCGGTAAAAATGTATTATCCATTTACTCCGTAAATTTGTATTTCTATGCCTTTCCAAACATAGTAGACCAAGATCAGATGGCTCCTGTTGGATACACAGACGGACTGACAGAGGGATTGGTAAAAAACTATATACCTCATGCAAATTCGTTGCGTAGGGTATCAAAATAAATCTTATTAATTATCATGAATATTCAAGGAATAAAAGATTAAATGATATGAAGATAACAAGAGGGCCATTATGGCCCTGATATAGCTCACCCAGACAATCAGGAGAAGATTTTCAAATTTTTCACTATATGTTTCTATAGGAAACTGGCCACCTCTGGGGCAGGGCCAATCTTGACCCTAGGAGCACAATTTATATTACGTTTGTAGAGGACCTGAACATGATGCTATGTGCCAAATATAAAGCTAAGAACCTTTTTGTTTCAGAGAAGATTTTCAAAGATTTCACTTTGTATTTTTATAGAAAACTGGCCAACCTTGAGGCAGAGCTAATTTTGACCCCAGGGGCATGACGTATTAAAACAAGAGGGCCATGAGGCCCTGAAGCGCTCACCTGAGATACCCCCAGGGGTGGGGCAATCATTTGTACAACCTTGGTAGAGAACCACAAGGCAAAGCAGTATGCCATTAATTAAAGGTCTAAGCCTTATGGCTTCCGAGAAAAATAATATATTTTTCCCATGAAAAACTGATAAGCTAGGGCAAAGTTTCGCCCAGAGGTCATGGTCGTAAGTTGAACAAGCCATTGGACGGGGCCATTTTTGGCCCTGGGGTCATAATTTGAACAATCTTTGTAGAGGACCATAAGATCATGCTACATGCCAAATATCAAAGGTCTAGGCCTTACAGTTTCAGAGAAGAAGATTTTTAAAGATTTTCCTATGAAAAACTGATAAGCCTTTGGGCGGGGCCATTTTTGGCCCTGGGATCATAATTTGAACAATCTTTGTAGAGGACCATTAGATCATGCTACATGCCAAATATCAAAGATCTAGGCCTAACAGTTTCAGAGAAGAATTTTTTTTAAAGATTTTCCTATGAAAAACTGATAAGCCCCGGGGCGGGGCCATTTTTGGCCCGTGGGTCATAATTTGAACAATCTTTGTAGAGGACCATTAGATCATGCTACATGCCAAATATCAAAGGTCTAGGCCTTACAGTTTCAGAGAAGAAGAATGTTAAAGATTTTCCTATGAAAAACTGATAAGCCATTGGGCGGGGCCATTTTTAGGCCGCTGGTCATAATTTGAACAACCTTTGTAGAGGACCATAAGATCATGCTACATGCCAAATATCAATGGTCTAGGCCTTACAATTTCAGAAGAGAAGATTTTTAAAGATTTTCCTATAAAAAACTGATAAGCCCTTGGGCGGGGCCATTTTTGGCCCTGGGGTCATCATTTGAACAATCTTTGTAGAGGACCATTAGATCATGCTACATGCCAAATATCAAAGATCTAGGCCTTACAGTTTCAGAGAAGAAGAATGTTAAAGATTTTCCTATGAAAAACTGATAAGCCATTGGGCGGGGCCATTTTTGCCCCGGGGGTCATAATTTGAACAATTTTTGTAGAGGACCATTAGATCATGCTACATGCCAAATATCAAAGGTCTAGGCCTTACAGTTTCAGAGAAGAAGATTTTCAAAGATTTTCCTATGAACAAGAGGGCCATGATGGCCCTTAATCGCTCACCTGTTCGTAACAGATTTATGATTTCAATGACAGATTGGTCTAGGCCTTACAGTTTTAAGAGAAGAAGATTTTCAAAGACTTTCATATGAAAAACTGATATGCCCCGGGGCAGGGCCATTTTCAACAAAGGGATCATAATTTGAACAAGAGGGCCATGAGGCTCTGAAGCGCTCACCGGAGATAACCCCAGGGGCGGGGCCATTTTTGACCACAAAGAATTATGTGGACAACCTTGGTAGAGAACCACAAGGCAAAGCAGTATGCCATTAATTAAAGGCCTAAGCCTTATGGTTTCAGAGAAAAAAAATAATATTTCATATTTTTCCCATGAAAAACTGATAAGCCCTGAGGCAGGGCCAAGTTTCGCCCAGTGGTCAGGGTTGTAAGTTAAACATTCTTGGCAGAGGACCACAAGCCACAGCTACATATTTATAGAGGACCATTAGATCATGTTAGTCACACCAAATATCAATGGTCTAGGCCTTACAGTTTGAGTAGATTTTTAAAGATTTTCCAATGAAAAACTGATAAGCCCTTGGGCGGGGCCATTTTTGGCCCGGGGGTTATAATTTGAACAATATTTGTAGAGGACCATAAGATCATGCTACATACCAAATATCAAAGGTCTGGGCCTTACAATTTCAGAGAAGAAGATTTTTAAAGATTTTCCTATGAAAAACTGATAAGCCCTTGGGCGGGGCCATTTTTGGCCCTGGGGTCATAATTTGAACAATATATGTAGAGGACCATAAGATAATGCTTCATACCAAATATCCAAGGTCTAGGCCTTACAGTTTCAGAGAAGAAGATTTTTAAAGATTTTCCTATGAAAAACTGACAAGCCCTTGGGCGGGGCCATTTTTGGCCCTGGGGTCATAATTTGAACAGTAATTGAAGAGGACCATAAGATCATGCTACATACCAAATATCAAAGGTCTAGGCCTAACAGTTTCAGAGAAGAAGATTTTTAAAGACTTTCCTATGAAAATTCCTTATTACCATATATGGAAACAAGAGTACCGCATACGGTACATAATACGCCCACTTGCAAACTGATTCAACATGCCTTATAAGTGTTGACATTTTCTAATCTGTGCTCCAGATCTTGATTTCCATATTAAGGTGATACTATTTTTTAAAACAAGAGGGCCATTGGCCCTATATCGCTCACCTGAGTTACAGTAATACATGTATATTGACATGTTAATTTTTCAGTGGAAAACAATCTAGCAGATGAAATAAGCTTAGTGCACTGCTTTCACCCTTTCACTGCTGAATAAACTTGAACTGGATTCAGAACTAATACCAAGTGAATGGTTGACCAAGATCTAAACTGTTTACAACTTGTGCCATTTTTGCCTTAGCTCAAAATGCCTAAAACTGGTCTTTGAGAAATTCAAATGACTTCAATAAAGCTATGCAATTAATGCAATTATACCTTGACCCAGGTATATAGGCAAATAAAGTGCTAGGCAGTACATAATGCCAGTTTTTGTGTGAAATGACCAATAAGAATATCTTTAAAAATCGTTTAACCCTTTCCCTCATATAAAGCTGTTTTCATGCATTAGCAAACAGAGTAGACTCAGATCAGACGACTCCTACGGAAGCTGTCTGATCTGGGTCTTCTCTGTTTCTTTTGACACAATATAGATCGGATTCTACAGTTTTTGTCAAAGCAAAAACTTCTCTTCAGAGAAATAATGTGTTTTACACATTAAAAATAAGGGTAGACTAGATCAGAAGGCTGCTATAGAAGCTGTCTGATCAGGGTCTGCTCTGTTTACATTTGACAAGATATAGATTTGATTTTACAGTTTTTTTCAAAGCTAAAACTTCTATTTATGGCAATAACAATTTTTTAAGCATTAGCAAACAAGAGTAGTCCCAGATCAATTTTTGTCAAAGCAAATAGGTTAAGGGTTAATAGGTGTTTAGAAATAATTCTAGATCTAGGTGTGAATATCTCATGATAATTCAATTAAACGGGTCATTAGTATTTTTAACAATTGAAATTGAGAAGAGTTACGTCTATTGTTATAATTAAGTTATATTTACTCAGTTATTTCATTAATATCATACAAAATTCAGACATTTTAGGACTTTTTAATGTGTTGTCATCAAATTTTATATAAAAATGTTATATTTAAGATGCTTTTTTGGGCAGCAGTAGTAATTTTAACACCTATCATTGTTAGGGGGGCAAATGCATTATCATGTTTTCTTAAGAATTACCATGACTTATATCAGTTGGGCCATTGCATAATCATGTTTTCACAGTTTTCTTAAACATTACCATGACTTACATCAGTTGGGTTTGGACCCAGATCAAAAGTCTAGATGGTGATCATTTTCCTTGATTGGCTGAATTGTTACTTTCCAATATCTCTCACATCTAATTTGAGAGACATTGGAAGACACCATGTAACATCTAGCTATCACTAACACTACACACTGGGGTTAATAGGTCAAAATGCCTTTAATGTTTCGTCTGCAACAAAAAGTTATTGTCATCTGCTTCAATTCTTAAATTAAACTTACTTTCTTTTTATTGCAAAAATATGGTTAAGATGACAAACAGTTTGGATCCTGATGAGACGCTGCAGTATGCGGCCTCTCATCTGGATCCAAACTGTTTGCATAGGTAATCATAGTTTCACCACTAGCATGCAAAGAGTTAAGAGTCATGCATTGACCTGGAGAGATTTTACTGCCGAGCGCTGTAACCTTTGAACTGAAGGATCTGGAGTTGTTCATTTAACCCTTAATTTCCCTCATATAAACTTGTTTTCATGCATCTGCAAACAGAGTAGACCCAAATAAGGTGGCTCCTGTAGGATCAGTGTCTGTTATTTGCTAATGGAATTTGACAGATCTGTTTCTATGCCTTCTAAAACAGCTACACTGATTCACCTTCAACATTTTATCATAAATAGATATAAATAGAATGACACTGGAACTCCAATGCAGTTATCTCCCTTTGTCCCTTATGGCTATGCTGATGGGACAAGGGAAATAACTGTGAGGAAATTACCTTTTAAGTGTTACAGATTCAGATGTTAAGTAGCATAAAACCCCAGGGTGAGACCATTTTTGGCCCAGGGGTCATTATTTGAACACACCTGATAGTGGTATATTAGGTGATGCTTCATACCAAATATCTTAGCTCTAGATTATGTGGTTTCAGACAAAAAGATTTTTAAAGGTTTCCCTATATAAGTCTATGTAAAAACTACAAGCCCAAGGGCAGGGCCATTTTTGGCCCGGGGGTCATCATTTTAACAAACTTGGTAAAGGACCATTAGATGATGCTATATACCAAATATCAAAGCTCTAGAAATTGTGGTTTCAGAGAAGAAGATTTTTAAAGATTTAAAAAAAAACCCTGTAAAAGTAGTGGGGCGGGGCCATTTTTTGCCCGGGGGTCATGATTTTAACAAAACTGATAGAGGACACCCTAAGGTACATTTCTGTGAAATTTGGTTGAAATCCTCCCAGTGGTTTAGGAGAAGAAGTCATTTGAAATAAAAGTGAACGGACAGACGGACGGACAGACGGACAGACGGACAGACGGACGACGGACGACAGGCGGTCACAATAGCTCACCTTGAGCCTTTGGCTCAGGTGAGCTAACAAGAGGGCCATTGGCCCTATATCGCTCACCTGAGTTACAGTAATACATGTATATTGACATGTTAATTTTTCAGTGGAAAACAATCTAGCAGATGAAATAAGCTTAGTGCACTGCTTTCACCCTTTCACTGCTGAATAAACTTGAACTGGATTCAGAACTAATACCAAGTGAGTGGTTGACCAAGATCTAAACTGTTTACAACTTGTGCCATTTTTGCCTTAGCTCAAAATGCCTAAAACTGGTCTTTGAGAAATTCAAATGACTTCAATAAAGCTATGCAATTAATGCAATTATACCTTGACCCAGGTATATAGGCAAATAAAGTGCTAGGCAGTACATAATGCCAGTTTTTGTGTGAAATGACCAATAAGAATATCTTTAAAAATCGTTTAACCCTTTCCCTCATATAAAGCTGTTTTCATGCATTAGCAAACAGAGTAGACTCAGATCAGACGACTCCTACGGAAGCTGTCTGATCTGGGTCTTCTCTGTTTCTTTTGACACAATATAGATCGGATTCTACAGTTTTTGTCAAAGCAAAAACTTCTCTTCAGAGAAATAATGTGTTTTACACATTAAAAACAAGAGATGTTTGTAAAACATGTATACCCCCAGAACCCCTGACCTTTGATCTAGTGACCTCAACTATAGAGGTCATCTAGCGGTCATGACTAATCATCACAGCAGCTTTGAAGATCCTAAGCCAAACCACTGATCATTTATTGATCTGAAAACATTTCACATATTAAGGTCATGGTGACCTTCACCTTTGACCTAGTGACCTCAACACCTATAGGGGTCATCTAGTGGTCACGACCAACTAACACAGCAAGTTTGAAGATCGTGAACCAAACCATTGAGCAGTTATTAATTGGAAACCATTTCATCAGTTAAGGTCATGATGACCTTGACCTTTGATCAAGTGACCTCAAAATCAATAGGGGTCATCTAGTTGTCATGACCAACCACCACATCAAGTTTGAAGATCCTAAGCCAAACCCTTGAGCAGTTATTGATCGTAAACCATTTCACCAGTTAAGGTCATGGTGACCTTGACCTTTTGTCCTAGTGACCTAAAAAATAATAGGGGTTATCTATTGGTCATGATCAACCACCACAGCAAGTTTGAAGATTCTAAGCCAAACCCTTGAGCAGTTATTGATCGCAAACCATTTCACCAGTTTAGGTCATGGTGACCTTGACCTTTGACCTTGTGACCTAAAATACAATAGGGGTCATCCAGTTGTCATAACCAACTACCACAGCAAGTTTGAAGATTCTAAGCCAAACCCATGAGCAGTTATTGATCGCAAACCATTTCACCAGTTAAGGGCATGGTGACCTTGACATTTGACCTAGTGACCTAAAAAACAATAGGGGTCATCTAGTGGTCATTACCAACCACCACAGCAAATTTGAAGATCCTACGCCAAACCCTTGAGCAGTTATTGATCGCAAACCATTTCACCCTTTAAGGTCATGGTGACCTTGACCTTTGACCTAGTGACCTAAAAATCAATAGGACTCATCTAGTTGTCATGACCAACCACCTAAGCAAATTTGAATATCCTAAGCCAAACCCTTGAGCAGTTATTGATCAGAAACCATTTTACCAGTTAAGGTCATGGTGACCTTGACCTTTGACCTAGTGACCTCAAAATCAATAGGGGTCATCCAATGGTCATGACCAACCACCACAGCAAGTTTGAAGATTCTAAGCCAAACCCTTGAGCAGTTATTGATCGGAAACCATTTAACCATTTAAGGTCATGGTGACCTTGACCTTTGACCTAGTGACCTCAAAATCAATAGGGGTCATCTAGTGGTCATGACCAACCACCACAGCAAGTTTGAAGATCCCAAGCCAAACCCTTGAGCAGTTATTGATCGGAAACTATTTTACCATTTAAGGTCATGGTGACCTTAACCTTTGACCTAGTGACCTCAAAAACAATAGGGGTCATCTACTTGTCATGACCAACCACCACAGCAAGTTTGAAGATTCTAGGCCAAGTCGTTTATTAGTTATCATTCGGAAACCATCGATCTACCGACCGACCGACCGACATGTGCAAAGCAATATACCCCCATTTTTTCAAAAGGGGGGTATAATAAGAGTAGACTAGATCAGAAGGCTGCTATAGAAGCTGTCTGATCAGGGTCTGCTCTGTTTACATTTGACAAGATATAGATTTGATTTTACAGTTTTTTTCAAAGCTAAAACTTCTATTTATGGCAATAACAATTTTTTAAGCATTAGCAAACAAGAGTAGTCCCAGATCAATTTTTGTCAAAGCAAATAGGTTAAGGGTTAATAGGTGTTTAGAAATAATTCTAGATCTAGGTGTGAATATCTCATGATAATTCAATTAAACGGGTCATTAGTATTTTTAACAATTGAAATTGAGAAGAGTTACGTCTATTGTTATAATTAAGTTATATTTACTCAGTTATTTCATTAATATCATACAAAATTCAGACATTTTAGGACTTTTTAATGTGTTGTCATCAAATTTTATATAAAAATGTTATATTTAAGATGCTTTTTTGGGCAGCAGTAGTAATTTTAACACCTATCATTGTTAGGGGGGCAAATGCATTATCATGTTTTCTTAAGAATTACCATGACTTATATCAGTTGGGCCATTGCATAATCATGTTTTCACAGTTTTCTTAAACATTACCATGACTTACATCAGTTGGGTTTGGACCCAGATCAAAAGTCTAGATGGTGATCATTTTCCTTGATTGGCTGAATTGTTACTTTCCAATATCTCTCACATCTAATTTGAGAGACATTGGAAGACACCATGTAACATCTAGCTATCACTAACACTACACACTGGGGTTAATAGGTCAAAATGCCTTTAATGTTTCGTCTGCAACAAAAAGTTATTGTCATCTGCTTCAATTCTTAAATTAAACTTACTTTCTTTTTATTGCAAAAATATGGTTAAGATGACAAACAGTTTGGATCCTGATGAGACGCTGCAGTATGCGGCCTCTCATCTGGATCCAAACTGTTTGCATAGGTAATCATAGTTTCACCACTAGCATGCAAAGAGTTAAGAGTCATGCATTGACCTGGAGAGATTTTACTGCCGAGCGCTGTAACCTTTGAACTGAAGGATCTGGAGTTGTTCATTTAACCCTTAATTTCCCTCATATAAACTTGTTTTCATGCATCTGCAAACAGAGTAGACCCAAATAAGGTGGCTCCTGTAGGATCAGTGTCTGTTATTTGCTAATGGAATTTGACAGATCTGTTTCTATGCCTTCTAAAACAGCTACACTGATTCACCTTCAACATTTTATCATAAATAGATATAAATAGAATGACACTGGAACTCCAATGCAGTTATCTCCCTTTGTCCCTTATGGCTATGCTGATGGGACAAGGGAAATAACTGTGAGGAAATTACCTTTTAAGTGTTACAGATTCAGATGTTAAGTAGCATAAAACCCCAGGGTGAGACCATTTTTGGCCCAGGGGTCATTATTTGAACACACCTGATAGTGGTATATTAGGTGATGCTTCATACCAAATATCTTAGCTCTAGATTATGTGGTTTCAGACAAAAAGATTTTTAAAGGTTTCCCTATATAAGTCTATGTAAAAACTACAAGCCCAAGGGCAGGGCCATTTTTGGCCCGGGGGTCATCATTTTAACAAACTTGGTAAAGGACCATTAGATGATGCTATATACCAAATATCAAAGCTCTAGAAATTGTGGTTTCAGAGAAGAAGATTTTTAAAGATTTAAAAAAAAAACCTGTAAAAGTAGTGGGGCGGGGCCATTTTTTGCCCGGGGGTCATGATTTTAACAAAACTGATAGAGGACACCCTAAGGTACATTTCTGTGAAATTTGGTTGAAATCCTCCCAGTGGTTTAGGAGAAGAAGTCATTTGAAATAAAAGTGAACGGACAGACGGACGGACAGACGGACGACGGACGACAGGCGGTCACAATAGCTCACCTTGAGCCTTTGGCTCAGGTGAGCTAAAAATGAAGTGAATATCTTATTAAATAAAAAAGTTACAGCTAATCCTCATTTTTGCAGATTTTTGTAAAGTGCAATGGCCATAACTCTGTAAAGACAAACTGAATGAACCTCAAAATAAACTCAGCTTCAAATTTTGTTGCTTAAAACATTTGTGTTAAGTTTCATTCATATCATTTTAATAGTTTTCCTAAAAAACAACACACAAACTAAAAGTTGACCGACAAACAAAGCAACAAACACACAAAGTTCAAGGACCATAACTTTGGAATAAAATGACATATCAAAACCCCCGCAATATATGTGAAAATTCACATTAAGGTTTAACCATATAAAAAAATTGAAGTAAATATCATTTCAAATGAAAAAGTTATGGCCATCCTCATATTTGCATAGATTTGCATTATTTTTTTAAGTGCAAGGGCCATAACTCCAAAACAACAAATCAAATGATCCTCAGAATCGACTTAGCTTCAGGTCTTGATGCATTAAACATGTGTATGAAGTTTCATTAATATCTGTCAAATAGTTTTATCAGAAAACAGCGGACAAACTATATGCATATATTTGCTTTATTTTTAAAGTAAAAGGGCCATAACTCCGACACGACAAATCAAATAAACCTCAAAATTGACTCGGCACCAGATCTTGATGCATTAAATATTTTTGTGAAGTTTCATTAATATCTCTCGTATAGTTTTCCCAGAAAACAGCGGACAAACTATTTGCATGTATTTGCATTATTTTTTAAGTAAAAGGGCGATAACTCCGAAACGACAAATCAAATGAACCTTAGAATTGACTCAGCTTCAGATCTTGATGCATTAAACATTTGTGTGAAGTTTCATTAATATCTGAAAAATAGTTTTCCCAGAAAACAGCGGACAAACTATTTGCATATTTTTTAAGGACAAGGGCCATAACTCTGAAATGAACAAGAGATGTCACAGTCACGTGACAAATGCCCCCAAAAATTGTACCCTGTGACATTGACCTTTGACCCATGGGCCAGGGAGTTGACACATTGTCTTTGTGTGGTGAACATTTGTGCCAGGTTCCTTTGAAATCCATTCACAGATAAACAAGTAATTGTACCCTGTGACCTTGACCTTTGACATATGGACCAGGGAGCTGAACGCGACACATCGTCTTTGTCTGGTGAACATCTGTGCCAAGTTATATTGAAATACTTTGATATATAAAGAAGTTACAGACCGGACACCAAATTTGTGACAAAGTAATTGTACCCTGTGACCTTGACCTTTGACCCATGGACCAGGGAGTTGAAAGCAACACATCATCTTTGTCTGGTGAACATTTGTGCCAAATCATATTGAATTCCATTGATATATAAAGAAGTTACAGACCGGACACGAAATTTGTGACAAAGTAATTGTACCCTGTGACCTTGACCTTTGACCTATGGACCTGGGAGATGAAAGCGACACATCGTCTTTGTGTGGTGAACATTTGTGCCAAGTTATATTGAAATCCATTGATAGATAAAGAAGTTACAGACCGGACACGAAATTTGTAACAAAGTAATTGCACCCTGTGACCTTGACCTTTGACCCATGGACCTGGGAGTTGAACGCGACACATCGTCTCTGTCTGGTGAACATTTGTGTCAAGTTATATTGAAATCCATAAAAAGATGAAGAAGTTACAGACCGGACACGAAATTTGTAACAAAGTAATTGCACCCTGTGACCTTGACCTTTGACCCATGGACCTGGTAGTTGAACGCGACACATCGTCTCTGTCTGGTGAACATTTGTGTCAAGTTATATTGAAATCCATCGATAGATGAAGAAGTTACAGACCGGACACGAATTTGGGACAGACTGCACCCTGTGACCTTGACCTTTGACCCATGGACCTGGGAGTTGAACGCGACACATCGTCTCTGTCTGGTGAACATTTGTGTCAAGTTATATTGAAATCCATCGATAGATGAAGAAGTTACAGACCGGACACGAATTTGGGACGGACGGAAGGACAGACGGACGGACGGACGGACAGACGGACAGACGGACAGACGGACAGACGGAAGGACGGAAGGACGGACAATGCGACTACTATATGCCCATCCTCATATTTGCATAGATTTGCATTATTTTTTTAAGTGCAAGGGCCATAACTCCAAAACAACAAATCAAATGAACCTCAGAATCAACTCAGCTTCAGATCTTGATGCATTAAACATTTGTATGAAGTTTCATTAATATCTGTCAAATAGTTTTCCCAGAAAACAGCGGACAAACAAAATGTTGACGGACGAACGAACGAACGGACGGACGGACAGGGCCACGACAATATACGACCACCTTTATTAGGTGGGCGTATAAAAATGACAACGCCCTCTGGCGGCCATGTTTTTTGCCGGATCAAAATTCTTTTAACAACTTTTGAAGTCTATCAACTGAGAAACATTTTGGTGAAAACCATATTCAAATCGGACAGGTCATTCTGGAGAAGATTTTTCTAGATATTGTTTACGGTTGCCATGGCAACAAAACCGATGGCCCCACCCACTATCTTTTAACAACTTTTGAAGCACCCACCAACAGTATGTATCTGACCAAGTTTGGTTACAATTGGGTAGTCGGTTTCAGAGAAGAAGTCGTTTGAAATTGTTGACGGACGCCGGACACAGGGGTATCACAAAAGCTCACCTTGAGCACTTTGTGCTCTGGTGAGCTAAAAACTGATAAGCCCTTAGGCGGGGCCATTTTTGGCCCGGGGGTCATAATGTGAACAACGTTTCGTTCCCCCTAGCCACTGATGCTTCTGACAAAATTTGGTTAAAATCGGGTCAGCAGTTTCAGAGGAGATGTCGTTTGAAAATGTGGCCGGACGCCGGACAAATAGCGGTCACAATAGCTCATCCTGAGCCTTTGGCTCAGGTGAGCTAAAAATGGTAGAGGACCTGAACATGATGCTATGTGCCATATATAAAAGCTGAAAACCTTCCAGTTTCCGAGGAGAAGATTTTCAAAGTTTTCATTTTATGTTTCTATAAAAAACAAGGCACCCCTGGGGCGGGGCCAATATAGACCCCTGGGACATAATTTATATAACTTTTGTAGAGGACCTAAAGATGATGCTATGTGCCAAAGATGAACGCTGAGAACCCTGTAGATTCAGAGAAGAACATTTTTAACGGTTTAAATTGTTGACGAGGGACATCAGGTGATCACAAAAGCTCACCCTGGGCACTTTGCAAGAAACCAAATCTTATGAACATTAGTTTATTCTTTATAATGTCACATGAACATTTTTGGCCATTGCAGAAACTGTAGAATCATACCTATACCCGATTTTAAGCAAACAGAGCACAGCCTGATCAGATAGCTTCTAGAGCAGCCATCTGATCTGGGTATACTCTGTTTGCGAAGGCGAAGAAAGGCATTTCTATGGAGAAAAGGGATAATGTATACAATGTACAGTAAAACCGGTCTATAACGACCACTAAATTACATCAAGTATTTTGTATTAAAGGCAGGTGGATGCTAAAGCAAGGTGAAAGTAAAACAGAATGCTCCTATAGGAGCGTTCTGTTTTACTTTCAACTTGCTTTAAGCAACCACCTGCCCAAAATACCACCTAACATAATTTAGGGGTCGTTATAGAGAGGTTTTACTGTACATCAAAACATTTAAGTACTTTGTCTGTAAGTATTAGCCAAGTCCACGATGACAAGGTCACTTATCATTATCTACAGTAGTTTATCTCCTCACTTCATTTGCCTTAGCAAGCTAATTTTACCCATATCAGTGCATGTTCCATTTGCTCATGGAATGATATAAATATAAATCAGGGTCTACACTGTTTGTCATGTTTCACTTTTCTTTAGAAAAATCCCTAAATATTCACCATAAGCTTGACCTGTTTGAATTTTGGTATACCGGTAGTCCATTTGAAAACTCATCATTGTAAGGGTTAAGAGTCTCAGATAAAAGGAGTAAATTATAATTTAGTTTTGCAAAATATTTTCTTCATTTCTACACCAACCATATGTTGTGACTACTCATTACTCATCAGTTCTTTGAGACAATATTAACCCATTCCCTCATGTTGATGCCCTTGCAACAACACCTTGTGTTTTGGAATTAAAAGGATTTTTCATCCAACATATTCTCAACTCTCCTTACCCATCCTTATATATCATAAAGAACTTTGCATCTGGCCTGCTCTTAATTTCAAAAGAGTTAGCACCAACACCATTCTGCAGCAGCTTGTAGTCTAGGAAACTCTCCCTGCTACTGGTGTCCAAAACCTGCAAAGGAAACAACAAACTTTAAGCATGCTAATCATTAAGCAAAACTAGAAAACTGACTCTGACAGTCAGAGAGAGTCCTGCAGTTGATCTTTTGTTGAATATGGCATTTTTGATGAATCAAGGGTAGATAACTCTTGACATGGTAATCTCAATCAACCCAAACACTATAGGTGTCTTCCTCTCATAGTACTTAGCATAAGTCCTTAATATGAACAAGAGGGCCATGATGGCCCTGAAATCGCTCACCAGAGGGAAAGATTTTTAAAGTTTCAACTACATGTATGTTTCTAAACAAAACTGGACACCTGTTTTGTGGGGTGTTATTTGACCCTTTCTCTGTATAATTATATGGCAAGCTTTCTGGGATGATTTGCTTTATTATAAATATTTTCTAAGTCCAATACCGAACGTTTACCGAACGTCAACTTGGAAAGCATATATCGCACAAAAAATATGTGGAAAAGTTTCATTTTCCATTACATATTACTACGCATAACCTAACAACTCCTTGATATATTGCGTATTTAGAAACGAACGACAACTCTTGTAGAGCAGGTTTCGTAACAAAACCAGTTCACACCTGAACGTTTCGAATCCCTTCAGAATTAGAGTACTGATGATTGTTTCAAAGCAGAAATTGTATAAAAATCGCGATTTCAACAATTTATACAAACGGAATTGTTATGGAAATGGAAAATTAAAACTTGATTAGAATAACTGGTGATAATAACCATTGTGATAAATAGAGCATTTGCCTTAGTGATAAATAGAGCATTTGCTCCATAAGAGTAAATGTACTCTTTATCACAATGGTTTCAAATCTACACAATTCTGAAATTTTCCTTTTCTCTAATTAACCCTTTTCCTCACATAAACATGTTTTCACGCATTTGCAAACAGAGTAGACCCAGATTTACCTCTTTGAATAAGCAGACAACATTTCTAACATATGACAACCCTATCACAGCTTAGCAGGACTTAACCAAAATTAGCACACAGTTTGAACTCAGATCTGACACATACCGGTATGTAACTTTATATGTGGTTTGTATATGAGTCAATTTACTCCTATGGAGCAAATGCTCTATTTATCACAATGGTTTGAAATCTACACAATTCTGAAATTTTCATCTTCTCTAATTAATGCTCCTTATCAGTAGATTTATTCAAAGAGGTAGGATCTGAAAAGAGCCTTTGTGATAAATAGAGCATTTGCTAACCATTGTGATAAATAGAGCAAAAGCTCCATAGGAGTAAATGTTCTATTTATCACAAAAGTTTCAAATCTACACAATTCTGAAACTTTCCTTTTCTATAATTAATGCTCCTTATCAGTAGATTTATTCAAAGCGGTAGGATCTGAAAAAAGCCTTTGTGATAAATAGAGCATTTGCTCCATAGGAGTTAATGCTCTATTTATCACAATGGTTTCAAATCTACACAATTCTGAAATTTTCCTTTTCTCTAATTAATGCTCCTTATCAGTAGATTTATTCAAAGAGGTATAATAGTCACTTTATGAAACCATTGTGATAAATAGAGCATTTGCCTTTGTGATAAATAGAGCATTTGCTCCATAGGAGTAAATGCACTATTTATCACAATGGTTTCAAATCTACACAATTCTGAAATTTTCCTTTTCTCTAATTAACCCTTTTCCTCATATAAACATATTTTCACGCATTTGCAAATAGAGTAGACCCAGATTTACCTCTTTGAATTAGCAGACAACATTTCTAACAGATGACAACCCTATCACTGCTTAGCATGACTTGACCAAAATTAGCACACAGTTTGGATTCTGATCTGACACATACCGGTATGTAACTTTATATGTGGTTTGTATATGAGTTAATTTACTCCTATAGAGCAAATGCTCTATTTATCACAATGGTTTGAAATCTATACAATTCTGAAATTTTCCTTATCAGTAGATTTATTCAAAGAGGTAGGATCTGAAAAAAGCCTTTGTGAGAAATAGAGCATTTGCCAACCATTGTGATAAATAGAGCAAAAGCTCCATAGGAGTAAATGTTCTATTTGCCACAATGGTGTCAAATCTGCACAATTCTGAAATTTTCCTTTTCTATAATTAATGCTCATTATCAGTAGATTTATTCAAAGAGGTAGGATCTGAAAGAAGCCTTTCTGATAAATAGAGCATTTGCTCCATAGACGTAAATGCTCTATTTATCACCATGGTTTCAAATCTACACAATTCTGAAATTTTCCTTTTCTCTAATTAATGCTCCTTATCAGTAGATTTATTCAAAGAGGTAAAATAGTCACTTTATGAAACCATTGTGATAAATAGAGCATTTTCTCCATAGGAGTAAATGCTCTATTTATCACAATGGTTTCAAAACTACACAATTCTGAAATTTTTCAAGAGGCAGATTCTGAAAATATCCTATGAGGGAATGGGTTAAAAACAGAGTGAGCAAACAGAGACTAATTCTGAAGCAGAGTTTTGACCAGGAACTTGACCTATTCAGTGATTATGCAACACAGATGGAGTGACCTCAATCCCTCTAGTTCAGAGGAACCTTTATAGTGTAAAGTAATATTTTAAAGTATAACCAACAGGGCAAGGCCAATTTCAACCTCAGAACTATGATATTTACCAATGTCAATAAGGAATACTAAGTAAATCTATACACCAAATATCTAAGCTCTGTGACATGTAGTTTTTGACAAAAAGATTTTTGAAGTTTTCCCCATGCCTAACCTAAGTGAGCCCAGCATTCTGCTACTTGTACAGAAAACAACAGTCAGCTAGGAAAAACTGGCCACCCCTGGGACCGTGGCAGGGCCAATTTTGACTCCAGGGACATAATTTATATAACCTTTGTAGAGGACCTATAGGTGATGCTATGTGCCAAAGATGAAAGCTGAGAACCCTGTAGATTCAGAGAAGACTTTTAAAGTTCAAATTGTTGACGACGCACACCGCACGCCGACAGACGACGGACATCAGGCGATCACAAAAGCTCACCCTGAGCACTTTGTGCTCTGGTGAGCTAAAAACATACATGTATGTGCAATACTGTTTGAGTTATTACATCACATCAAAAATGTTAACAAAGGTTTATGGCAAATTATGATGAATCAAGGGCAGATAACTCTAGACAAAGTGATCTGATTAAACCGAAAAACTATAAGCGTCTTCTCTGATGATACAAAGCATATGCCCTTAATATGAAACCAATATGTGAAGTACTGTTTGAGTTATAGTGTCGCATGAAAAGTGTTGACAAAAATTGATGGCATTTTTTATGAATATAGGGCAGGAAACTCTAAACATAGTGATCCGATTCAACCCAAAACAATAGGCGTCTTCCTCTCATTAAACGAAGTATATGCCCCTAATATGAAACCAATATGTGAAGTACTCTGAGTTATTGCATCACATCAAAATTGTTAATGGACAGGCGGACCGACAGGCAGACAGAAATTGTGATTCCTATAGGGCTCCTGCATTTTCAATGCAGGGCCCTAATTAATAGTTAAGTTCTACTTCAATTCTCATAGCAAAGACTATTTTTCAATCATTTCCCTGTTTAATATTCATAAAGGAAATAAGGACATTATGAATATTAATGACATTTTAAAGCATTTTTAACAAAGGAATGTTTGACTGTGGTATAGTGTTGAATCAGATCTATATAATTCCATCTCAGGGGTCTGTACCGCATTTCATGGGGGTCTATATGTACTATATAATAACAAGTTTATTGTATAGTATATATAGACTGTCATGAAGCGGTATAGGCCCCTGTGAATTCCATAAGCAAACAAAGCTGACCTTGATCAGACAGCTCCTACAGGAGCAATCTAATCTGGGTCTACTCTCTTTGCAAATAAATGAAATGTGTTTATACATGTATGAGGGAAAAGGTTAACCCTTTCCTCCATAAATATGCTTTTCTAAGCCTCTGTAATAGTCAATTCTTGAAAGCATCGTGATAAATAGAGCATTTGCTCCATAGGAGCAAATGCTCTATTTATCACAATGGTTTCCAAACTACAAAATTTTAAAATTTCCTTTTCTCTAATTAATGCTCCTTTTCGGTAGATTTATTCAAAGAGGTTGGATCTAAAAATAGCCTATGGAGGAATGTCAGAGTGTCAAACAGTTTGACCCTAATTTACATCTCATAAAGGTTAAAGGTCATTCCAAAGGTAACCACTACCGGTACTTAACATAATGGATGCTAAACTTAACCCTTTCCACCATGAATATTCATGTAAGAAATAATGACCTCATGAATATAAATTAGATAAATTTGCTACCCTTCATATAAATGCCTATTCATGCCTTGGCAAACAGTGTAGATCCAGATCTGATGGCTCCTGAATCAGCCGTCTAATCAGGGTCTGCTCTATGATTCTACAATTTCTGCCATGATAAAAAATTCCTGTGTCCGTGTGCTACTATAACAATTTATCTAATTAATATTCATGATGTCATTTCTTACATGAATGTTCAGCAGGAATTATTCCTCAAATAAACGTTTGTTCCTAATGACAATTGCAAGTGCACAGATTCATACCATATGGCTTACAAATCAACTCGTAACTAACTAAATGAGGTAGAACTGTAGAAGTCCTTTGACAATATTCAGATAACCCAATTCCAGTCAACATCATGATTTCGTTGTGTATGTGTGTGTGTGTGTGTGTGTGTGTGTGTGTGTGTGTGTGTGTGTGTGGGGGGGGGGTTATAATCAACCCTATTCCTCATATAAATGCTTTTTCCACTCCACCTTCCATATTACATCATAACTATTTTGTTTTAAACATGTTTTTGCGTATTTGCAAACAGAGCAGACCCAGATCAGATAGCTCGTATAGGAGCCATCTGATCAGGGTCTGCTTTGTTGCTAAAGGAATTTGAAAGATCAGTTTCTTTCGTTTCTAAAATGGCTTCAATGTTCCACTTTCAAGATTTCATTATAACTCTTCTGTCCATGAATATTCAGTAGGTATGGAAATTTGAAGTAAACATGGAACAGGTAAAAGGTTATGAGACACTAAACTGAGGTGGACAAGTTCCTTGATACCTACCATCACAGCTGACCTATCTTCAATATTCAATGGCACAACAACTCCTTGACTAAACTGGAATGGTTCATCACGGAGATGCACAACAATATGCCCCAAAATCATGTTCAGATGTTTTGGTATCATTGATTGTATGTGTTTAGCATAACCACCCTTCTGCTCTTGGATTGGCTCTTTTGCAGTGGTTTGCTTTTTCTTCTTTTTGGCATAACTTTTATTGGATTTGATGATTGACCTGACTTCATTATTTAAGGCCTGAAACCAACAGCAGAAAAGAATGTCTGTTTTAGTCTTAGAATTATAACTAAATGTACAGTGAAACCCCGCTAATGCGACCACTTAATAAACAGCCACTAATGTCGTCTAAAGCAGGTGGTTGCTTAATGCAGGGCGAAAGTTATGCCGAAAGCTCCTAGGAGCTTTCTGCATAACTTCCGTCCTGCATTAAGCTACCACCTGCCTCTGCCACCCAGAATTATGCCCCTTTTTGGTGGTCGTATTAGCGGGGTTTTACTGTATTTACCCCTTTACCTGATAGACACATTTTAACCACTTTGTACACAGTGTAGACCCAGATCAGATGCTCCTGCAATAGCTATCTAATCAGGGTCTGCACTATTTGCTTAGGAAACAAGAACTATCACTGAAGGTGATTGATACCCCATACCGAACCATCCTGTCACAAATCCCATATACTGTTATAAAAACAAGTAAAAGTTCACCAAAAATGTAATGAGTTTGAACTTCATGCTCTTTAGTAAAAATGCAACAGAATGCATGTACAGTCAATCCTGTCTACAACAGTCACTTAGTTTATAACTAATATATAGTTTAAGTTAGTAAGACTGGTGGTCAATTAATGTAAGTTGAAAGTTATGCAGAAAGGAGTTTTCAGCGAAACTTTGAAGTTACATAAAAGAATCCCCAGCATCTAGATCATTTAAAACATTGAAACAGAGTGGCTAGTATTGACAGGTTTTACTATATATTTTTTTTTTTTTAAATGCTTTTATTCTCCCCGTCATAGGTATGTGAGGGTCGGGGAGTACCATCCCTCATCATACCGTACAGAATAATTGGTTAGGTTAGTAGCATTGTGTCATAAACGGTAAGTATAATAGTTACATAAATTAACAAAACAGAAATAAGACTATTCTAACAATGCCATTTTAGAAAACAGTATAATTGATATTTATACAACCACATTTTTGAAGGGGAGTTTTATGCATTTGATAATAATAATAATAATAAAAAAAAAAAGAATCCTAAATCCTAAAAATGCTTGATGGGGTTCTCTCATTTCAATAATTTTTCGATTTCATGTTTTCTTTTTCATATAAAATGTCTATATCTATACATGAAATTATGAAAATTGCCAAAGCCATATTACTTTTTAGCTATTGTAATTATGTGGAGGAATTTTATTCCATAAAAGATAATAATATTTTGACCATGTTTGATCAAACTGTTCAAGATAATTATCCCTTGTTGCTATGTATTTCAGAGCTGTATATTTTGCTATTATTTTGTTTTTTAATGATAGTAGTGAGAATTTTCCTTCCCTTTTTTTGGTCAAATATATATAGTACTTTGTTTCTAGTAGAATAGTCATGTCAGCCATTGAATAGGAATTGCTTAAATTGAATAAGTATTTCTTCTCATATATACAATTGATATACTCTGCTAATTTCAACCACTGCTGGACTTTTGTTAAAAATAATTCTGTTTCTGGACATGACCATAGCATATGTTGAATTGTTTCTACTTCACCACAAACTCTGCAAATAGGATTGTCTGAGATTTTGATATTAAAAAGGTATTTCTGTGTTGGAAGAATTCTATGGTTTATTCGATACTGAAACCACCGTATTTCTGTACTGAAGTTGTATTTAAATATGGCATTGTAAATTTCTTTCCAATCATTATCTTCTATCTGAAACAATTGGTTCCATCTTGTCACTGCAGTAGGTTTTTCATTATTTTTATTCAGTATGTTATATAAATGAGCTGAACCTTTTGATTGTTTCAGTAGTATTAATACATTTAATGGGAATAATGGATTCTGCATTTTCTGCAGTGTTACTGTAAAGCTAAACTTATTTAAAAATATTTTTATAACATTTATAAGACCATAAAATTTTACAAAGTCAATATGAATTATCATATATTTCACAAAACGATTGATAATTGTAGAAGTTTCCTTCAGCTGTGATAAGATCATTTATTTGTGATATCCCTTTTATAAACAAGAGGGCCATGAGGCCCTGAAGTGCTCACCTGAGATATGCCAAATATCAAAGGTCTAGGCCTTACAGTTTCAGAGAAGAAGATTTTTAAAGATTTTCCAATGTAAAACTGATAAGCCCTTGGGCGGGGCCATTTTTGGCCCGGGGGTCATAATTTGAACAATCTTTGTAGAGTACCATTAGATCATACTACATGCCAAATATCAAAGGTCTAGGCCTTACAGTTTCAGAAGAAGATTTTTAAAGATTTTCCTATGAAAAACTGATAAGCCCTTGGGCGGGGCCATTTTTGGCCCGGGGGTCATAATGTGAATAATGTTTCGTTCCCCCTAGCCACTGATGCTTCTGACAAAATTTGGTTAAAACTGGGTCAGTAGTTTCAGAGGAAATGTCGTTTGAAAATGTGGACGGACGACGGACGCCGGACACCGGACTACGGACAAATAGCGGTCACAATAGCTCATCCTGAGCCTTTGGCTCAGGTGAGCTAAAACTGGTTTGTAAAACACACACTTTCCACCTATTTGAATATCTTTGTTATAGAATAGTGGTGATGTCATTAATTCCGCTGCGTTTACAGGAGTGTATGATGTTTGTATTTTATGGAATGCTTTTATGACATCTTGCCAAAACGGATTCGATATTTCTTTCTCACATTTCTTTAGATACTCAGATCCTAGAGAAAAAACTTTACTATAGTCAATACTACATTCTAAAATTTTGTTCCATTTACCATAACTTGTTATTAATCTTCTCAACCAAGTTGATTTTAAACCTTCAATAAAGCAAATTAAGTTTATCATTTTAAGACCCCCTTCAATATATTGTTTAACTAACACTGCTTTTTTTTACCTTTGCACTCCCTTGCCAAATAAAGCCAAAGAACAGTAAATTTATTTCCTTTAAGACTTCTTCAGGAGGATTTGGTAGTGCCATAATGAGGTGATTAAGTAGGGGAAGAAGTAGTGTTTTAATTACCTTGATTTTCCCCATAGGCGTCAAATACCTACGATTCCAATTTAATATCAGAGCTTTTAGTTTTTGTATTTTTTCAGTATAGTTGAGCATAACCATGTTTGAAAGATCCACATCAAAAATAATCCCTAACAATTTAAATCTATTTACTCCCCATGAAAGTTTCCACTTTGTTTTAATTGAGTCAGTACTGTACTTTTTGCATCCTATCCATATTACATGTTTTTTTTTCAAAGTTGACTTTTAAACCAGAATATTTTGAAAATCTGTGCACTTCATTTAATGTTTCATTTAGAGATAAACTAGATCCATCTAATATAGCAGATAGATCATCTGCATATTGGGATAACTTGTATTCTGTTCCATTGATTGTAATACCTTTAATACTTGTGTTATTTCTTAATCTTATAGCTAATATTTCTGCACATAATAAAAATATATATGCTGATATTGGATCCCCTTGCCTGCAGCCTCGACTTATTGTGAAGAAATTTGATAAATGACCACCCTGGTTAACTGATAGCCTAGCATTCCTATACAATAGAGTAAACCATTTAATGAAAGAGTCACCGAAGTTAAAAAATCTTAATACATTCTGTATAAAATTCCAGGAAATAGAATCGAAAGCCTTTTCAAAGTCAACTAGTAAAATTAATCCAGGTATATTATGTTCTTCTGTATATTGCATAATATCATAAATCTGCCTTGTATTTTGACCCAAGAATCTCCCTGCCATAAATCCTGTTTGATCTTCATGAATTAGTTTACCTAAAACTTGTTTAAGTCTGTTGGCAATTGCGCCTGACGCTATCTTGTATATACAGTTCAACAATGATATAGGTCTATAATTTTTTAAGAATTGTCGTGGTTTATTTTCTTTTGGTATGCAAGTAATAATTCCCTCTTTTTGTGTAACAGATAATTCACCCATCTTGTACCCATAGTTTATAGATCTTAAAACAAATTGTCCTATATTTTCCAAAATACTTTAAAAAATTCAGGGGTGAATCCATCTGACCCAGGACTACGGTTATTTGACATACCTCTTAGCGACTTTGTGATTTCTTCATATGAGAGAAATCCATCTAGGGAAAAAGATTCATTGTTACTAAGTTTGTGGAAAGTGCAGTTTTATCCTCAGACAAATCTTTACTGTAAAGTTTTTCATAATAGGACTTTGCTTCCTCTAATATTTCATGCTGATTTGATATCACAGTTCCGTCTTCTTTTTCAACTCTTGGAATTATTTTACTGACACAGTTATGAGATTCAAGTTTGCAGAAATATGAAGTCGGTTTTTCATCATCTTCAATTATTTTAACTCTTGATCTTATAATATGACCTTTCATTTTCTCCTTTCTAATTTCTAATAGTATTTTTTTAAGTTCATCTAATTCTCCTGTTTTGTCTGATGTAAGGTTATTTTCAATGTTTTCAATTTTTTTAACAGTTTCCTTTTCCAAAGCGTTCCTTTGTTTTATTTTGTAGCTAGAGTATGATATAATTTCCCTCCTTAATTCCATTAGTAATGTTTCTAGAAACAATTGATCATTTATTGTAAACTGGATTTGGTCATTTGGTATGTTTTTTAGGTTTTCCATGTTATAAACAGGAACTGCATATTGTTGTTTTATATACTCAATTTTATCATTTATGGCCTTTATATATTTTATATCTTTTAGAAGTGAATTGTTGTGCTTCCATAATGGTTTTCCTTTCTGAAATGGGTTAAAAATGAGATTTAAAGTGATCATGGAATGATCTGACCTATAACTACTTTCAATATTGCATTTATCAACAGAACTTAGTAAATTTTCAGAAATTAAAAAAAAGTCTAGGCGTGCTTGTTTTAAAGGGTGTTTTTTTCTCCATGTAAATCTCTTGAGTTGAGGGTACTTCTCTCTAAATGGGTCTATCAAATTAAACATTTCTTTGATTTCTAAAACTTTTAATCGAGCATTCTTATTATTGATATGTTTGTAATTATAATAATCTAGTTTAGGGTCTAGGACCAAATTAAAATCACCGCACATTATAAGCCCTTCATTATTGTATTTCTCGGCTTGATTCATTAACGACTCATAAAATATTGGAATATCATTATTTGGTCCATAGAGATTCACTAGTGTAAATCTATTATTATCTATAGATATGTCAGCAATAATATAGTTTCCCTGTGCATCTGTTATATAGTCATGTATCTTAAAATCAGTTCCCTTTTGAAAAAGTATTGCTACACCTCTGGATTTAGAGTTACCAGAGCTAAAAATTCCTTCAAAACCCCATTGCATTCTGATAAGATTTTCAGTATTGGTTGTAGAGTGTACGTCTTGTAAGCAATAAATATTACATTTCTTTGCTCTAAGGTAGTCAAAAACATCTCTTCGTTTTTCTAATGAGCCCAGGCCCTGGCAATTTACTGAAAGAATTTTAGTCTCCATATAGCATCATCATTTTATACTTTAACATATAATTTAACAGTTTTGAGAGAACCCCTATCAAGGCATTAAAAAAAGGATAACTAAACAACAACATTTACCACTTGAAATAGTGATATTCTGCCAAAGTCACTAAGTTTTTCACACCACATTTAAAAAATCCAAATACGGATCAGCTGTAATTCTACATTAAACATTTACCCATACACTCGTAAAAACGTCACGTTACGTTGAAATGCCAATATGCCGAAAAACACCAACAATTCGCTTTTCTAGGTCTCACTGAGATACCGTCTCCACATTCATTTCCCAAAAAGCCTCATCAAAGGCAATACACTATACTTACAGAAACTAGACCTCAATATTTAAACCAGTTAATCCAAACCCAACAGATACTGTACAGTCAAAATTTTCCCTGTTGAACAGTCATGTAAGAAATAATGACATCATACAAACCGGTATTTTTTTTTCTGACATGTGCACACATATTTCGATATAGGTAGAAATTTGAATCAAATTTATTAAAGCAATACAGAGTGGATCTAGAACAGATGACTATCTATTCTAGTTCCATTCTGCTTGTAAAAACCTGAAAAGGCTTGGTATCAGGGAAAGGGTTAGGGTACCCGGCATATATCATTTTACAGTATATATATTTAGCACGCAATACACATCAATCCTCTCATGCACACACAGTATATCAGATATAAAATATTTAATATATACATGTAACCTTTTACTGTTACATTACAAATCAACTGCAATACCTCATCCGAAGTGCTTCAAGTATTTATACAACACACCATCATTAATTTAAGCATTTCCAGACAGTTTTTTGATCCAGCAGATACCGTGTAACCTACACCCAGCTACCGGCCGGGTCCAGGTCTACCCGGTTTGCCAAAGCATGAAAATTAGCATTCATGGAATAAAGGTTTAGATAACCTTAGATACAAGTATTACTTCAAACGGCTGCAATTTACACCAAAAGTTCAATATCATATATCAGCACTTCAAATGCCTATTTAAGCATAAACAGATACAACAATTGGATAAATACCACAAAAATATTAAAGACCGGTGGATTGGATCCACTAGACCCTCCCAAACTGCTACCTATAACTCATAGTTATATAGGCCTGTCAATAAATGAGCGAATTTAAACTATCAAACTGATCTGGGTCCAAACTGTTATTGCACACTGACACACGTGTATATTCAAAGTGTCAACATTTGTATTTGAAAACAGCACAAATATCCACACTGTAAGACAAAACAAGTCACCCTCATATATCAACCCAAGTTCAATACCATATATCAGCACTTCAAATGTCTATTAAAGCATAAACAGATACAACAGCCGGATAAATACCACAAAAATATTAAAGAACCATGGATTGGATCAACTAGACCCTTTCAAACTGCTACCTATAACTCATAATTATATAGGCCTGTCAATAAATGAGCGAATTTAAACTATTAAACTGATCTGGGTCCAAACTGTTATTGCACACTGACACACATGTATATTTAAAGTGTCAACATTTACATTTGAAAACAACACAAATATCCACACTGTAAGATAAAACAAGTCCCCCTATTTATTGCTTTCCCAATTTGACCTGAGACTCGATTAATTTCCGGGATTGTCCGTAATACTTTGTGACAAAAAAAGCAAAAATAAAAAGCCGGTAATAAGCATGTTCCACGAAGACTGCATGATCATAGCGCATTCCTATACCTCCGTAAATTTATCCGGAGATTACCGACGATAATAGACGGAATATGCATGAGTCTTAGGTCAAATTGGGAGAGTATTACACTATATTAAAGTAACAATCTGCTGTGTCAGCACTTTACCTAATCAGGATCTGCACTGTTTAGTATTCCGCATTGAAACGGCAAATGCCTAATTATACAATGTCATTTGGTAGATCAGATCTATATCACAAAGAGGCATCAATATCATATACAGTATAACCCCTCTAATGCAACCTTTCAATAAATAAACATATCTGTCTTTATAAGCAGGTGGATGCTTAATGCAGGACAAACGCAATACAGAAAGCTCCTCTAGGTTTTACTATATTCAATAAATAAAGTACTTTCGTTCAATATTGTCAAATGTGCTACATATATAACCCTTTACTCCATGGCTTGTTTCTACTTTTGAGGAAATGTGATCACTTCAAGCCAGTTTCTTTAGAAGGTCAAGCTCATTACTAAGGGCGTAATTCTGTCAAATTGAGTGAAAATGCCCAATGTTCCCACATAACACTGATCATGTCTACCTATGTAAATATTCTAAATAGTTTTCAAGAAAATGGCATGTCCCTACCTGGTTAATTTACAGTTAAAAAGGGACATAATCCAGTCTAATTTTGCAGAAGGGTTATGAAATTTGGAGAAGAGTGTCCAAACATAACACTGATAATATATGGTTTTGGAGTAAATGGCATGTCCAACAAGAGCCGAGTGTGGCGCCAAAGCTCGTCTGATTTGGTGCTTGTCCAGCTAAATTAAGTTTTTTTAAAAAAAATATAATTCTGAAGTCAAGAGTTATTATTCTTATGTAGGGGCGTTCCCCTCAACTAACCTATGAAGTTTCATTTTGATACCTCTTATACTTTTCGAGTAATGAGCTACATTAAAGTTTTTGCACAACAACGAGGACAACAACAATGACGACTACGACCCAGTGATCACAATAGCTCGACTTTTCTTCGAAACAGACGAGTTAAAAATTACAAGTTAAAGAGGGGCATAATCCTGTCAAATTTTGCGTAAGAGTTAAGAACTTAAAAAAGAGTGTCTCAACATAACACTTATAATGTGTACCAAGTTTGAAAATAATATCATAAACAGGTTTCAAGAAAATTGCAGCAGTACATGTACAGAGACTGCAGATGCAAAGCAGAAGAAGACTGATGCAGATGACATACCATAAGTGATTCAGTTAGATTAAACGGTGGACCAGGCAGCTGGTCAAACAAAAGGTTATATAGATAGCATTGGCAATTTCATTGATTTTCAGAAACTTATAGAGTCTGAAAACTTAAACTGTTTACAACCTGATCATGATGCAACAAAAATCTGCTGCAAATTTCCACAGATAATGATGTGGAAATGATTAGATGTAGTGGGGATGGAATAGCAGCTCATATCCCACAGCAGATCTGCCAAAAACTTTTTTGGAAAATACATTAATTTAGCCTGCTTGCTAAAAAGTAGCTCAGAACTATCAGCAATGAATGAAACGGGGTTTTTTAATAAGACTAAATGAGCAGGAAGAGCTTGAAGCTAAAGTCCAAACGTGCAAGGTTTAAATCTCATCTATTGAAAAATGGTCCGATGCTTTCTTGATTTTCATGAGCATTTTTGTGATGAAGCACCCAACTAAGGCTCAAGAACTTATTCAATACATGGCCTTAATAAGAGAAGTAGCATCTAGGCAAACAGGTATGGGATGGAGAGTTTATGATGAGCAGTTCCGAATGAGACAGGAAAGCCAGCCGAGAGCTGAGAACCTTCTAGTTTCAGAGGATAAGATTTTCAAAGTTTTCCCTGTATGTTCCTATAGAAAACAATGTACCCCTGGGGCCAGGCCAATTTTGACCCCAGGGAATTTATAAAACTCTTGTAGAGGACCTACATATGATGTTATGTGCCAAAGATGAAAGCTGAGAACCCTGTAGATTCAGAGGAGAAGATTTTTAAAGGTTCAAATTGTTAACGACCTACGGCGGAAGACGCACGCCTGACATCAGGCGATCACAAGAGCTCACCCTGAGCACTTTGTGCTCTAGTGAGCTAATAAAAATGGTAAGAAATTTTTAAATATTACTGTTTAATTAACTGTATTCTTTCGGAATTTGACGAAAATCCAATCTGTTTACTTGACCTTTAAGTTTGTGTATAAAATTAATGCTTCTGCAATTAGTTTTGCCTTAACCTTTTCCTGTTCTATGTTTTTTCAAACGTTCAATACCTACTTAGTACTCATGGACAAAATGGTTATAATGAAATATAGACGGTGAAATGTGGTAGCAATATATTTTAGAAACTAAAGAAACAGATCTATCTAATTCCATAAGCAAACAGAGCAGACCCTGATCAGACAGCTCCTATAGGAGCTGTCTGATCTGGGTCTACTCTGTTTGCAGATGCATAAAAACACGTTTATATGAGGGAAAGTGTTAATAGACAAAAATCTGTATGGTCATTGAATACATGTTTGACTGGTGGCATAGAGTTTGGTCAAAGAGAAATAAAGCAGCTAATATTAGTCTGAATTGCTACAAATGTTAACCCTTCACTCCATGAATATTTAAGTAAGAAATAATGACATCATGAATATCAATAAGAACTAGAGGTTTTTGTCAAAAAAACGGATGTCTCCCCTCTAATAAAAACAATATGTAAAGGGAAATCACTAAAAATGTTATGGTCTTGATGAATGATACTTCCCCTCATTATGCGTTTTCCACACTACATTTTTCAAGAAGAAAATGATAACAGCTAATAACTCCAAAAATACTGATACCAGATTTATGGCTCTTGTGCATGACACTTACTTTCATCATGCTCTTTCCAAAAATAAAATGTCATTCCAATAGCATCAGTCGAACAGGAGTTATTGATCGGCCAAACAATGTAACAAAGGGCAATAACTCCAAAAGTATTGAAGCCAGAATTATGGCCCTTGTTCATGACACTTTCTCTCATCATGCTCTTTCCATGTATGAAGTTTCAATACGATGGCAAGAGCCATGTAGGAGTTATCGTCCGGACAAGAAAGAATTAAACAAATGTACAAGGGGCAATAACTCTAAATTTATTGAAGCTCGAGTTAAGGATCTTATGCATGACACTTTCTCTTATTATGATCGTTCTATGTATGAAGTTTCACTCCAATGGCATGTGTCACATAGGAGTAATCATCTGGACAAAAAATTGTGATTGTTTTTACAAAGGGCAATAACTCCAATATTAGTGAAGCCAGAGTTATGGACCTTGTGCATGACACTTCCTCTCGTTATGATCTTTCCATATATGAAGTTTCAATTCAATGGCATGAGCCATATAGAAGTTATTGTCCGGACAAAAAAGTGTGATTTTTTTTACAAAGGGCAATAACTCCAATATTAGTGAAGCCAGAGTTATGGACCTTGTGCATGACACTTCCTCTCGTTATGATCTTTCCATATATGAAGTTTCAATCCAATGGCATGAGCCATATAGAAGTTATCGTCCGGACAAAAAAGTGTGATTTTTTTACAAAGGGCAATAACTCATATATTAGTGAAGCCAGAGTTATGTACATTCTGCATGACACTTCCTCTCGTTATGATCTTTCCATATATGAAGTTTCAATCCAATGGCATCAGGCATATTGAAGTTATTGTCCGGACAAAAAATTATGATATTTTTTACAAAGGGCAATAACTCCAATATTAGTGAAGCCAGAGTTATGGACCTTGTGCAGGGTTGTCATTATGTTTTGAAACAACAGATATGAAATCAATATCAACCGATTAGCCGGGGTTGAGGGGGCCGCTTAGGCCCCCTGTGGGTCCAGGGCAACGCTCTGGTAGGAGGACCAGGGGAGCAAAGCCCCCCGGACGAAAATGATTTTCAGCATTTTGACCATCTAAGGAAGAGCTCTCCTTGGCCAATTTTCACAATCTTACCTAATGTTTCTGCCAACATTTAGAAGCAGATCTATGACAGAATAGCATCAATGTACAAATACTCTTAGTGCATGACTCTTACTCAAGGCCAACTATGCTATTTGCAAGAAAAGAAATAAATTTGATGATGATGATGATGATGATAAGGTTTAATGTCCCTCATAGACTTTGAAATAAATTTAAAAGGCCTCCTGTAATTTTTAACACTGGGTTTTTTAAATCTATATGAGGCTTGTTTTCTATATTTGGTAAATAAAAATATATATTTCATTGAACTTATTTTATGAGCTTTTTAATTATTATGTTAATATAAACATCTGTTCATATTTTCAGAGTCAATATATCTTCAATGGTTTTGATCCTGACAGATGGTTGCTTAATTCAGATAAGAATTATACAGAATGTTCTAAAGGAGTGTTTGGTCCTATTTTTTACTTTTGACATGTATTGAACAATAATCTGTCAAATTATAAATGCAGCTGTTCTCAGTATAATACCCCGGGGGCCAGAAAGGGTTACCGTGCACCCCCCCGTCTGACTTTTTTTCATGGGTACCAGGGTGTTTGGTAGGGTCTTCTGAATGGAAATCAAAACTGTACCCATGAAAAAACTCATTCCTGCTATGGGTTTTTCTACTGTTTCCATGGCAACCAGTGGTCTTGACAACGGCGGTGGGTAAAGGCTATAATGTAGTATATCTATGCTATTCGGGACACTAAGAGTTTGAAACTGGTGCCAAACTAAAGGTAAGACATTGGTCTTTAATTAAGAATATGTTTTTGTTAATTACCTCATTTGCATAATCATGAATATTAATGAGAAATCCGAAAAATGAAGGAAAAAAGACTTGAAGATGGTGAAAACTAGATCTGAAATCACCTGTGATGGTCCAAATACACCCAAATATGTTTTTATACATAAAACATCCCCAAGGAGTGTATTATTTAAAACAAAATTGTGTCTCTATGGCTTATTTGCATTTTTATTGCGTTTTTGAGTATCCATAGCAGAGGTACGTCCAGGTAGCGTAAGCGCATAGAGAAGATATCATTATATCTCAAGGCCTTCGAGAGCTGGTAGCTAACAATATCAACTTGTTACCAAACATAAAATAAACACACTGGTATTTGATTTAAAATGTATTGTAGTTAATAAGTTCATTAGCATATTCATGAATATTAATGAGAACCCCATAAAATTAGAGAAAAAGACAGGGAAATGGTGAAAACTAGAACTAAAATCACATGTAATGCTCCAAATCGATAGAGATATGTTCTTAAATATAAAACCATCTCATTGAGAGTAATCTAGCTGATGCTATGTAAAAACGTGTCTCTATGGGTCATCTGCATTTTAGAGTTTGGATAGCAAATGTACGTCCGGACAGAGTCAGCGCTTAGAGAAGGTAAAAACGTTATATCACAGGGACTTGCGCAGCTGGGAGCTAACATTATCATGTTACCAAATATAATTTTAAGAAATACAATGGTGTTTGATTTAGGATATCATGTTGTTAATCAGTTCATTAGCATATTCATGAATATTAATGAAAACAAAAAGAAAGAAAATTATCAAAAATGTAGAAATGAAATTCTTAAAGATTCGTTATGGTTTAGCTGGTATTATATTAAAAGATGATGTGTTTATCCGGTATTTGCTTTTTCGTATGCGGGTGCGAGTGTGAACCCTTCTGGTATGAAAACAAATTAACCATTAAAATACAAATAACAGACTGTTTCAATTTCCAAGTATAATATGGAAATTTAAACTACGTTCAAATAAAAAACTTGAACAATTAAGATTTATCTAAATCGTTCTGCTTACTTGCTTATTTATAAATAATGATTTGGGTATCACACACGGTCATGAAATGATTTGAAATGATTTAGGCTGTATTATGACTTGACCAAAGAACAAAATATTGAATCAAGAACTAAACTAATATTACCATGGGTAGGCTTGTGTCTCGGCTCATATGAATTGTATACATATTTCGTTTATGTTATCCTCATCATTACATCACAGTTATGGTGATTGAAAAGATATTTCTATCAAAAGTATCACCTTTTGAGGAGATGCTTATCTAATGACTTGTACACTACAATCTACTAGCAGAAAATGCAATGAAACGAGGTCTGTAAAGTGGAATTAGAATAGACAGTAACAGAGAGAAATCATGGCTTAGTGGTGTTTAACTGGTGACACACAATTAACTTTAAACTAATCGAAGCATGTATTATTCGGCATATTTACAAATCATTATATCATTGTCGCCTTAGTATATGTACAAAACATTATGTCCCTGAATGCGGTAAAGAATGTCTCAACCGGTTTACAGAAAAAGACATCACCATACGAGGGATGTTCCATAAATAATGTCATCTGTGCTTTATTTCGCGGAAATCGTGCAATTCATGCACAAAACCACCTCGTGTCGATTGAGTGATCACTGGCTCGTGACACAGGTAAATATCTCGTCCACACGTTCACTTGCCTCGGTACAGTGTACATCGTTTCATAGCCTATTCGTTAGACTATACACAAAATGACAGGAAAACGAGCTGAAAATGTTCTTGAAATTAGGGCCTATATAAAAGGTAGGTCATTACTCGGCATAAAGGCTGTAGATATTCACCGCGAGGTGTGTGACATTAATGGGGAGGGCCAAATTGTTTCACAGGACTGTTTGTAGGTAGGTAGCTAAATTTAGTGCTGGGCAGCAGCAACTGAAAGATGCTGCTCGCCCAGGTCGTCCTGCAACAACTACGACCAAAGGTAACATAGAACAAGATGTGTTTGTGAAACACTATGCCCCCTCGATATGATATTTGACCCTAAAGGATGACCTTGATCTTGACATGTCACCCCTCAAACTGTGCAGCTTCATGGGGTGCACATGCATACCACATATCAAGTCTGTATCTCTACTGGTTCAAAAGTTATGGCCAATGTTAAAGTGTGTGACCTTTGACCATGAAGGATGACCTTGACCTTGACATGTTACTCCTCAAACTGTGCAGCAAAATGAGAAACACATGTATACCAACCATCAAGTCTGTATCTCTACTGGTTTAAAAGTTATGGCCAATGTTAAAGTCAGTGACCTTTGAACCTGAAAGATGACCTTGACCTTGAAATGTTATCCCCTTAAATGTGCAGCTTCATGAGATACACATGCATACCAAATATTAAGACTTTATCTCTATTGGTTCAAAAGTTATGGCCAATTTGAAGTTGGTGACCTTTGACCTTGAAGAATGACCTTGACATTTCACCCCTCACACCCTGCAGCTTCATGAGATACACAATCATGCCACATATCAAGTCTCTATCTGTACTGGTTCAAAAGTTATGGCCAATGTTAAAGTCAGTGATTTGACCCATATGTTTGACCTCTGACCTTTAAAGATGACCTTGACCTTGACATGTCACCCCTCAAAATGTGAGGCTTTATGAGATATATATGCATGCCAAATATCAAGTCACTAGCTGTACTGGCTCAAAAGTTATGACCAATGTTAAAGTTACAGACAAAGAAACAGACAATTTGACCTTTGACCCTGAAGTATGACCTTGACCTTGACATTTCACCCCTCAAAATGTGCAGCTTCATAAGATACACAAGCATGCCAAATATCAAGTCTGTATCTCTACTGGTCAAAAAGTTATGGCCAATGTTAAAGTCGGTGATTTGACCCATATATTTGACCTCTGACCTTGAAGGATGACCTTGACCTTGACATGTCACCCCTCAAAATGTGCGGCTTCATGAGATACATATGCATGCCAAATATCAGGTCTCTATCTGTACCGACTCAAAAGTTATGACCAATGTTAAAGTTGCGTTAATGTTACAGACAAAAAACAGACAATTTGACCTTTGACCCTGAGGATGACCTTGACCTTGACAGGTCACCCCTCAAAATGTGCGGCTTCATGAGATACACAAGCATGCCAAATATCAAGTCTCTATCTCTACTGGTCCAAAAGTTATGGCCAATGTTAAAGTAGGTGATTTGACCCATATATTTGACCTCTGACCTTGAAGGATGACCTTGACCTTGACATGTCACCCCTCAAAATGTGCGGCTTCATGAGATACATATGCATACCAAATATCAAGTCTCTATCTGTACTGGCTCAAAAGTTATGACCAATGTTAAAGTTGCTGACAAACAAACAGACAAACAGACAAACAGACAAACAGACAGACAGACAGACAGGGCAAAAACAATATGCCCCCCAGATCTTATCTGGGGGGCATAAAAAATCCGAAATATCCTCAAAACTGATGCTCGATTTACCGTAAGACAATTGACTCGAATGACAAACTTGTCGTTAGCAAGAGTTCATGCAATTTTGAAGAAACACCTAAAAGTTAGAAAGATAAATGCAAGATGGATACCCCATTTGTTAACGGATGAGCAAAAGAAGACGCGTGTAACAATGGCAAAAAAACTTCTCAAAATGTACCCAAAATATAGTAAAAAGGCTTTTGATAATATAGTCACTGGTGATGAGACCTGGGTGTATTATTTTGAACCAAAGCGGAAGGTTTCCAACCGAATATGGGCCACTAAAACTGCCAGACGCCCAAGTATTGCCAAACGAATACGAACGGTAAAGAAGGTTTTGTATGCTATTTTTTTCACTAATAAGGGTCCAGCTATTCCAATCCCGGTGCCAAAAGGCAGAACGGTCACAGGCAAGTTCTATAAAAACGTTGTTCTGAGAAAATTGAAGAACTACTACAAAAGTAGCCGCCCCAAAACAGGACTTAAGTATGTCCGACTTTTGCATGATAATGCACCCGCTCACAAGGCACGTATTGTGACTGACTTTTTGGAGTCAGAGAAGGTTACCGTCCTTCCGCACCCTCCGTATTCGCCAGACTTGGCCCCCTGCGACTATTTTCTCTTTCCAAAACTTAAATATCATTTATCTGGAAGGAGATACAATTCGAGAAATGCCCTTGGATCTGCTGTTTATCAGTGTCTGATGGGTGTCCCCATTGAAGAGTATGAAAAATGCTTCCAAAAATGGATTGACCGGCTAAAAAGGTGTATTCTGGCTGGCGGAGAGTATTTTGAAGGGCAGAGCAAATTAAAATGAACAAAAGCACTTCCGCTATATGAGCACCGATGCAAGTGACATTATTTTTGGAACACCCCTCGTATCTGTATGCATTATAATGCAAGTTTAGTCCCAATGATAACCAGTGTCTTCAAATATCCCCATTTTTCATCTTCTCTATGTGCCTCAAATTACAGAATGTCTACCATGACTTGTGGAGGCAAGTAATCGCAGACTCATAATGGAATGGTCCAAGATCCACATTGACATGGCTCCAGTCATGTGCTTCTGAGGCTGAGGATATTACTGGATAGGCTATATGTGAGCTTGTCCAAATTCGCACCTGATTGATGACCCATTAAATGTGTCATACTAAGCAAATCAACGTGGTGACAAAGATCCCATGTCAATGTTTTGCAAATCATTAATTGGCTTATCTTCACGCGTCTCCTTAGCAGCAGATTCAATTCAGCGTACATTGTGCATGTGAACGAGTCTTGTTCACCAATTAGATCAGCTTAAACATCCCAAGTTTACAAGACTTACTAGTGGAGTTACTTTCCAGGAGTTGTTATTTGGTGATACATACCCTTTTTCCTTAAGTGTACTTGTAGACTCACAGTAAGCATGAAAACCCATCATAGCATCCTCACATTAGAAGCTGTCAGTGTAATCAAACAGTATGAAAATGTTGTTGGCTAGCGTTCTTACTTGAACAGTCGTGCAGTCTTGTTCTCTGGCTAAAACCTGATATCAGTTTCTTCTTGTGTCGACTTCAAAACAGTTTTACTTTATGCTTTACAAATTACTTGTGTGGTGTGGTGGTATAGTGGTAACGCACTTGACTGCCGGTCTGGAGGTCCGGGGTTCAAATCCCTGTCCCTCTCGGAAATTTCAGAGACGCTTTTCAGTGTCTACCACCCGCACGTCCTCTCCACCCGGGGATTAAAGTGGGTACCTGTGAGGGTCACTAGCCGGTACTGCGGCTGCATGATTGCGCCATATGATAGCAATGCTCAATATTGTAGGCGAATGACTCAATGACCAGGAGAGTACGTGTACAGTCGACTGAGCGGTCTTTTGGACTGAAAGTAGACTATAACTAGGTACTTTATTTCTAGTTTTTTTTACTTGAACACGTTGCCTCATGTTGTCATCGTTCATCGAAAAACCTTCCAGTCAGCAGGTTTCTTTGTATCCTCCCCTTACACTAGCAGCTTTTCTGACCCCCCATTTCCTAATTCTCTCCATATGTTTTTAGTTTTCCTGATACATATCTTACATGAATACTTTCAGGCGTCATGTTGAAAAGTCTTTCAGATATTTGTTTGAAGATGCCTGAATGTCTCGCATTGAATGAAATAAAGCATTCCTGACTTCTTTTACAATGTGTTTCTCATCTTGTGTTGGTGAATTTGTCATGTCTACCTCTTCTATTAGGTATTCAGCTCCTTTGGCGTATAGTATTTTGCTAAACACCCTCCAGCATTACCAATGCTGAACGACACTGGTGTTTCATGAGATCCCCAAGATCGATATCCACATATGACCCTTATGACTGTCAGATTTAGTAATTGCACTCAACTATGTCCGTACTGCCAGTATACTAACACCGAACCTGTCATTGTCTTCAAATCAGTCTTTAACAACTCGAGGAACCGTACATGGGTTTCCAGCCTGTTGTTTATAAAAGTTTCTATAGCGACTTTATCTCTTACATCTGCCCTGAGAAAGCCATATTCATTTTGAACAGATTCTTGGACACACAATACAAACGATATTGAGCGCGAGATTGACATCGATCATTGCCACCTTGTAGAAAGTTGGTTGAGTTGATTAACGCTCATTACAGATTTAGGCTAATTTGATACTCCAGAATGAGGTGAGCGGATACAGAGAAAACCGGGTGCGATTCCCTACTACTTTCTCTGGTTCCATAATGGATTGAGGATGAATTGTGGAAGCATTCTGGAGAAAGCTCTTGAAGCAGATGAAGAATATGAAGAAGTGGATGGGGGCTCTTTGAAGGTTATTATTCGATATAAACTTACATTATGATTAATACAGATGTGATGATAGTTAAATATATCACATAGAAAGGTCCACTGCTTAAACCCATAGAAACATTCTTAGCATTGAGGAGCAGAATCGAAATGAGGGATGGGTTTTCCGTTTCTTGTGTTATCAGTATTTATTGAATTTGACATGATAATGTTTCATGCATTTTTTGCCGTGTATCGTATTTTAGGAATGTGAAATGTATTGTTTCTAAAAATCTAGCTATGCATCTACAGCATGCACTGACAACGTTTTGTACATGTGCTGAAAACAACAATGATATAATGGTTTGTAAATACATGTATGCTTTTGTTTGTAAATACATGTATGCGTCAAAAGCATTAGCCTCGACAAGTCTAATGCCACATGTATGTTACGAAATATACCATTTAAAAAGCCTTGATTCATTTCTACTTTACAAATCATGTTATATTACTTTTAGATGTCCTCATCAATACTGGTAATTTACACGTCATTACAAAGGGCAAGACATCAGCCTACACATACTCCGTTTAGTTTACTGAATAATTTTAAATTCTGGAGTCAATTATCTTAATAGTTGCTTAAGTCAGACACTGGGTAAATCATTTCACATTTTTTTGCGATACCCTACTCATTTTTATGAATATAAAAGTAAGCAGATTTTAAAGTCTCATATCACACTTGGAAATTGAAACGCTATTTGTACTTTAACTGTTCATTTGTTTTCATACCAGAAAGGTGTACAATCATGCCCGTATAAAGAAAATAACGGATACAGACACCATCGTTTGATATAAAACCATAATTGAATCATAATTAATTTGAAAGCGGTTGAATTATTTCGGTATATTTTTACCAAACCGGATGGTTTAAAATTCGTTCTACAAATTTTAAATAACATCCCTTCTTTTTGTTTGATTTAAGCATTAATATTCATGAATATGCTAATGAACTGATTAACAACATGATATTCTTAATCAAAGACCATTGTATTTCTTATAATTATAATTGGTAACATGTTGATAATGTTAGCTCCTAGCTGCACCAAGGCCCTGTGATATAACGTTTTTACCTTCTCTATGCGTTGACGCTGTCCGGACGTACATTTGCTATGCAAACTCTAAAATGCAGATGACCCATAGAGACACGTTTTTACATAGCATCAGCTAGATTACTCTCAATGAGATGGTTTTATGTATAAGAACATATCTCTATCGATTTGGAGCATTACAGGTGATTTCAGTTCTAGTTTTCACCATTTCCCTGTCTTTTTCTCTAATTTTAGGGGGTTCTCATTAATATTCATGAATATGCTAATGAACTTATTAACTACAATACATTTTAAATAAAATACCAGTGTGTTTATTTTATGTTTGGTAACAAGTTGATATTGTTAGCTACCAGCTCTCGAAGGCCTTGAGATATAATGCTATCTTCTCTAAGCGCTTACGCTACCTGGACGCACCTCTGCTATGGATACTCAAAAACGCAATAAAAATGCAAATAAGCCATAGAGACACAATTTTGTTTTAAATAATACACTCCTTGGGGATGTTTTATGTATAAAAACATATTTGGGTGTATTTGGACCATCACAGGTGATTTCAGATCTAGTTTTCACAAACTTCTAGTCTTTTTTCCTTCATTTTTCGGGTTTCTCATTAATATTCATGATTATGCAAATGAGGTAATTAACAAAAACATATTCTTAATTAAAGACCAATGTCTTACCTTTAGTTTGGCACCAGTTTCAAACTCTTAGTGTCCCGAATAGCATAGATATACTACATTATAGCCTTTACCCACCGCCGTTGTCAAGACCACTGGTTGCCATGGAAACAGTAGAAAAACCCATAGCAGGAATACGTTTTTTCATGGGTACAATTTTGATTTCCATTCAGCAGACCCTACCAAACACCCTGGTACCCATGAAAAAAAGTCAGACGGGGGGTGCACGGTAACCCTTTCTGGCCCCCGGGGTATAAGAAAATAGAAGTATTTTTTGTTTGCTAAAAAAATGTAATATTGTTTACATGTTTTTAGCTCACCAGAGCACAAAGTGCTCAAGGTGAGCTTTTAGTATCGCTGGATATCCGTCGGCCGTCCGTTCGCGCTCACCCATCTATACTTGTTTTTACCAGTCACACAAGTAAAATCATTAACCTGGCCATCTCTTGTGACATTAACCTGGCTATTTCTTGTGACATTAACCTGGCCAGTCATGGGATAGGGTTAGGGTAAGGGTTAGCTTCCAGAACATTTTATTCCAAAGTTAGAGCCAAATTTAATTTTACTTGTGTGACTAGTCACACAAGAAAAGATCAAAGGAAAAAGTCACACAAGTACCAATGCGTAAAGATGTCCGTCCGTCCGCCCGTCGTCCACAATTGGTTCGTTAACACTCTAGTGGCTACAAATTTCAATCAATCTTCACAATGTTTGTCTATGTGAAATCTAGGCCAAGTTCGAATCTGGGTCATGTCGGGTCAAAAACTAGGTCACTAGGTCAAATTATATCAAAAACTTGTTAACACTCTAGAGACCACATTTTGCACTTGATCTTTAAGTAAATCGGTTTGTGTATTGACCTGCATGAAATCTAGGTCAAGTTCGAATATGGGTCACCTGGGGTCAAAAACTAGGTCACTAGGTCAAATCTTAGAAAAATCTTGTTAATGCTCTAGAGGCTACACATCTTATTGGATCTTACTGAAATTTGATCAGAATGTTTGTCTGCATGAAATCTAGGTCAAGTTCGAATATGGGTCATGTCGGGTCAAAACCTAGGTCACTAGTTCAAATTATATCAAAACCTTTTTAACACTCTAGAGGCCACATTTTGCACTTGATCTTTAAGTAAATTGGTTTGTGTATTGCCCTGGATGAAATCTAGGTCAGCTTTGAATATGGGTCACCTGGGGTCAAAAACTAGGTCACTAGGTCAAATCATAGAAAAATCTTGTTAATGTTCTAGAGGCTACAAATGTTATCGAATCTTACTGAAATTTGATCAGAATGTTTGTCTAAATGCAATCTAGGTCAAGTTCGAATATGGGTCATGTTGGGTTTAAAACTAGGTCACTATGTCAAATCAAAGAAAAACTTTATTTTCAGCCCAGAGACAAAATTTTCCACTGAATCTTTCAACAAATTAGTTTGTATGTTATCCTGGATGAAATCTAGGTCAGGTTCAAACATGGGTCACCTGTGGTCAAAAACTAGATCACTAGGTCAAATAATAGATAAACCTTGTTAATGCTCTAGAGGCTACATTTCTTGTTAGATATTTAGCTCACCAGAGCACAAAGTGCTCAGGGTGAGCTTTTGTGATCACCAGATGTCCGTCGTCGTGCGGTGTGCGTCGTCCGTCGTCGGGCGTCAACAATTTGAACCTTTAAAAATCTTCTCCTCTGAATCTACAGGGGTCTCAGCTTTCATCTTTGGTACATAGCATCACCTATAGGTCCTCTACAATAGTTATATAAATTATGCCCCTGGGGTCAAAATTGGCCCCGCCCCAGGGGTGTCTTAATTTCAATAGAAACATGTAGTAAAACTTTGAAAATCTTCTTCTCTGAAACTGAAAGGCTCACAGCTTTCATATTTGGCACATGGCATCATGTTCAGGTCCTCTACAAAAGTTATATAAATTATGGCCCAGGGGTCAAAATTGGCTGCGCCCCAGGGGTGGGAAGTTTTCAATAGAAACATATAGTGAACTTTTAAAATCTTCTTCCCTTGAAACTGAAATGCTTCATAGCTTTCATATTTGGCACATATCATCATATTCAGGTCTTCTACAAAAGTTATATAAATCATGACACCAGGGTCAAAATTCGCCCCACCCCAGGGGTAGCAAGTTTTTCAAAGTTGACTTACATATAGCTATTTATAAACATTTGCTGGTGTCTATTTTTAGCATTAAAGTGAGATAATCTCCCTTTGCCCCCTTTTTTTTATAACAACTGGATTGTCTCCCTTGTTGGTAGTAACTCTGCAGAAATATCTACTATTACAATGACAATTTTTGCACAGTAAATCAGACAATTAACCCTTTACTCCATAAATATGCCTTTCTACACCTTTGCAAACAGAGTAGACCCAGATCAGATGGCTCATGTAGTAGCCATATGATCAGTCTGCTGTATGCTTATGATATAATATAGTGCAAAGTGCATTACATTATTTTCATTTTGTGTACAATATACTTATAATATGTTTGCTAACCCTTTCCCTCATGTTAACACTTTTTACACACATTTGCAAACAGAACAGACCCAGATCAAACGGCTCCTAAAGCAGCTCTCTGACCAGGGTTTGCTCTGTTTGTTAATGGAATTTGAAAGATGTTTCTTTACTTTCTAAAATGGCTACACTGTCCCACTTTCCATATTTCATTATAACTATTTTGTCTATGAATATTCAGTAGGTATTTAAATTTTGAATAAACATAGAACAGGGGAAGGGTTGAAAATAAATTAAGATGAATAATAATAACTCATGAAGGTGTAATGAAAATATCTGAAATTTTTTATATTATTTATAAGTACAGATATTTATAAGTACCGTATATCCTCTTATAGACGCTCCCGGGCGCGATGCAAAACGCAGAGAGGGAGCTCTTATTTCATACCAAAAATTCGGAGTTTTTACTATGTCCGTCATGGTAGAGACTGTTTAGGCTAAAGAATGATACATTGCGTACTCTGAAATTTAATCATATTTGCACCGATATAAGACTTGAAATATCCAGCAGACATCCTACTTGGTTCATTTGTTGACAGAAATCATTTATTTCAAACTTAATCTTCGGTAGATTTATGACTTTTAAAGTGAAAGTAAGAATCGTATTTACCTTTCAAGGTTCAACTTCCGCTAGACTGCTCTGCAGTAAAATTATCAACGGAAGTTACGGGTGTGTAGGTACGGTCTAAACGGAAATGTTCGAAGACCCTTCCGCTTTACCGTAATACTTGTAAAATACTACTGTAGAATATGCACTACACAGAAATGGGGGAAACTGGACGCAGACGGAAATCGAGAACGAACAAACATTGGTTTAATCCGTTAGGCAAGTGGAGAAAACAGAATCACCTTTCCATTAGGTATGGGAAATAGTGACAGTTTTAAAATAAGAATTAAAAAGCGATATGTAGGTGAGTCGGTGTTAAATGAATTGCTTGCAGAAGTGACATGTATACATGGTTTACAGCACCGAATAATCAGATACCAATGCTTTTTGCAAACATAACAAGTCGAAGAGAAACAAAATAACCTAACGGTATGCAACAACAGTATAAAATAGTTTCATTGTAAATTTGCTTTCCCTAATTACTACTAGTGATGATGCATTGAGTTTTCGTTTTCTTCGCCAACTTTTTGACTTCGAGGTGAGGTGGATGGGGTAAGTTGATCCCCCCGATGGCTTTTCGAAGTGTATATTATAGGGAGGGAGCTACTATTAGAGAGGGTGCTATAGAAAGGAGAAATACGGTATAGATTAATTTATTCTTTCTAAAATTCAACTAATTTGCCCAGGGAAAGGGTATACATACTTTTGTATATGCCCTTCTTTAGATTTGCATTGTTAATGTCTTCATTTACATTTTCTTAAATTTTCTTCACTTGAGGTCCTCTACAAAAGTTACATAAATTATGCCCCTTAAGTCAAAATTGGCCCTCGCCAGGGCTGGCTAGTTTTCCATAGAAACACATAGTGAAAACTTTGAAAATCTTCTCCTCTGATTGTCTGGTGAGCGATGTCAGGGCCTTTCAGGCCCTCTTGTTATGTAATTCAGTCAGAATGCTTGCCTCATTGAAATCTAGAAGAAGTTTGAATATGGGTTGTGTAGGGTCAAAAACTAGGTCACTAGGTCACACTGTGGCCATCCCACGTGACCTGATCATGCAGGCCTTTTTTTATGCCATTTTTGGGGCCGAAATTCGGCCCCATTCCCCTAGCCAAAAAGTATACTTTTTCCCCAAAATTTGGTAAAAATTCCCCACTGCTTAAAAAAAGAAATTTTTTTTTTTTTTTTTTTTTTTTACACTTTTTTTACCTAATAATTGTTAAACTTGATGTGAAATTTTTTCCCAAAAGGTCCATTTTTTCCCCTGTCTGAAGGCCCCTCCACACTTCCCCAAAACCATAAAAAAAAGGGCTGCCTGATGCTACGGTCCGGTGATATAAGAAATATAGCAATAACTTTATTAATAAACCACGGATCTACACAAAATAAAGACGAGAGCCGTCTAAGAGTGAAAATGCACTCAGGGACTTTAAAAACGCACCATAGGTATTTTGGATTATAAAAAACTGCTATAGCTTACCAATTTTATTCAAACTTTGTAAATATAAACATCAATATAATGTATACAATCTCTGTAAATTTCAATTGATTATTTTGTTAATTGATTGAACAGTATTAGTTTAAAGAGTGAAACTCTCAAAAGTCGTTTTTGCGGTCAAAAGCGTGTGTAACTACCATTGGCGGCAATGCACGCTGTACACCTCTGTCTCATAGATAAAATCATTCTAGCGATACGTTGCTGTGGGATCCCCCTCCACTCCTGAATGAGCGCTCGCGACAGTTCAATGACGTTGCGCGGTTGTGGACGACGTTGTTTTACGCGCCTTCCTAATTCATCCCACGCATGCTCAATAGGAGACATGTCCGGTGATAATGCAGGCCAGTTCAAAGTAGGAACTCCGTTTGCTGCAAGGAAAGCCGTTGTTATGCGAGCCTTGTGCGCGGGAGCATTATCATGTTGAAATGTAAAGCCGCCGGCTCCAAAGTTTCGTCTTAAAAAAGGAAGAGCGACGGGACGTAATACATCGTTAATGTAAGAATGCGCTGTTACATTGCCATTTAATATTACCAACTCTGTTTTGTTGAACTGTGTGATTCCTGCCCAAACTTGCACACTTCCACCACCTCCCCTGTTAGACTTTTGAATGCACTTATCAGCAAATCTCTCCCCTTTCCTGCGATACACGCGTATGCGCCCGTCTGAATTTTGCACATTAAATTTAGATTCATCACTAAACATGACTGATCCCCATTGACGTCTGTTCCAACGGTGATGTGCGTGGGCCCAGGCAAGTCGAGCAGCCTTGTGTCTATCGGTCAGAACATACCCCTTCTTCGGCCTGTGACAGTGTAGACCTACTTGTTGAATCCGACGTCTCACCGTTCGGGGATGGATAGGTCGCCTGAAAAAGAGTATGAATTGCAAATTGCTAACCTATACAGCTTTATTGACAGGCAAACGCCTTTTCGTCTGTATACAAAAATGCAAGATAGAAAAAGGTCGTCTATGAAGTGCACATGGTTTCCAAGACAGAAACGTATAACAAATGTTTCTAATGAGTGGAAACTTACCCTCGGGTTCCAATGGTACGCCTGGCGCTGACAGTTGCGGGTCTGAATGGATAACGGCGATGAAGTCGACGTAAATCTGCGTCTTGACGTGGCGTCGTAACTCTTGGCTGACCCTGTCGGGGGCGATCTTTAACTGAGCCAGTAGTTTGGAAACGAGATCTTAGGCGAAAAATTGTACTGCGGCTGCAATTATACGTCTGTGCCACGGCTACAAGGCCTACGCCAGCCCTAAGGAGGCCTAACGCTTCAGAACGTTGATGCTCCGTCAAACGTGGCATTCTCTAGTGAAGTTATATGTGTGTGCACTTGTGTTTTTTCAACTTGGAAGTCGCGAATGAGCACATTAAAATGGACACAATTTTCATTCACCGGTTATCACGGGCGACACGTGCAAGTCATTGGGAAATAGCTCAAGCGTAACAAACGCTCTAATGCTTTGTTGAAAGGCCGCTGAATTAACATGTACATTGGCTAATTACACTATAGATCAAAATTAATAACAGTTGGGACATTAAAAGTATTGTTACGTAACTAAATCTAAATTTTTAAAATGGTGCGTTTTTAAAGTCCCTGAGTGTACAGCCTCGGTGATAGTCATTTGACTCCAAAACAGCGTAAATTTCAACCTATTGACGTCCGCGTAATTTTAGTAAAATGCACCGGACCAAAGCATACACTTTTCTGACTTGGGAATTACGCAGACGTCAATAGTTCAAAATTTACGCTGATTTGGAGTCAAATGACTATCACCGAGTCTGTGTTTTTATTCCTAGACGGCTCTCGTCTTTATTTCGTGTAAATCCGTGCTTTATTAAGGAAGTTATCGCTATATTTCTTACCTAAATCGGACGGTGAAACAGCTCCGGACCGTAGCATTAGGTAACGTGGGATGGCCACCGTGGGTCAAATCATAGAAAAATCTTTTTTTAAACAGTTGTTTAGCTTTTCACATGCCCTTAGATTAACAGTTTCATATGATGATCATCTACTCTGGTGAGCGCCTTAGAGCCATAGTGGCTCTTGTTATAAGTGTGATCTAAAGGCCCAGTCAATGTGATCTGGATATATTTCCAAAAAAAATTTCATTAATCAACTTTAAAAAAAATATTCATTAATGCAATACCAAATTTGCTATGTAATTAATTCTTTGTTGCATAGGTTTGAATAATGCATGGCTATTTACATTTTGAGAAATATGAAAAATTAATAAAAAAAAAATATTATCCGAGTTTGCATGGTTTGTGTATGTCACATAGGGCTGTCATGATACACTAACGTATTCGAATTATTCGAATATCGTTTCTGGCGATGAGTGTATCATATTCGCTACCCAAAGAACCTAATATTGACAAATACAATTAGACATATAGGAAATTAACAAAATTAAAAGAAAAACAACATATTTTCGCCAGAAATGATTGAAATATGAGCGAAACATTCCAGCTGCGAAACGTCTTTTCGCAGTGATACCAAGGGAGATGACTCTTGATGACTTCTTATGTTTACAAATCGCGACACCGTGTGTTGGTCCTGTTGGATTCAACAGGCTTAATGATTGTACTCTTGCATTCACTTTTTGCAGAAAAGTAGTCAAATGGTTCAAATACACGAAACAATTACCGAAAACAAGTTTGTTTTGATAGGACTAAGTCTTAGTTTTTACGACAACCGCAAACTGTTGTTTCATAACAATGTCGGGGCCGAAAGAGATTTTCAGACTCCAACCAAATATAAAAGCGCCGTCTGGAATCATTTATGGGTTCAGACGGGATCAGAAGGAAACAACAACATTGAAATCACTGTTTGTAAAGTGTGCCACCATGAAATGAAGTAATACTGCTAGTTGTTGGCTCTAGCGGTTAGTTATCGGAGCGCCCCAATGTCTGAACGTACCCAAAATTTATTGACCAAATTTATTTGAGTTCGTTAACGATTCACCAGAAATGGATGAAACCAGCCGGCTATATTCAATTAGATAGTGTAATGCACTGTATTTTTATGGTGCTTGAAAGGTTCTTGAATTTGAAATAGTATTATTTTTATGCATATTGCCTAAAGAGTAAAAGACTACAATAGGACTGGACCAGTTTACTTTTGAACAAGTTTCTTTTCAGTGTTTCTAGTTTATGTGACTTTGCCAATTAAATATTTATAATATATATATAATAACTCATACTTTTCCCTTGCTTATCAGCACATGTCCAGTAGCATTTTCATTATAAGCTTAAAGATTCCTAATCCTAAATATGGACTCAGTCTGGACATGCTTTGGCTTAAGTAACTCTTATTAGCTTATGCCATAGCATGTTTATGTAACTGTATTCGTATTCGTGAATATTTATTCGTATTCGCTATACTGTATCGTGATAGGTATTCGTATTCGCTACATGGGCGTATCGTTGCAGCCCTAATGTCACACCTAGATGACACTAAGCCCTTAATCACTCAGCTTTCCTGCTCAATTAAGTCTCAAGTCCACTCCTATATAAATTGATGATGCCTGCTAAGGTGTTAAACTGACATGTTTTGGGTTTAAAAGATTTTTAGCTCCCCAGAGCACGAAGTGCTCATGGTGAGCTTTTAGGATCGATGGATGTCCGGCGTCCGTCCTCCGTCCGTCCGTCTGTCGTCCACAATTGGTTGTTAACACTCTAGTGGCTACAAATTTCATTCAATCTTCATGAAACTTGGTCACAATGTTTGTCTGTATGAAATCTAGGCCAAGTTCGAATCTGGGTCATGTCAGGTCAAAAACTAGGTCACTAGGTCAAATTATATCAAAAACTTGTTAACACTCTAGAGACTACATTTTGCACTTGATCTTTAGGTAAATTGGTTTGTGTATTGCCCTGGATGAAATCTAGGTAAAGTTTGAATATGGGTCACCTGGGGTCAAAAACTAGGTCACTAGGTCAAATCTTAGAAAAATCTTGTTAACGCTCTAGAGGCTACAAATCTTACCAGATCTCACTGAAATTTTGATCAGAATGTTTGTCTCCATAAAATCTAGGCCAAGTTCGAATATGGGTCAAATCTTAGAAAAATATTGTTAACGCTCTAGAGGCTACAAATCTTATGGGACCTTACTGAAATTTGATCAGAATGTTTGACTCCATTAAATCTAGGTCAAGTTTGAATATGGGTCATGACTGGTCAAAAACTAGGTCACTAGGTCAAATCATAGAAAAACCTTTTTAACACTCTAGAGGCCACATTTTACACACATTTTGCACTTAATCTTTAAGTAAATTGGTTTGTGTATTGCCCTAGATGAAATCTATGTCAAGTTTGAATATGGGTCACCTTGGGTCAAAAACTAGGTCACTAGGTCAAATCTTAGAAAAACCTTTTAAACACTTTAGAGGTCACAGTTTGTACTCAGTTGTTAATGAAATTGGTTTGTGTGTTGTCCTGGATGAAATTTAGGTCAATAATATAGGTCACCTGCGGTCAAAAACTAGGTCACTAGGCCAAATCATTGAATAATCTTCTTAAAAAAGACTCTTAAGGCTACAAATGTTAGCAAATCTTGCTGAAATTTCATCAGAATAGTTTTCATATAGAAATCTAGGTCAATATCAAATATAGGCCATGTCAGATTTAAAACTAGGTCACTAGGTCAAATCATCACAGGAAAAGGTTTCTAACACTAAAAAGACCACTTTTTAGCTTTTCACAAGCCATTAGATGGTTTACTCTGGTGAGCGCCTTAGAGCCATAGTGGCTCTTGTTTTGTATAGTAGACAAAATTGGGTTTGTCTACTTTAATACTACCTTGATATTATTCTTTCCACCAAAGCACAAAGTAAGCTCTTACCAGTGTTTAATAGATCTGTATAAGGGAAGGGGAAATCATTTCAAATGAGACCCTCTCCATGTGAGAATGTTAAACTATTTATGATAGTAATTCATTTCATTGATAGCAGTCAGTTATTTTTGTGCATTTCAATTGTTTTCCGTTCTTCATAACATGGTTCGAGTTGTAAGTGTACGAATGAAAACTGGTCCGAATTCCCGAACGTGAAACGTAAAATCGAGAAGCAATCAGAAGTAAAAACCACAGTAACTGTATCCTTTGATACCAAATTCATGTTGCTGGATTTTTATAAGAATAACCATTGGTCGACAGCGATCGAACGTTTCACATCGGAATTGAACAAGCCATGCACAATTTGCAAGCGCTCAAGCGGTAACAAAGGCAAATAACAAATAAACAACCCAAACAGGGGAACAGTAACTTTTTCAACTTTATTTTGTCACCTTTCGTCTAGAAACCTAAGCCAAATAAGCTAGAATTTTGCTTTCGTTTCTGCTGGGGTTGAAAATGATGGTAGGCATGTTGAAAACTGAGGAATCTGACTACATGTATATGATGCGTAAGGATAAGAGCCAAGTACATCGCCGAATACGCAACAATTGGGGCAAACTAACAATCACGAGAATTGTAGGTTTTTACGGTAGCACCGGCTTAGCCGGTGCGAACGTAAACACTACAATTTTCGTGATTCTTTAATCTTCATCTCCGGACAGAAAACAACCGATGCAGCATCGAAAACAACCGATGGTTTGCATCGGTAATCGGTTAATAATGACAACCCTGCTTGTGCATGACACTTCCTCTCATTATGCTCTTTCCATATATGAAGTTTCAATCAACTGGCATCAGGCATATTGAAGTTATTGTCCGGACAAAAAATTATGATATTTTTTACAAAGGGCAATAACTCCAATATTAGTGAAGCCAGAGTTATGGACCTTGTGCATGACACTTCCTCTCGTCATGATCTTTCCATATATGAAGTTTCAATCCAATGGCATGAGCCATATAGGAGTTATCGTCCGGACAAAAAAGTGTGATTTTTTTTACAAAGGGCAATAACTCCAATATTAGTGAAGCCAGAGTTATGGACCTTGTGCATGACACTTCCTCTCATTATGCTCTTTCCATATATGAAGTTTCAATCAACTGGCATCAGGCATATTGAAGTTATCGTCCGGACAAAAAGTGTGACAGACAGACGGACAGACAGACGGACAGACGGACAGACAGACAACTCTCACGAAAACAATATGTCTCCCCCATATAAATATGGGGGGAGACATAATAATTGTTATTATAGAATATGGACACAGAAAGTTTTAGGGATGGCAGAAACTGTAGACTCATATCTATATTACACTATAACAGAGCAGACCTTGATCAGACGGCTCCTATAGAAATCATCTTATCTGGATCAACTCTGTTTTTTAAGGTGTAGAAGAGGCACCTTTTCAATACTTAATATTAACCCTTCTCTTGCTGGATTTTAAAATGCATTTCTTCTTCTTTACCCATGCCCTGTGGCATAATTACATATATCTTCACTGTCTACAAATATTTCTCTGTGCAATCACTGCTGTGGAGTGCACTGGTTGCATAATCAATTCGTAAATAGTGCAGACCCTGTTGAGACAGCTCCTGCAGGAGCTGTCTCATCTGGGTCTTCACTATTAACAGGTAGGTATATTTACGTGAACAGCAAGCGAAGGGTTAAACTTTTCCCTTTGTTAGCAATTGAGCTGTTCTCAAACAAAGTCAAGTTTATATGTTAACAATTGTGTACCCTTTAACTCCTTTTTAAATGAGACAAGGCAGTCCAAAGGACAGCTATATCCCCCACCGCCGCCACCTAAATTAAGACATTGACCTTAAGGTGATACAATGGGTTTTAACGTGGTTGACATTCAACCTTCCAGTTGTTAAGAAAATAAGACGCGGAAACAAATATAATGGAAACTGAAGGTAAGAACACGACTTTCAAATGTGACCTTGACCTTGAGCCGACATGACTGCCACGTGTTCTGCACATCATCTCCATTTGGTTAATATTTGACTCAAGTTTTATGAAAATCCTTCAAATGGTTTAGAAGATATGGAGCGGACATGAAATGTAATGGAAATTGAAGATTAAATCACTTGGCCTTCAAATGTGACCTTGACCTTGAGCCGACATGACTGCCATATATGTTCTGTACATTGTCTCAACGTGGTTAACATTTGAGGCAAGTTTCTTGAAAATCCTTCAAGGGGTATAGGAGATAACGAAACTATAATGGAAATTGAAGGTAAGAACACTTGATCTTCAAATGTGACCTTGACCTTGAGCCGACATGACTGCCCCTTGTGTTCTGCACATCGTCTCAATTTAGTTAACATTTAACTAAACTTTTATCAAAATCCTTCAAATGGTTTAGAAGATATGGAGCGGACACGAAATGTAATGGAAATTAAAGGCTAGAACACTTGACCTTCAAACGTGACCTTGACCTTGAGCCAACATGACTGCCGCATGGGTTCTGCACATCGTCTCAATTCATTTAATATTTGACTTAAGTTTTATGAAAATCCTTCAAAGGGTTTAGAAGATATGGAGCGGACACAAAACTGTAATGGTAACTGAAGGTTTAAACACTTGACCTTCAAATGTGACCTTGAACTTGAGCCGACATGACTGCCATATGTGTTCTGCACATCGTCTTAATTTGTTTAATATTTGACTCGAGTTTTATGAAAATCCTTCAAATGGTTTAGAAGATATGGAGCGGACATGAAATGTAATGGAAATTAAAGGCTAGAACACTTGACCTTCAAACGTGACCTTGACCTTGAGCCAACATGACTGCGGCATGGGTTCTGCACATCGTCTCAATTCATTTAATATTTTACTCAAGTTTTATGAAAATCCTTCAAAGGTTTTAGAAGATATGGAGCGGACACGAAACTGTAATGGCAACTGAAGGTTTAAACACTTGACCTTCAAATGTGACCTTGAACTTGAGCCGACATGACTGCCACATGTGTTCTGCACATCATCTTAATTTGTTTAATATTTGACTCAAGTTTAATGAAAATTCTTCAAATGGTTTAGAAGATATGGAGCGGACACGAAATGTAATGGAAATTAAAGGCTAGAACACTTGACCTTCAAACGTGACCTTGACCCAACATGACTGCCGCATGGGTTCTGCACATCGTCTCAATTCATTTAATATTTTACTCAAGTTTTATGAAAATCCTTCAAAGGGTTTAGAAGATATGGAGCGGACACGAAACTGTAATGTCAACTGAAGGTTTAAACACTTGACCTTCAAATGTGACCTTGAACTTGAGCCGACATGACTGCCACATGTGTTCTGCACATCGTCTCAATTCATTTAATATTTGACTCAAGTTTTATGAAAATCCTTCAAAGGGTTTAGAAGATATGGAGCGGACACGAAACTGAAATGTCAACTGAAGGTTTAAACACTTGACCTTCAAATGTGACCTTGAACTTGAGCCGACATGACTGCCACATGTGTTCTGCACATCGTCTTCATTTGATTAACATTTGACTCAAGTTTTATGAAAATCCTTCAAAGGGTTTAGAAGATATGGAGCGGACACAAAAATGCAATGGAAATTGAAGGTTAAAACACTTGACCTTCAAATGTGACCTTGACCTTGAGCCGACATATCTGCCACATATGTTCTGCACATTGTCTCAACTTGGTTAACATTTGAGGCAAGTTTCTTGAAAATCCTTCAAGGGGTATAGGAGATATGGAGCGGACACGAAATTGTTACAGACAGACGGACGGACGGACAAACGAAGGCCATTCCTATAACCCCCCTCCGCTACGCGGTGGGGGATAAAAATATCCTGTGTCCATAATCCGTTATAAAAATTGATAGATATTAATACCTACACCATCTCTTACATGAATATTCAAGAGGAAAAGGGCTGTAATGAGTCTTGTCTGTCAGAATCAAAACTCCTACTGCACACTTACATTATGATTGAGCGACAAGTTCTTGGCATATGCTACATCAATCATAGCCTTCAATAAGTCCAAATCCATGCCGTCAAACTTCTTGAATGTCTTATCAGCCAATTCATTGTCAATTATCTGAAAAGAAATGTAAAATAAATCTGTCAATGTTGCATATGTAAAACCTATGCAAGATGAGACACCAAGTAACTCTGTGTCTAATCCGGATCCAAACTGTTACTGTTAAATTGAAGAAAAATAAAAAATAAACAAGAGATGTTTGAAAAACATGTATACCCCCCCCCCCCCACGACCCCAAGACCTTTCATCTAGTGACCTCAACTATAGAGGTCATCCAGTGGTCATGACTAATCACCAAAGCAACTTTGAAGATCCTATGCCAAACCACTGATCATTTATTGATCTGAAAACATTTCACAAGTTAAGGTCATGGTGACCTTGACCTTTGACCTCAACAACTATAGGGGTCATCTAGTGGTCAGGACCAACTATCACAGCAAGTTTGAAGATCCGGAACCAAACCATAGAGCAGTTTTTAATTGGAAACCATTTCATCAGTTACTGTCATGATGACCTTGACCTTTGACCTAGTGACCTCAAAATAAATAGGGGTCATCTAGTTGTCATGACCAACCACCACAGCAAGATCCTAAGCCAAACCCTTGAGCAGTTATTGATTGGAAACCATTTCACCAGTTAAGGTCATGGTGACCTTGACCTTTGACCTAGTGACCTAAAAAAACAACAGGAATCATCTAGTTGTCATGACCAACCACCTAAGCAAATTTGAAGATCCTAAGCCAAACCCATTAGCAGTTATTGATCAGAAACCATTTTACCATTTTACCTTTACCTTTGACCTAGTGACCTCAAAAACGATAGGAGTCATCCAGTGGTTATGACTAACTACCGCAGCAAGTTTGAAGATTCTAAGCCAAACCCTTGAGCAGTTATTGATCGGAAACCATTTAACCAGTTAAGAGCATGCTGACCTTGACCTTTGACCTAGTGACCTCAAAATCAATAGGGGTCATCTAGTTGTCATTACCAACCACCACAGCAAATTTGAAGATCCTAAGCCAAACCATAGAGCAGTTATTGATCGCTAACCATTTCACCAGTTAAGGTCATGGTGACCTTGACCTTTGACCTAGTGACCTAAAAATCAATTAGACTCATCTTGTTGTCATGACCAACCATCTCAGCAAATTTGAAGATCCTAAGCCAAACCCTTGAGCAGTTATTGATCAGATACCATTTTACCAGTTAAGATCATGGTGACCTTGACCTTTGACCTAGTGACCTCAAAAACAATAGGAGTCATCCAGTGGTCATGACAAACTACCACAGTAAGTTTGAAGATTCTAAGCTAAACCCTTGAAGAGTTATTGATCAAAAACCATTTAACCAGTTAATATCATGGTGACCTTGACCTTTGACCTAGTGACCTCAAAACCGATAGAGGTCATCTAGTGGTCATGACCAACTACCACAGCAAGTATGAAGATTCTAAGCTAAACCCTTGAGCAGTTATTGATCGGAAACCATTTAACCAGTTAAGGTCATGGTGACCTTGACCTTTGACCTAGTGACCTCAAAATCAATAGGGGTCATCCAGCGGTCATGACCAACTACCACAGCAAGTTTGAAGATTCTAAGCTAAACCCTGAAGTAGTTATTGATCGGAAACCATTTAACCAGTTAAGGTCATGGTGACCTTGACCTTTGACCTCAAAATCAATAGGGGTCATCTAGTGGTCGTGTCCAACTACCACAGCAAGTTTGAAGATCACAAGCCAAACCCTTGAGCAGTTATTGATCGGAAACTATTTAACCATTTAAGGTCATGGTGACCTTGACCTTTGACCTAGTGACCTCAAAAACAATAGGGGTCATCTACTTGTCATGACTAACCACCACAGCAAGTTTGAAGATTCTAGGCCAAGGCGTTTCTTAGTTATCATTCGGAAACCATCGATCTACCGACCGACCGACATGTGCAAAGCAATATACCCCCATTTTTTCAAAAGGGGGGGTATAAAAAAGATTCTAGCAGATAAACAAGAGGGCCAGAATGGCCCTGACATCGCTCACCAGACAATCAGATATGTTTCTATTGAAAAGTGACCATCTCTGGGGCGGTGCCAATTTTGACACCAGGGACACAAAATATAACTTTTATAGATGACCTAAATATGAAGCTATGTGCCAAATATGAAATCTGAGAACATTCCAGTTTCAAAGGAGAAGATTTTCAAAGTTTGCACATTAAAATTGTTTCTATTGAAAACTGACCACCCCTGGGGTGGGGCCTATATTGACAACAGGGGTATAATTTATATAACTTTTGTAGAGGATCGGAAAATGGTGCTATGAGCCAAATATGAAAGCTGAGAACCCTGTAGATTCAGAAAAGAAGATTTTCAAAGTTTTCACTATACGTTTCTATAGACAAGAGGGCCATTGAAAGTGTTAATTTTTCAGACAAACAAATTACAGATGACAGAAACCCTATTACTGCTGCGCATATTTTGACTGAAATTAGCACACAGTTTGGATTTGATCTGACACATATGTAACTTCATAATATGTGGTTTGTACAAGAAAGTTAATTGTAAGATTGATATGTATTAACCAGGGAATTTTAATTATGCAAGGCCATACAAAGTTCTGACTAAAGACGATCAACTGACCTCTCAAATAATCAACATTACTGTTCCTCTGAAAAGGTACCGTATGTGTACCCTAGCATTCCAAACTGATTTTTTGCATTTGACTATTATTATAAATTATTACATAATAATTTCATATTCATAAGTTCACTGAACTTAATATTTTCAAGTAATACAATTTCATGTTAAAAATTATTTCATAATTTATTTAAAATCTTTAATTTGGCATTCTGGAGCCTTTACATGATTTACCCTTCTTCTGAACTGCAGGGCAGGTTGTAATAATGTCATAATGCCAATCACTATTATTAATTAACCCTTCCCTCATATAAATGTGTTTTCACACATTTGAAAAATCAGTAGACCAGATCAGATGCCTCCTATAGGAGCCATCTGATCAGGGTCTGCTCTGTTTGTTAATGGAATTTGACAGATCTTCCTTTAGTTTCTAAAATGGCTACAATGTTCTACCTACTATATTCCATTATAACTATTTTGTCTATGAATATTCAGTAGGTTGTGAAATTTGGAAAAAAATATGGCTGCAATGTTTCACCTTCCATACTTCACTTTAACTATTTTGCTCATGAATATGCAATAGGCATTCAAATTAATAATAAACACAGTACAGGCAAAGGGTTACTACAGCCACTACCAGCAATACAGGCGTACTAAAAATAGCCACTGGTCATCCCCATCATTATTGCTTGACCTGATGACCTGTTTATGAGACTGAGTAAAGATAAGCTGCTTAAAAGTGCAGTCAGCTTCAAGTTTGCTAGAAAACTTGCCACCCGTGGGTGTAGCCAATTTTGACCACAGGAGCATAATTTATATAACTTTTGTAGAAGTCCTGAAGTTGAAGTTATGTGCCAAATATGAAAGCTGGGGACCTTCTAGTTTTAGAGGAGATGATGCTCAAAGTTTTCACTATATGTTTCTATTGAAAACTGAAAACCCTTGGGGCAGGGCCAATTCTGACCCCAGGGGTATAATTTATATAACTTTTGTAGAGGACCTACAGATGATGCTATGTGCCAAAGATGGAAGCTGAGACCCCTGTAGATTCAGAGGAGAAGAACTTTAAAGGTTCAAATTGTTGACGACGAACGACGCACGATGCACTACGCACGACACACGCCGGACATCAGGCGATCACAAAAGCTCACCCTGAGCACTTTGTGCTCTGGTGAGCTAAAAAGTTTGCAGTCGCCAAAACTGGAAGTGTAAGAGGGAACTAAGTAAATAATATTTTTAGAAACAGTGAAGACCCTGACCAAGAACTTCTGAGGGAGCTCTGTGCTCAGGGTCTTCTCACATACATGTTCAGATATACAGCATATATACATGGTGTTTCATAATATCTGATACACTTTCAAATGAATATCCTTTTTCTAATGAATATCCTTTTTCTAATAAGACAAATATCAATACAATTTTTCCATTAACCTGTTGAAAGTTTATGCAAGAAATAATAAAATCATGAATATTTATTAGCTAATTTTTAATGGGAATTTTTGCTCTGACAAAAACAGTTTCTGTAGAATCAGATCTATATCATATTTAAAGCAAACAAAGCAGACACTGATCAGATGGCTCCTATATTGGCCATTTGATCTGGGTCTACTCTGTTTGCAAATACACGAAAAAGCGTTTATATGAAGGAAAGGGTTTAAGCAGGTGGTGCATAATGCAGGGCAACAGTAATGCAGAAAGCTCTATTGCAAATGTTCTGCCTTTTTCTGTTCTGGTCTTTATACAGACCAAGAATTAGATTTCTTTTCAATGGTGGCTTAGCCTTTTACTGCCCTATAACCCTTTCCCTTATGTAAGTGCATTTTGAATAATGCTATGTGCCAAATATGAAAGCTAAGAACCTTCCAGATATTCAAACTATTACTACATATTTCAATAGATAACAAGGCACCCCTGAGGTGGGGCCAATTTTGTTATTCAAATAATTCCATTCCCTATATTTTTTATAACTTTTGTAGAGGACCTGGACATGATGCTATATGCCAAATATGAAAGCTTAGAATCTTCCAGTTATAGAGGAGAAGATTTTCAAGGTTTTCACATCATGTTTCTACTGAAAACTGACCACCCATGGGCGGGGCCAATTTTGACCCTAGGGTAGAGGATCTGAACATGATGCTATGTGCCACATATGAAAGCTGAGAACCTTCCAGTTTCAGAGGAGAAGATTTTCAAAGTTTTCACTGTACTTTTCTATTGAAAACTGACCACCCCTGGGGCGGGGCCAATTTTGACCACAGGGGCATAATTTATATAACGTTTGTAGAAGACCAGAACATGATGCTATGTGCAAAATATGAAAGCTGAGAACCTTCCAGATTCAGAGGAGAAGTTTTCAAAGTTTTCACTATGTTTCTATAGAAAACTGGCTTCCTGTGGGACCTACAGATGATGCTATGTGCCAAAGATGAAAACTGAGAACCCTGTAGAGGAGGAGATTTTTAAAGATTCAAATTGTTGACATGTGACAATGCACGATGACGCATGACGACGCACAGCAGGCAATCACAAAAGCTCAACCTGAGGACTTTGTGCCCTGGTGAGCTAAAAATATGGCCACTGTTAAAGTTATAACAATTTAACCTTCAAGTTGGACCATGACATGGTTCCCTTCAGAAAGTGCAGTTTCAGCAGATGAGTACATATGTGAAGTATGAAGTCTCTGCCTTTAACAGTTCAGTAGGTATTGCCAAATTAAAAGTTTTAGAGATCTGATATTTGTCCTTGATAATTGACCTTTCAACTACTGACCTCAAAGTCAGTAGGGGCCATCTTTTCATAAACTCACAACTCTGTGTGAAAAGGTTGATTAGTTATTGATCCGAAACTGCTTTTCTAATTGGGGAATCAACATTGCATAGCAATACAACTTCTCCACTTTTTTTGGCAGGCATAAAATTCTAATCTGTAAGAATACATTAACCATTTCCCTCATATTGACGACTTTTGACCACTCTATAAAAGTCACTTTAAGAAACCATCGTGATAAATAGAGCATTTGCCCCTATAGGAGCAAATGCTCTATTTATCACAAAATCTAAAATTTTCCTTTTCTCTAGTTAATGCTCCTTTTCGGTAGATTTATTCAAAGAGGTTAAAATAATGGAATAAGCACACAGCACTTTGGCTATTCTTTGTGCTTCTTACTAGCAGTTGCTTTTGCATATTTGACCTCAATGGCATCTTCATTGATTGTGGTGTTTTTCCTAATAATACTCTAACCCTTTCCGTCATATAAACATGTTTTCACGCATTTGCACATTTGCAAACAGAGTAGACCCAGATCAGATGGCTCCTAGTGGAGCCATCTGATCAGGGTCTGCTCTGTTTGCTAATGGAATGTGATAGGCCTATTTCTTTAGTTTCTAAAATGGCTACAATATATTACCTTGCATATTTCATTATAACTATTTTGTCCATGAATGTTCAGTAGGTATTGGAACTTGAAATAAATGTAGAACAGGGAAAGGGTTAAAACAATTTTAATACACTGTCTAGGGAATCTAATCAAATTAATTATAATTTCAGCTGTAATTGCTCAGAGAATACCTCTTTGCAATACTCTTTTGCCACATTGATAAGGTTGATGTATTCTGTCTTTCCCCCTTTCCTCTTCAATTTCAACATCATTGGGCACCTAGGCAGGTATGAAGATACCTCATATGAACTTCTATTGCAGGGATATAGGCTTGGGGCCACCAGGTGGACCTCAGTACCATTCTCATCAGAGAAAATCTGACTTGGTGTGGGGACCATGAAGTCACCTGAAATGACATGGAGTTACAATGGTTTGAACAATCTTTATAGGGAATGGAATTATTTGAATAACATTTAGTGATTAGATATTTAAACAAGAGCTAAGTGAAAGACAGTATGCTTAACTATACAGGGCAACATTTTTCACTTATAATACAGGCTTCAGGTTTGTAAAAGAATCTTTGAAAGTTAAAAGACAAAAATAAAATTGGTTAGGTATTCTATCAAACTTGACACTCATGGTTATTTGACTAACATGAACAAATGAGTGAAATTCCTTGTGATACTTTCTACACTTTCTGAAAACAAGAGAGCCACGAGGCCCTGAAGCGCTCACCTGAGATAACCCCAGGGGCAGGGCCACTTTTAACCAAGAAGTCATCATTTGTACAATCGTGGTAGAGAACCACAAGGCGAAGCAGTATGCCATTAATTAAAGGTCCAAGCCTTATGATTTCAGAGAAATGAGGAACTGATAAGCCCCAAGGCAGGGCCAAGTTTCGCCCAGAGGTCAGGGTCGTAAGTTTAACATTCTTGGCAGAGGACCACAAGCCAAAGCTACATATTTGTAAAGGACCAATAGATCATGTCAAAGGTCTAGGCCTTACAGTTTCAGAAGATTTCTAAAGATTTTCCTATGAAGAACTGATAAGCCCTTGGGCAGGGTCATTTTTGGTCCGGGGTCATAATTTGAACAATCTTTGTAGAGGACCATTAGATCATGCTACACACCAAACATCAAAGGTCTAGGCCTTACAGTTTAAGAGAAGAAGATTTTTAAAGATTTTCCTATGAAAAACTGATAAGCCCTTGAGCAGGGCCATTTTTGGTCCCAGGGTTATAATTTGAACAACTTTTGTAGAGGACCATTATATGATGCTACATACCAAATATCAAAGGTCTAGGCCTTACAGATTCAGAGAAGAAGATTTTTAAAGTTTTTCCTTTGAAAAACTGATAAGCCCTTAGGCGGGGCCATTTTTGGCCCGGGGGTCATAATTTGAACAAGCTTTGTAGAGGATCATTAGATCATGCTACACACCAAATATCAAAGGTCTAGGCCTTACAGTTTCAGACAGGAAGATTTTTAAAGATTTTCCAATGAAAAACTGATAAGCCCTTGGGCGGGGCCATTTTTGGCCCAGGGGTCATAATTTGAACAAGCTTTGAAGAGGATTACAAGATCATGCTACATACCAAATACCAAAGGTCTAGGCCTTACAGTTTAAGAGAAGACTTTTAAAGATTTTCCTTTGAAAAACTGATAAGCCCTTGGGCGGGGCCATTTTTGGCCCATGGTCATAAATTGAATAATCTTTGTAGAGGACCATAAGATCACACTACATACCAAATATCAAAGGTCTAGAATTTACAATTTCAGAGAAGAAGATTTTTAAAGATTTTCCTATGAAAAACTGATAAGCCCTTGGGCGGGGTCATTTTTGGCCCGGGGGTCATAATTTGAACAATCTTTGAAGAGGACCATGAGATCATGCTACATACCAAATATCAAAGGTCTAGGCCTTAGAGTTTCAGAGAAGAAGATTTTTAAAGATTTTCCTATGAAAAACTGATAAGCCCTTGGGCGGGGCCATTTTTGGTCCGGGGGTCATAATGTCAACAACATTTCGTTCCCCTAGCCACTGATGCTTCTGACAAAATTTGTTATAATCGGGTCAGCAGTTTCAGAGGAGATGTCGTTTGAAAATGTGGACGGACGCCGGATGACGGCTCAGTTGAGCTAAAAAGCACTTCATGAAGAACTTTAACATCAAAAGTAAACAAGTTGTGTTTTTGAAACACTATGTTCCATATAGATGTTTTGACCTATAAATTTAACCATCATCTTTGACATGTACATAACAATATAAACCCCATCTATCCCCTTTTAAAAATGGGGGTAAAAGAAGATTCAGAGTTGTAAATAAGCAGTATATTTGTGTAATTATGCAATTAGTATTTTAAAATTAAAATGCATTTAACCCTTCACTCCGCAAATTTCCATGTATTAAAAATTGACATCATAAATATTAATTAGATAAATTATTATAAAAGCATATGCGCAGAGGAATTTTTGAAAATGGCAGAAATTATAGAATTATATCTCTATCATATCATAAGTAAACAGAGCGGACCCTGATTTGACGGCTCCTACAGGGGCAATCTGATTTGGGTTTACTCTGTTTGCAAAAGGCACAGAAAGGCAGACAGACAGACCAACTGACACATATACCCCCTCTCAAACTTCGTTTGCGGGGGTATAAGAACTTCATCATCACTTTTAAAGTGGCGACCACACATGTGGCATTTCAGTTTGGGGAAAAGGTAGAAATCAGAAAGTGCAAGATCTGATGGGCATGGGGCAACAATTTAAAGCCATATCATTCAGCTTCTGCCACTGCCACCTGTGCCGTGTGGATTGGACCACTGTCATTAAAACTTCTCAAGTTTCATACATACTGTATATATATTCCTGAGGAGGCCACCATGCCATTTTCCAGGTACCAGTAAAGCTGGGAACATTTGTCAAAACCAAGGATCTAAAAAGATAAATAGAAAGCAACATTTATTTATAAATCTGTGTAAAAAAAAAATGTTTAACCCTTTACTCCATGAATACTTATGTACAAAATAATGACATCATGAATATAAATACTGATTTTTATAATGGCACGTGAACACAGGAATATTTTACCATGACAGAAATTGTACAACAATATCTATAAACAAGAGGGCCATGATGGCCCTGATATCGCTCATCAGACAATCAGAGGATGATTTTCAGTTTTCACTATATGTTTCTATGAAAATCAGGCCACCCCTGGGACGGGCCAATTTTGACCCCAGGGGCATGATTTATATATCTTTTGTAGGGGACCTCAACATGATGCTGTGTGCCAAATATGAAAGCTGAGAACCTTCCAGTTTCAGAGGAGAAGATTTTCAACGTTTTTACTATATTTTTCTATAGAAACTGGCCACCCCTTGGGAGGTGCCAATTTTGACCCCAGGGGCATGATTTATATAACTTTTGTAGAGGGTCTACAGATGATGCTATATGCCAAAGATGAAGGCTGAGAACTCTGTGGATTCAGGAGAAGATTTTTAAAGGTTCAAATTGTTGACGACGCATGACACACAACGCATGCCGGCGGACATCAGGCAATCACAAAAGCTCACCCTGAGCACTTTGAGCTAAACATCAAAAGCAAACACAGCAGACCCTGACCAGATGACACCTACAGGAGCTGCCTGATCTTGGTTGATCTTGTTTGCAAAGGCGTAGAACGGTGGATTTATGGAGTAACATGTTAAACTTTTACCTGACAGAAGTGTCATTTGGCACCTTATGCTAATGGAGTAGACCCAGATTAGAAGATTCAGTAGGCACCATCTGATCAGGTCTGCTCTGTTAGCTCATGGAGTATTATAGATCTGATTCTACAGTTTCTGCCATAGCCAAATACCCCTGTTTTCATATGTCATTATTAAAATCAGCTAATTAATATTCATGGTCAGATTATTTCTTATGTGAATATTCACAGATGAAAGGGTAATTAATGCATCCACTAATGTTCTCAGAGTTTGAAGTTGGATAATTTAGAGAAGACCTTTTTTTTGCTCTTAACCTTTACCCTACTGTATATGCATGTAAGAAATAATGACATCATGGATATTTATCAGCAGAATTTTCATAATGGTACATGAATCCATGAATTTTTGGTATTGGTAGAAACTCAGATCTATTACAATTTCATAAGCAAACTGAACAGATCCTGATCAGACAGCTCCTACAGGATCCCTCTGAGCAATAGCCGGTCTGGGTTTGCACTGTTTGTAATGTTTTCGTGGAATAACTCAACTGGTTTGAATCTTACCCTGTATAAAGGTCCAGTTCCACCTGTCTTATTGGTGGCATTAACATCTGTATGTCACCTGTCAAGTGCCCATTCTCGCTGATATACAAATTCAGAGGTGGACTTATAATGTCTCCTTCCATGGACCTGTGTAAACACAAATCAACCCTTCACACCATGTAAGAACTAATGTATGTATGAATATTAATTAGTTCAAATACTTATAATGAACTAGAAAACTGATGCAGTCAGAGAGGGCCCTGCAGATGATCTTTTGTTGAATATGGCATTTTTGATAAATCAAGGGCAGATAACTCTAGACATGGTGATCTCATTCAACCTAAAAACTCAAAGTGTCTTCCTCTCATAATACTAAGCATATGCTCTTAATATGAACCAAATATGTGAAGAACTATTTGAGCTATCATGAAACATCCAAAGTGATGACAAAAATTTATGGCATTTTTGATGAATCAAGGGCAGATAACTCTAGACATAGTGATCCGATTCAACCCAAAACCTATAGTCATCTTCCTCTGATGATACTTAGCATATGCCTTTAATATGAAACCAATATATGAAGTACTATTTGAGTTATGGCGTCACATCAAAAGTGTTGACAAAAGTTGATGGCATTTTTAATGAATCAAGGGCAGATAACACTAGACACAGCTATCTGATTAACCCCAAAACTATAGGCACTTCCTCAGATGATACTAAGCATATGCCCTTAATACAAAACCAATATGTGAAGTACTGTTTGAGTTATCACGTCACATCAAAATGAAACTGGTGGCCTTCGACTAAGCGGTTATACAAAAGGGCCATTTGGTCAAATTAAAGGGCCACTTTAGGGCCAATATGGCCCCTTCCCATCAGACAGGCGACTTTAAAGTACCATTTTGCCCTTGGACTTCCATGACACCAAAACTTGAAAGGTTTTTTAAGGGCCATTCTTGTATTTTCTCAATACCCCAATGATACCTATAAGGCCCTTAGTATACCTGTCAACCGCTGAAAAGGCCCCCAGTCTCTTTTCGATCGCATGGATGGACAGATGGATGGACAGACAGAAAATGTTTCAATGCAGAACCCTAATAAGATATATTTATGTTAACAAGTGCTGACCTCGGTATTTAACTGAGTTACTGACCAGCCGAACAATAAATGTTAAGATTTGGCAAATAAAGAGCAATAACTCTGGTATTCCAATGTCACTGAGAGTGATACTTGCAGAGTCGCATTTCTGTATGGTTTCTGAAATATGAAGCTTTTGGCAAGTCAAAGAACCTATGATACCAGCAGAACCTCATTTCCTGATGCTACTGAACATTTACGAAAAGATTCATAGAAAAACTCCATACCATTTCCGAGATATGGACGGATAGAAAACAAGAGGGCCAGAATGGCCCTGACATCGCTCACCAGACAATCAGAGGAGAAGATTTTCAAAGTTTTCACTATATGTTTCTATTGAAAACTTAACACCCCAAGGGCGGTGCCAATTTTGACCCCAGGGACACAATTTATATATCTTTTGTAGAGGACCTGAACATGATACTGAAAGAATGTAGTGAAAGAATGGATAGAGCATAGACCACTGGAACTTGTATTAATTCTTTGGATGCTAGAGGCGGATTCTCCCACCACTAATGACCTATGCAAACAGTTTGGATCCAGATCAGGCCCCACATAATGTGGGACCTGATCTGATATCCAAATTGTTTGTAAATGAGACTGAACTTCTGAGAAACTTAGAACGAACGTGTGTAGTGGGATTCTCCCACCACTAATGACCTATGCAAACATATTGGATCCAGATCAGGGCCAATCTAATGTAGGGCCTGATCTGATATCCAATCTGTTTGTCAATGAGACTGAACTTCTGAAAAACTAAGAAAGAAAGTGTGTAGTTAGGATAACTTATGAATTTGCTGCAGACAACAATTAAGCAGATGACAAAATTACCCAGCATGCAAAGAGTTAAGCTGAAATTCACAACAGATATGCTCTATATTGATATCTGGTAGCTTAATACAGGGCATAGGTATGAAAAAAAGCTTTAAGAGTGTTCTGCATAATGAGAACTATCCACAGTTTTCTCAATCTTAAATGAGTGTGTGTTTTTTGTCTAAACACAATTTCTACTCTGCTGATCAGGCTAAGGGTGAATATATAAGAACTCATTTATCACAATGGTTTCAAATCTACACAATTCTGAAATTTTCCTTTTCTATAATTAATGCTCTTTATCAGTAGATTTATTCAAAGAGGTAGGATCTGAAAAATGCCTTTGTGATAAATAGAGCATTTGCTCCATAGGAGTAAATGTTCTATTTATCACAATGGTTTCAAATCTACACAATTCTGAAATTTTCTTTTTCTCTAATTAATGCTCCTTATCAGTAGATTTATTCAAAGAGGTATAATAGTCACTTTATGAAACCATTGTGATAAATAGAGCATTTGCCTTTGTGATAAATAGAGCATTTGCTCCATAGGAGTAAATGCACTATTTATCACAATGGTTTCAAATCTACACAATTCTGAAATTGTCCTATTCTCTAATTAACCCTTTCCCTCATATAAACATGTTTTCACGCATTTGCAAACAGAGTAGACTCGGATTTACCTCTTTGAATAAGCAGACAACATTTCTAACAGATGACAACCCTATCACTGCTTATTACGACTTGACCTAAATTAGCACACAGTATGGATTCTGATCTGACGCTTACCGGTATGTAACTTTATATGTGGTTTGTATATGAGTTAATTTACTCCTATGGCGGAAATGTTCTATTTATCACAATGGTTTGAAATCTACACAATTCTGAAATTGTCCTTTTCTCTAATTAATGCTCCTTATCAGTAGATTTATTCAAAGAGGTAGGATCTGAAAAAAGCCTTTGTGATAAATAGAGCATTTGCTAACCATTGTGATAAATAGAGCAAAAGCTCCATAGGAGTAAATGTTCTATTTATTACAATAGTTTCAAATCTACACAATTCTGAAATTTTCCTTTTCTATAATTAATGCTCTTTATCAGTAGATTTATTCAGAGGTAGGATCTGAAAAAAGCCTTTGTGATAAATAGAGCATTTGCTCCATAGGAGCAAATGCTCTATTTATCACAATGGTTTCAAATCAACACAATTTTGAAATTTTCCTTTTCTCTAATTAATGCTCCTTATCAGTAGATTTATTCAAAGAGGTATAATAGTCACTTTATGAAACCATTGTGACAAATAGAGCATTTGCTCCATAGGAGTAAATGCTCTATTTATCACAATGGTTTCAAATCTACACAATTCTGAAATTTTCCAAGAGGCAGGATCTGAAAATAGCCTATGAGGGAATGGGTTAAAAACAATGTGAACAAACAGACACTAATTCTGAAGCAGACAACTTCATAGAGGTTTGACCAGGAACTTGCCCTCTCAAGTGATTGCATAACACAGATGGGGAGTGTTTACAGTCCTTCTAGTTCAGAGGAACCTTTATAGTGTAAAAATCTATTTTAAAGTATAACCAACAGGGCAGGGCCAATTTTAACCTCAGAACTATGATATTAAATAATGTCAATAAGGTATACTAAGTAAATCTATACACCAAATATCTAAGCTCTGTGACTTATAGTTTTTGACAAGAAGATTTTTGAAGTTTTCCCCATGCCTAACATAAGTGAGCCAAGCATTCTGCTACTTGTACAGAAAACAACAGTCAGCTAGAGAAAACTGGCCACCCCTGGGACTGTGGTGGGGCCAATTTTGACTCCAGGGACATAATTTATATAACTTTTGTAAAGGACCTATAGGTGATGCTATGTGCCAAAGATGAAAGCTGAGAACCCTGTAGATTCAGAGGAGAAGAAGTTTAAAGGTTCAAATTGTTGACGACGAACGACGCACGACACAGGACGCACGACGCACGCCGACGGACGACAGACATCAGGCAATCACAAAAGCTCACCCTGAGCACTTTGTGCTCTGGTGAGCTAAAAAGGTTACAGTTTTGGTGAACAAAGGGCCATAACTCTAGTTTTCCAAAGTCAATGTGAACGATACTTGCCTGGCCTGATTTCCCTATGCTACTTAATATCAACACAACAGTCCATAGAAAAACTCCATACAGCTTCTAACTCTGGTGTTCCAAGGTCAATGTTAGTGAAACTTGCAGGCCCACATTTATATTTGGTACTAAACATGTACATAACGTTTCACAGAAAAACTCCAAACCGTTTTTGAGATATGGCTCCTGGGTGCATGGAAGTACAGACAACCCCAAAACTATAAAGCTCAGCCTTCAGCAGGGAGTAGGGGGATAAAACAGTTATGACAATCTTAAGAGGTGTATTTACTTTTCATTAGTCAATCTTGGGAACCGTAGCTGTGTTCTCCAGACAACCTTGAGTGGCTTTACTGGTACCCTCTGACTTTTGACTATCGTGATGAGTGGATTCCATGGATTTTTCCTCTCACTTTTTTCCAGGAAGGGAAAGATCATATCTCCTGGAAGACTGGTATGGCAGCTGTAAAAGTAATTGAGACAAGGAAATCATGGGCTCAGCACAAAACTGTTGTAACTAATTGTTTAACATCTATAAACATTTGCTACTTCTGAGCTTAAGCCTCAAAGTCAATAATGGTCATTTAACCCATTACCTTATAGGCTATTTTTAGATCAAACCTTTTTGAATAATCTACCGAAAAGGAGCATTAACTAGAGAAAAGCAAAATTTTAAAATTTTGTAGTTTGAAACCATTGTGATAAATACAGCATTTGCTTCTATAGGAGCAAATGCTCTATTTATCACAATGTTTTCACAAAATGACTTTTACAGAGTCATCAAAAGTGGTCATTATGAGGGAATGGGTTAACTCAGCATCACTAAACTCTCAACCAAATACAATAGGTGCTTAAAGTAAAACAGTTTGTTAAATTACTGTCAGGTCAGAAATCATTTAGCTTACTGACAGACTGAAGGACCATACAACATGTTCCCATTACTCTGTAACCCCATAGATACATTTCTACACGTGCAAACAGAGTAGACACAGATTAGACAGCTCTCGCAGGTTTTAATTGATCAGGCTTGATCTGTTTGCTTATAGAACTATATAGATCTTGTTCATATTTAACTATAAATATAAAGCTAATTAACCCTTCTCTTGCTGAATTTTAAAATACATTTCTCCTTCTTTACTCATGCCCTGTTGTATAATTACATATATGATATATCTTCACTGTATACAAGTATTTCGCTGTGCAATCACTGCCGTGGAGTGCACTGGTTGCACAATCAACTTGTAAATAGTGCAGACCCTGATGAGACAACTCCTGCAGGAGCTGTCTCGTCTGGGTCTTCACTATTTAAAGGTAGGTATATTGACGTGAATAGCAAGTGAAGGGTTAAGTTACTTTTTTGGATTTACTGTGATAAATAGACCATTTGCTCCACTGGAGAACATGCTCTATTTATCATAATGGTTTAAGAACTACACAATTCTAAAATTTCCCTTTTTGCCAGTAAATGTTCCTTTTCTGTAGATTTATTTAAAGAGACCTGGTCCAGAAATAGCCTATGAGGGTATGTGTAACTAAGGATCAACATACTTTAACCCTTAACTATATAGAGCTGCCTGTTCCTGCCTATGCAAACAGAGAAGATCCAGATCAGAGCCACCTGTCCTGAAAAAGCCATGTGGTCAAGGTCTTCTCTGTTTGCTTATGGACTAAGATAGATCTGATTATACATTCTGCCATAGTAAACGTCTTGTGTTCATCACCTGCCATTATCAACATTCCGCTAATTAACCTTTTTCTTGTTGAATATTCATGCAAGAAATAATGACATTATGAATAATTATTAGCTGATTTTTTTTATAATGGCATATGTTCACAGGATGTTTTGGTACTGGTAGAAACTGTCATTTAACCCTTTTCCTGTTCTATGTTTATTTCAAATTTCAATACCTACTGAATATTCATGGACAAAATGGTTAAAATGAAATGTGCAATGTGGAACATTGTAGCCATTTTAGAAACTAAAGAAACAGATCTATCAAATTTCAATAGCAAACAGAGCAGACCCTGATCAGACGGCTCCTCTAGGAGCCGTCTGATCTGGGTCTACTCTGTTTGCAAGTGTGTGAAAACACGTTTATATGAGGGAAAGGGTTAATAAGCAGAGCCGACTCTGATCAGATTAATCTCTACAAGAGCCGTCTGATCTGGGTCTACTCTGTCTGCAAATGCGTGAAAAAGCATTTATAAGAGGTAAAAAGTTAATATTCATACATTCATTATTTCTGACATGAAAAATTTCACCAGGTATAAGGTAACCATAACAAGAGGGTCTGAAAGGCCCTGATATCGCTCACCAGACAATCAGAGGAGAACATTTTCAGCTTTCACTATTGAATTGAATTGGGGTGGGGCCAATTTTGACCCCAGGAGCATAATTTATATAACTTTTGTAGAGGACCTGAACATGATGCTATGTGTCAAATATGAAAGCTGAGAACCCTGTAGATTCAGTAGAGAAGAATTTCAAAATTTTCACTATATGTTTCTATTGAAAACTGGCTACCCCTGGGGCTGGGCCAATTTTGACCACAGGGGCATAATTTATACAACTTTTGTAGAGGACCTCAACATGATGCTATAAGCCAAATATGAAAACTGAAAACCTTCCAGTTTCAGAGAGGAAGATATTCAAAGTTTTATTATATGTTTCTATAGAAAACCGGCCACCCCTAGGGCGGGGCCAATTTTGACCCCAGGGGCATACTTTATACAACTTTTGTAGAGGACCTGAACGTGACGTAATGTGCCAAATATGAAAGCTGAGAACCATCTAGTTTCAGAGGAGAAGATTTTTAAAAGTTCAAATTGTTGATGACGGACGACGCACGACGACGGACATCAGACGATCACAAAAGCTCACCCTGAGCACAAAATTGCTCTGGAGAGCTAAAAATCATGGCACTTTCCTACAGCTAGGTAGACTTACAATGTTCCGAATTCTCTGAACTCTTTTGTAGAATCTGGACCATTGCCTCTCAATGCCAACAAAAGGGCTAGGTAGTACTGTAAATATGAGTTTGAGGGCAGCCATGACTTAAGATGTCCTTCAGCCTCCGTCCAGCAATCACCTGTATGGCCCATAATAGAGTACATAATATAAATCAAAACATAAATTCTCTCAAATCAAAAGTATTAATTTAACCCTTTACATGATAGAGACACCGACCAACACTTGCAAACAGAGAGGGTCAAAATCAGCTTTTTAGTTGAGTCTGAGTTTGTTCTCAAGCTTTTGATTGGTCAGATTTGAGCCAAAGATCATACAGGTCCTGAAGTAGATGTCTGGCCTGGATCTACTGTTTTACTGTGTAGGACTAATTCTACAGCTTTTGCCAGGGCAAACAAATCCCCTTGTTCATATGTCAATGTAAACCATCAGCTAATGAATTAATGTTCATAAATAATCTTACAAGAATTTTCTTACCCAGTAAATAAAGGAAAAAGAATTGTTACGTTTATTCACTTTAACCCTCTCCCTCATATAAACATGTTTTCACACATTTGCAAACAGGGCAGACCCAGATCAGAGGGCTCCTATAGGAGCCATCTGATCAGGGTCTGCTCTGTTTGCTAGTAGAAGTGGAAAGATCTGTCTTTACTTTCCAAATTGGCGACAATATTCCACCTTCCATATTTCAATTTAACTAATTTGTCCATGAATATTCATTAGGAAATGTAGTTTGGAATAAACACAGAAAAGGGAAAAGGTTAAAGATACACTACTGGACATAAAAGTCGAATGTGTACCCTTAAACTGAGACAGGCCAGCTACAATTTCTTGAATAGCTATATGCAAAAATTATATCTAGATGAGTCTCTTTGTCTCATCAGGTCCAAACATCTTACCCCTCTTACCACAGCTTTTGAAACAAGAGGGCCAAGATGGCCCTTAATCGCTCACCTGATTACCATGGATTTAAGATTTTTGCTAGGTAGCCCATGGGTAGGGCCAATATTGACATTAGGGACAATATTTGAACAATGTTGATAGTGGACCATGAGCAGTGGTTCTACAGAACAAAATTTTCAAAGATTTAGAATATTGACTTTATCAAGACAATGATTCTGACCAATGAAGATTGGGCTAAAAATTTGCCCTATAGAGTATTTTTTCTGAGATTTGACCTAGTGATCTACTTTTTGTTCCCATCCAACCCATGATCACACACAACCTTGATATCACCAAGACAAACAGTCTGAGCGAATTTGAGGAAAATTGGGCTAAAAATGTGGCCTCTGGAGTGTAAACAAGATTTTTCTAAGATATGACCCAGTGACATACTTTTTGACCACACATAACCCACTTTCAAACTTGTCCAAGATTTTATTAGGACAATCATTCTGACCAATTTTCATGAATATTTGGCTATAAATGGGACATCTAGAGTGTTCACAAGGTTTTCCTACTATTTGACCTAGTGACCTAGTTTTTAACCCCACATAACCCACTTTCAAACCCTTTCAAGCTTTTATCACGACAATCATTATGACCAAGTTTCATGAAGATTGGACAAAAAATGTGACCCCTACAGTGTTCACAAGGTTTTTCTACTGTTTGACCTATATATAGTGACCTAGTTTTCAACCCCACTTGACCCACTTTCGAACTCGTCCGAGATTTTATCAAGACATTCGTTCTGACCAAGTTTCATGAAGATTGGACTACAATTGTGACCACTAGAGTATTCACAAGGTTTTGCTACTGTTTGACCTAGTGACCCAGTTTTTCACCCCACGTAACCCACTTTTCAAACTCCTCCTAGATTTATCAAGACAGTCGTTCTGACCAAGTTTCATGAAAATTGGGCTAAAAATATGACCTCTAGAAGGTTCACAAGGTTTTCCTACTATTTGACCTAGTGACCTAGTTTTTAACCCAACTTGACCCACTTTCGAACTCGTCCGAGATTTTATCAAGACATTCATTCTGACCAAGTTTCATGAAGATTTGACTAAAATTGTGACCACTAGTGTTCACAAGCAAATTGTTGACAACGCACGACAGACGACGCACACCGCACATTCAAGTCTCCCAAAAGCTCACGCTGAGCTTTGCTCAGGTGAGCTAAAAACAATAGAAAAAGTTCAATGTACCGGTACCACTTTTTTTATATAAATGCCTTTCCACACCTTTGCAAACAGAGTCGACTTAGATCAGATGTCTCTTGTCTGAGCCTTCTGATCAAGATCTGCTTTGTTTATTTATAAATATAAAAGAGATCCGACTCTATAGTTTCTACCAAGGCCAAACATGTGTGTGTACATATGCCTTTGTAAAAATTCAGCTGGCCTTATTTCTCACATGAATATTCAACAGGGAAAGAGTTAAGAAGTTGCAACACATAAATTTCACTGACTACCATTACTTTGTGTGAAAAGAGTTAATCATACTTCATCCAACATTGTCAAAACATAGCAAATATAGTGAAAAATGTGATGTTTGTAAAATATATATGCCTCTTAATGGCAGCCAGCCTTGATAATTAACCTTAATCTATTGACCTAAAAATCTACAAGGTTCATCTACACATGATAATGAAACCCTACAAAAAACGAAAACTCGCATTTAAAAGGTTGTTAAGTGATTGGAAACCATTTTGACTGACTGGCATCCAACCAACTAGTGCAAAGCAATGTAAACCCCACATCACCAATTATTAAAAGTGGTAACATATTAAAAACTTTGTGAATACCACTTGCTCTACAGTAGAATTTTTTAATTTGAAATAGAGCAGACTGCAGGATCAACATTGCAAATAAAGTAGATGCAGGATCAACATTGCAAATAAAGTTAACTGTTCAGTGATGGGAGGCAAAATGCAACTTCTATATAAACAATCCAGAACTTGACTCTTCATTTTGACTCATTGTTTGAAGGTATGAAAATTAACCCCATGAAACTATAATCCCACAAAACCTGAAATAAATGACATCAAAAAATCTGATTGCTATGAGAACAATAGCACAGTGTCTAGAAAACAGAATATAAAAACATACATCATGGATTGATTATATCTGGAGCTCAGCATGTTATACCTTAACTTATGCTGTTTTTACCTGATAGATTCCCCATGTGGAGTCCAAGGAGTGAGTCTACTGCTGCTAGCACTGTTGATTGCTTTGGTGTAGCCAGCTTTATTGCTGATTCCCAGTGACAAATGGATTTGACTGCTTTTTCTGGAGTCAACCGGCTGTAATGAGATAAGGATGGTCTTACAACCAGTTTAAATCAAAATCTACCAAATTAACCATGTTAAATCTTATTTTTAAAGGAATTAGCCCTGAAAGAATATATTATATATACATGTATATATACTGTATATACCACATTAAATATGTAGAATAACCTTTTTAATGAACAGTTTAGAAATTACAGGGGAATAACTCATAAAAATAATGGATGCAGAGTTATGAACCTCGGTTAAATCCATGCCCATCAGCGAGAAAAAGACACAAGTGAAATATAAAAGCCCTATCATAATTACTTGAGAAATTAAAGACCAAAAGGTTTTTAGTTTCAGTCCCATGGCAACCAGAATAATGATGTAATCAAAATTTCAGTTCTATATTGTATGTTCCCCTTAAGTCAATTATGCTTCTGATAAAGATTCATAAGAATCTGGTCAGTAGTGTTGGAGGAGATGTTCTTTAAAATAACTGTTAATGGAGTGCAAATATCAGAGCAAATGGCAAAACGTATTGCATGTAGTCACACATGTGACGAACTATTGAGACATTGAATTAGCACCTCATCAAACTGTTTGCAAGGGTAACATGCTTAACCCATTCCCTCATACTGAAGACTTTTGATGACTCTGTAAAAGTCACTTTGTGAAACCATTGTGATAAATAGAGCATTTGCACCTATAGGAGCAAATGCTCTATTTATCACAATGGTTTCAAACTACAAAATTCTAAAAATTTTCCTTTTCTCTAGTTAATGCTCCTTTTTGGTAGATTTATTCAAAGAGGTAGTATCTAAAAATGGCCTATGAGGTAATGGGTTGAGACTAATATCTGAGCAACAGATAAAGGTGTGTACTCAATTACTAAAATTGTCCTTTCTCCACTAAACCCTTTGTTGTGTTCACTATTTAGAATAATCTCTTCGAGACGATTCTAGAGAGTTTTTATAACATAAAGTTTGGTGAAAAAATAAAGGACTTATTCTTGAAAATGTTTTAATGTATGCATCTAATCTGGACCTACCCACAATCATAAGCACTGGCCATAAGAATTTGTGTTTGCTCTGAGACCTCTGCAATGACCATGTCCTTTAACAAAGTCTCTTCAAAAATGATCACATCTGAGGCCAGTTTGTAGAAAGAGGTGGCTGTTACGCTATCTCCGAACATGGAGTGCATGCAACCAATTTCACTGAGGTACATTGCTTTATACGGCTCTGAAAGACAATAAATACATTGATTTATACTGCTCTGAAAGACAATCAATGAAATGAATGCAAAGTTTTAACACTTAACTGCAGGAATATGTATGCAAGAAACTGCCTATTGCAATTATTAATTCAATTTTCATATTAAATGTACAGTAAAAGCTCTATATAACGACCACTATATTACATAAAGTATTTTGTGTTAAGGGCAGGTGGATGCTTAAAGCAAGGTGCATGTAAAACAGATGCTATGCCTTGATATGACCTTTGACCTTGATGTATGACCTTGACCATGGCTGTAAGTCACCCCTAAAAATGTTTGCCTCCATAAGTTGCACATACATGCCAAGTGTGAAGTATGTATGTGCAATGGCTACAAACTTACCGTCAACATTAAAGTCGGGAACAAACCAACCAAAAACCAACAGACAGAGCAAAACCAATGGCCCCCCCTGGGAGGGGGGGGGGGGGTACCAATCAGCTAATAAATATTCATAAAGTCATTATTTCTTACATGAATATTCAACAGGGAATGGATTAAGAACTCCTGAAATGAAGCATGTTCTACAGTATCAAAACAGGTAGGTAACACATGTTTTGTATTTGTTTGCAAAACCCTGTCTGATACTCCTAAGAATTGATTCTAATGAGTATCAGCAAAGCTCTGGTTGAGAAATAAATGGGTTATGTAGATAGACCAGTCTTCCTATCTATACCTCTGTCAAATGCTTATTTTTTAACCCTTTCTCTCATAGGCTATTTTTAGATCCAACCACTTTGAGTAAATCCACCGGAAAGGAGTATTAACTAGGGAAAAGGAAAAAAAATATAATATTGTAGTTTGAAACCATTGTGATAAACAGAGCATTTGCTTGATATAGGAGCAAATGCTCTGTTTATCGGAGCAAATGCTCTATTTATCACAATGGCTTCAATAGGTTATTTTTACAGAGGCGTAGAAAGGCGTATCTATGGAGATAGGGTTAATGTAGGAATAGAGCTACCAAAATATCAGATTGATGTTTCAGATCAGTGCAATGTTTTAACGTTTGGACTTTTCAAATGCCACCTTCTAACTCTTTGCATGCAGGGTTTTACCGGACGCAATATTCTGCGTCCTATATGCATAAAATGACACCTGGGACCCCTAAATCATGCAAGTCTGTGTCCATTGGGACTCACAGATGCCAGTTTCTAAACACTACAAATTTGAATGAACAGGCTGATGTTTATTAAGCTTGAAGGGCCCAACATTGATACAGTTGATTTTATGCAAGCAGCAAGGTTGTTTGCTCATTCTGCAGAAGGTAGACTGTAACAAATACATACAACTGATTATGCAGTGATCATTTAAATTAAATGTACAGATATTTATTGATTAAATTAAAGCATTTTATAAATGGACCCCTGATTTTTAGATGGGACCCCCAAAATTTGGAAATAGGAGTCCCAGGGACCCACAAAATGTAAAACCCTGGCATGCTAGTGGCAAAACTGTGATTACTTATGCAAGCAGTCTGGATCCAAATGATACGCTGCATACTATGGCATCCCATCAGGATCCAAACTGTTTGACACTTTGACCATATTTTTGCAAAGAAATGAGAGTAATTCCATTTTAAGAATTGAAGCAGACAACAACTGCTGCAGATAAAAAATTACTTATAGTCCAACAAGTTTAAGATGTCAGGAATATACAATGCGCAATTTGTTACAAACAGTTGTAGATCCAGATATTACGCCAAGTTATTTGGCTTCTTATCTGGAACCTAGCTGTCTCAAACTCTGATTATGTTTTTTAACAAGAGCACCGCAAGTGGGTGCAACGCTCATCTGTCGTCATTGTCAAGATGAACATGCATACCAAAAATGAAGGTTGTAAATGAAGAAGTTATGTTAAGATTTCAGACGACGATGACAACGACGACGACAACGCAGACGCTGGAGTTACGACAATAACTCGTGATTTCTTCGAAACAGACAAGCTAAAAAATGAAGAAAATTCTATTTCCAACCTAAAGCAGATGATAGTCATAGCATGCAAACTTTATTTGATGGCAATAGGATTAAATGGAACTTACTGTTAGTCTCTTTCTGGCCCATGGACTGGAACATCTGAGTGGCCAGGCTGATGTTCCCCCTAGCCCACATCACATAGGGAAGAACTCTCTCAAACAGATGGTTCACTAAGTGGGGATATCTATAAATAGTAACAGATACATATACTCACCTATAAACCATTCCCTCATACTGATGCCTTTTGATGCCTCACTTTTTGAAACCAATGTGATAAATAGAGCATTTGCTACATAGGTGCAAATGCTCTATTTTTCACAATGGTTTCAAAAATACACAATTCTAAAATTTACCTTTTTATGCCCCCATTGACGATAGTCGGGGGGCATATTGTTTTTGCCCTGTCTGTTTGTCTGTTTGTCCGTTTGTCTGTTTGTCTGTTTGTTTGTCAGCAACTTTAACATTGGTCATAACTTTTTAGCCAGTACAGATATTGATATTTGGCATACATATGTATCTCATAAAGCCGCACATTTTGAGGGGTGACATGTCAAGGTCAAGGTCATCCTTCAAGGTCAGAGGTCAAATATATGGGTCAAATCACCGACTTTAACATTGGCCATAACTTTTGAGTCAGTAGAGATAGAGACTTGATATTTGGCATGCTTGTATATCTCATGAGGTTGCACATTTTGAGTGGTGACATGTCAAGGTCAAGGTCATCCTTCAAGGTCAGAGGTCAAATATATGAGGGGGCATAGTGTTTCACAAACACATCTTGTTGCTAATAAATTCTCCTTTCGGAACATTTATTCAAAGAGGTTGGATCTGAAAATAGCTTACGATAAATAAATAACTAGAACTACATGTATCACTAAAGGTGAATAAATACCCCAGCATACACAGCAGCCTTGATCGCAAATCCAAATATCCATGTTTCAAGCCAAAATTACACCAAAAAAGTCAACAGACTGACCGACCGTCAGACCACCAAGCTGACTCCTATATACCCCAAAACTTTGTTTGTGGGGGTATAATTATGTGATGCACGTCTACACTTCACAGAAATCATCTGTATCAACTTTCATTGAATTATGTTGAAAACAGCATAAGTTCACTCCACAGACTTACTGGCTAGCAACACAAATGGTACAAGTTCAGGGGAAGATGACTCCTGTATGAAATGTTAGAAACTAACAAGAATTATATTAACATACATGATCATCTACACTAACTTCAAAGAACCATGTTTACAAACTTCAATAGAAATCTAATGAAAACTGAAGAAATAGTTTGTACCACAACTTCATGGTTACCACATACAACAATTAACCATTACATCTAAGTTAAGGCAGCTAACTGGAGACAGACAAACAAAAAGTATTTATACACAAATACACTTCATAGAGGCCATGTATATAAACTTTCATTGGAATCAATGGAAGAAAATTGAAGGAGGAGTTTGTGACACAAACTACTTACGTTACAGGTCCAAACTAGAACTATCACTAAAGGTGATTGATACCTCCACCCACCACCTTGTCACAAGATCAAATGACTTCAATACATCGGTGTCACGAATCACCGAATCGGACCGGATCTGACCAAATCGGACCTAATAATTACCGAATCGGACCTAATAATTACCAATAATTACCGAATCGGACCTAATAATTACCAATCGGACCTGCACCAAAAAGTTTAAATCAGTTTTCCTCTCTCAGAAACGACTGCATTGAAATAGGTATCGGTGACAACGACAACGATTCAGATGACAATGCCAAAATTGAAATCGACACTAAAGTGAAGAAAAAAACTCAAAGAACTGGACGCAAAATGAGATTACAGAAGGACAAAGTGAAAATCGACACTCCAAAAAGTGACACTCAGGTGAAGAAAGACACTCCAAAAAGTGACACTCAAGTGAAACAAGAGGGCCTGAAAGGCCCTGACATCGCTCACCAGACAATCAGAGGAGAAGATTTTCAAAGTTTTCGCTATGTGTTTCTATAGAAAATATAGCCAGCCCTGGCGAGGGCCAATTTTGACCCAAGGGGCATAATTTATATAGCTTTTGTAGAGGACCTCAAGTGAATAGGAATTAAAGAAAAATGTAAATGTAAACATATAATAACAATGTAAATCTAAAGAAGGTCATATAAAAAAAGTACAAATAGCATCTCCTTGGGCAAAATGGTTGAATTTCAGAAAGAATAAATTAATCTATACTTATGTTCAAAATTTCAGATATTTTCATTATACATTCTACATGAGTTCATATTATTATGCATATCTTAACTTATTTTTAACCCTTCCCCTGTTCGATGTTTATTCAAAATTTCAATACCTACTGAATTGAAAAATAGAAAGTGTAGCCATTTTGGAAAGTAATGAAAAACATCTTTCAAATTCCATTAACAAACAGTGTAGGCCCTAATCAGACAGCTGCTAAAGGAGCCGCCTGATCTGGGTCTGCTCTGCTTGCAAATGCATGAAAAGGCATTTATATGAGGGAAAAGGTTAAGTAAACATATTATAAGTATATTGTATATTGTACACAAAATGGAAATAATTTAATGCAATTTGCACTATATAATATCATAAGTAAACAGAGCAGACTGATCATATGGCTACTAAATGGGCCATCTAATCTGGGTCTACTCTGTTTGCAATGGTGTAGAAATGCATAATTATGGAGTAAAGGGTTAATTGTCTGTGCAATAGGCCAGATCTAAAAATAGCAGCTGTCTACCCAGAAGGGAGGCAATCCAGTTGTTATCAAAAGTGCAAAGGGAGACCTAGCACAGTTTGGATTCTGATCTGATGCATATGTAACTTCAAGTTACATAATTTTTTATGTGTCAGATCAGAATCCAATATTGTACTTCATAATTGTTTTGTACAAGAGAGTTAATTGTAGGATTGACATGTATTAAAAACAATGTGAACAATCTTAGACAAGCAGACAACAATTCTGAAGCAGATAAAGAATGCTACAGCATAGAACACTTGACTTGTATTCAGCTGAACTTCACAAAAGATATACTGATAAGACTCTATATTGATATCTGAGAGCTTAATGGAGGACAAAGATATGCAAAGAGAATTTTAAGAATTATCCACTTAGTTTTCTCAATCTAAAATGAGTGTTTGTTATTTATTTGGCTAAACACAATTTCTACTCTACTGATCAGACTAAGGGAAAACTTGCATAAACACTGGTAGGTCAGTCTCCCCTCACTACTGCCTGACCTGATGGCCTTTATGAGTAAAGATAAGATGCTTAAAAGTGCAGTCAGCTTCAAGTTTGCTAGAAAACTGGCCACCCCGGTGTGTAGCCAATTTTGACCCCAGGGGCATAATTTATATAACTTTTGTAGAGGACCTCAACATGATGCTATGTGCCAAATATGAAAGTTGAGAACCTTCCAGTTTCAGAGAAGAAGATTTTCAAAATTTTACTATATATTTCAATATAAAACAAGGCACCCCTGGGGCGGGGCCAATTTTGACTCTAGGGGCATAATTTATATAACTTTTGTAGGGGACCTACAGATGATGCTATGTACCAAAGATGAAAGCTGAGAACCCTGTAGATTCAGAGGAGAAGATTTTTAAAGGTTCAAATTGTTGACGCCCGACGACGCACGACGCACGACGCACGACGCACGACGGACGACGACGGACGACGGACATCAGGCGATCACAAAAGCTCACCCTGAGCACAAAAGTGCTCTGGTGAGCTAAAAAGACACTCCACAACATGAAGACGAATTTTCATTTGCTATGTCAAATACATGTAGTCCAGATACAACATATACAACTCATGAAATGGACTTTAATTCCTCAAATTGTGAGCAAGTTTCTAGTTTAGATTGTAGTGGCTTCACAAATTTAGATGACAGTGGTTCAATAAATGAAGAGCAACACTCTCCAGATTCAAACACTCTCTGTGATTCAAAGAATAAGGGCTCGTTAGATAATGGTCGGTTCCTTGAAACCAGTGTTGTTGTTGATCTTTTGTCCCAAACTGAAAACCCATTAAAGGCAATACCCCCTGGTTTGAAAGAAAATGTTTACTTTGTAGTTAACAATGAATTAAACATGAACAGGCCCGCCAATAAAAAGAGCAATTTCCATGACGACTGTGGTGTTTGGGAAACTGCCAGTGGCTGTTCCCCCAAATTCACTTACCAGATTTTAGGAAACGCTTCATTTAAACGCCTCTTTGTTAAAAATAATTTGTACTGCAATGAACAACAAAACAAGAGGGCCAGAATGGCCCTGAAGCGCTCACCAGACAATCAGAGGAGAAGCTTTTCAAAGTTTTAACTATATGTTTCTTTAGAAAACTAGCCTGCCCCGGGGCTGGGCTAATTTTGACCCAAGAGGCACAATTTATATAACTTTTGTAGAGGACCTGGACATGGTGCTATGTGCCAAATATGAAAGCTGAGAACCTTCCAGTATCAGAGAAAAAGATTTTCAAAGTTTTCACTATAAGTTTCTGTTGAAAATTGGCTACCCCTGGGGCGGGGCCAATTTTTACCCCTGGGGCATAATTTATATAACTTTTGTAAAGGACCTGAACATGATGATACGTGCAAAGTATGAAGGCTGAGAACCATCCAATTTCCAAGAAGAAGATATTCAAAGATTTCACTATTTGTTTCTATTGAAAACTGCCAATCCCTGGAGCGGGCTAATTTTGACCCCGGGCCATAATTTATATAACTTTTGTAGAGCACCTGAACATGATGCTTTGTGCCAAATATGAAAGCTGAGAGCCTTCCAGTTTCAGAGAAGAAGATTTTCAAAGATTTCACTATTTGTTTCTATTGAAAACTGCCCACCCTGGGGCGGGGCCAATTTTGACCCTAGGGCCATAATTTATATAACTTTTGTAGAGGACCTGAACATGATGTTATGTGCCAAATATGAAAGCTGAGAGCCTTCCAGTTTTAAAGAAGAAGATTTTCAAAGATTTCACTATTTGTTTCTATTGAAAACTGCCCACCCCTGGGGCGGGGCCAATTTTGACCCCAGGGGCATAATTTATATAACTTTTGTAGAGGACCTGTACATAATGCTATGTGCCAAATATGAAAGCTGAGAGCCTTCCAGTTTCAGAGAAGAAGATTTTCAAAGATTTCACTATTTGTTTCTATTGAAAACTGCCCACCCCTGGGGCGGGGCCAATTTTGACCCCAGGGGCATAATTTATATAACTTTTGTAGAGGACCTGAACATAATGCTATGTGCCAAATATGAAAGCTGAGAGCCTTCTGGTTTCAGGAGAAGATTTTCAAAGTTTTACTATATGTTTCTATTGAAAACATGGAACCCCTGGGGCGGGGCCAATTTTGACCCCAGGGCCATAATTTATATAACTTTTGTAGAGGACCTAAAGATGATACTATGTGCCAAAGATGAAAGCTGAGAACCCTGTAGATTCAGAGGAGAAGATTTTTAAAGGTTCAAATTGTTGACGACTGACGACGCACGCTGACGGACGACGGACATCAGGCGATCACAAAAGCTCACCCTGAGCACTTTGTGCTCTGGTGAGCTAAAAACAGGAAAAGGGAGTATGTACCATTGGACCCTCAACCAGATCCATCCGATCTGGTTCAGATCCAACGGTACTACACCCATCTGAAAGACGACAAAAATTATAAGAAACGAGTTTCATGGATAAGTGCTTTTGGGGAGAATTTCAAATCAGTTGCTATTGTTGAATACAGCGGGGAATTTTCAGGTTTGCGTCTGCATGGAAACGCCAAGACGACAGACAGGAAGTATGTACGAACAGACCCTCAGGTAATGGACAAAATTTCTGAGCTTCTAAGACAGAACTTGAAGCCAAAGACAATTTACGACAAATTGGTTATTGACGACGACGAGTTGACTGGACCGCTTGACCCGCGACAAATACATGACAAGAAACGAAATGACAAAACGCACGGACAGAAAAATGCTAGAAAAAACATAGCTGACCACATTAACGAATTACAAAACAGGACGAGTGTTTCAGACGACTTTGTACCTTTTGTTGGACATAGCTCCGGCAAATCTCCATGCGTCGTACTGTACACTGACGAGCAACTTACGGACATCAAAACACTTTGCTGCACTGGACGTACAATACTAGGAGTGGACAAAACGTTCAATTTGTGCGATATGCATGTCACAGTGACTTGCTACAAGCAGCTATCAGTAGAAAAATACAACACTGGTCAACCACCTATTTTCATCGGACCGATGTTCATACATGACAACAGCGACACTGAAACATACTACACATTCTTCTCACAACTTAAAGTCAAACTCATGGATGTAGACACCTCAAATCTTGTTATAGGGACTGACGATGAACGAGCTATGGTCAATGCGATAACAGAGGTTTTCCCTAGGTCAACACACATTCTTTGCACTAGGCATTTGAAAGTAAACACACTCAACAGACTTAAAGACGACAAAGTTGACAAACATGACAGACATGCAATCATGGACAAAATCTTTGGTGATGACGGACTTTTAGACGCAGACGACACTGTTTGTTTTGACGAAAAGTGCGAAGACTTACAGACATTTTTTCAATCACACGCACCAAAATTCAACAAATACTTTGACAAACGACTGAAAGGCACGCTAAACGACAAGGTTAATGCCCCAGAACGGATTGGACTCATTGACAAAGGATGGACAAATAACAACTGCGAAAGTGTGAATCACATACTGAAGCAGGCAATAGATTGGAAATCCAAGACATTGACAGATCTAGTAGACATTGTACATGACAAAGTTAGGGTTCAGTTCAAAGAGCTGAAAAGGTCATTATTAGGCTGTGGACAGTACAGACTGACGGACACCCATAAACAGTTCGCAGTTGACAGGATGGTATGGGCATCCAAAACCGACACAGAGAGACAAAAACTGTATGTGAAATTTCGCAAATACACAGTTAAAGACAGACGAATTGTGGCATCGACTGACGGCACTGCAAATATACTTGGACCGCGAACACTGGGGAAAAAAATTGGACAGGTCAAACGAAAAGTGACAGAACGGACGACGACGACGACGAAAAAGCAGAAAACATGAAGACCAAACCTGTGAAATTCTCCCGCTGTAACCATATTTTATTATCTTTATCTCTTAGAAATAATGATGTATTAACAGAAACTATTTATATAATCTAAGCAAATAAAGCCCAACGCTTTCCCTCATATAAACGTATTTTCACGCATTTGCAAACAGAGAAGACCCAGATCATACGGCTCCACTTCGAGCCGTCTGATCAGTCTGCTCTATTTGCTAACTGAATTTGAAATATTTTTTTCTTTAGTTTCTAAAATGGGTACACTGTTTCGCCTTCCATATTTAAATATAAATATTTTGCCCATGCATATTCAGTAGGTATTGGAATTTGGAATAAACATAGAACAGGGAATAGGGAAAGGGTTAATGCGTACTTATCATTCATAGTGAAATTAACAACACCTGTTGTATTGTTTTATGCTTGTTGTGTGATGTGATATTCTCGTTTTAGTTGCCTTTGATACATATGTCTATATATATATAACGATTCTATATTATGATATGATATGATCGAATAAAGAATAAAGAACCAATATTGAGTTCGTGTTTAATGTGATAACCAAGCTTAAGGTAAATGCATACATGATTGTCAGATGATAGATGACAGGTGTTTCTTAAATTTGCCGATTTGTCAAACTTACTTTATAGTACGAAACAGGTAGTGGTTTCGTCAAACTTAATTTATTGTCTCAATGCTGTATAAGTTAAGTTTGGTGAAAGCACAGATTATATAAATTAAGTTTGACGGAGCGGTGAGTTGACGAAAACAAGGTCTCTGTCTGCGTACATAAACCCTACGTCTCCTTTCTCTTACATCTGTCTGGATGACTTTCTGTATAATTGTCTATAGAACATGTCAAGTCAAGGAAAAGTAATATTTCCGACTCTATTTAACCCTATTTAATCATTAACTCCATACACACGCCACTGCAAACAGAAAAGACCCAGATCAGACGGCTCATACAGGAACCGTCTGATCAGGGTCATTGCTAATGATATAAAATATGAATTAATAATCATTTCTGCCATAGGCCTAAAGTTTACGTGCTGATGAGCTATTATCACAAATTAGACAATTACTTGTTGTTGACTTGACTTATCTATCAGTCAGTGTGTCAGTCTATATGTTGTGGGTCACGTGCGAGCGATTAGGGGAGACTACTGCGTTGGAGGTTGGATATCGAGGTGTCCAGGGAGTCGGTGGATGGATGGAAAATAATGTTAAAAAAACATATATTTATGTCAGAAAATATGGTCCGATTCGGTCCGATCCGGTCCGATTCGGTGATTCGTGATACCCTCAATACATTAGGCAATAGCTCAATAATCCTTTCATCCACACAAGATTTTTAAAGTCCAATCAAGGAATGACCCCTATCTACACATCATTATAAATGCATATACACCTATAAACCCTTGTTGACTGCACATTCTCCCATCACCCTCTATCCATATATAAACTAGAGCTATCACTGAAGGTGATTGATATCCCCACCCACCACCTTGTCAAAAGATACAATGACTTCAATACAAAAAGACAATAGCTCAATAATCCTTTCATCCACACCTGTGGAAAGAAATTTTTTAAAGTCAAATCAAGGAATGACTCACATAAAAATTATGTCACACACATCTACACATCATTATTTATAAATGCAAAATTTGAAATGCGATGAGGTTCATTGGTGAAGAAATGTAGAAGTAGTTATTGAGAAGTTATGCTCTGGACAAAAACATACTTTATAATAGGAAAAGTAACAAAGGGAAATGAATCCCTCAAAAATGAATTAAGAGTTACAGTCTTTGTTGACAGCACATCCTCTAATCACCCTCTATCCATATATGAAGTTTTACAATTGTATCTACAATACTAGAGAAGTTATGCTCCAGACAAAAATTGTTTCTCAAAAGAACATGAAGCTATGTGACAAATATGAAAGCTGACATCCTTCCAGTTTCAGAGGAGAAGACTTTCAAAGTGTTCACTGTATGCTTCCATTGAAAACTTGCCACCCCTGGGCATAATTTATACAAATTTTGTAGAGGACCTAAACATAATCCTAAGTGCCAAATATGAAAGGTAAGAACCTACTATTTTCAGAAGAAGATTCTCAAAGGTTTTACTATAATTGTTTCTATACAAAACTGGCCACCCCTGGGGTAAAGCCAATTTTGACCCCATGGGCATAATTTATACAAATTTTGTAGAGGACCTGAACATGATGTTATGTGCCAAATATGAAAGCTGAGAACCTTTCAATTTCAGAGGCATGGGTGCGGAAATCCCATGTCCGACTCGTCCGTCTCGTGGGGTATGTCTAAACACCGGATATGACTCTCATATCCGCGGATATGAGATTCGCAGACTAAAATCGGCTATAAAAGCATTATTTTTTATTAGAAAAACATTTTATCGAGCCGAATGACTAATATTATATATATTTATTATTTGAAATACTTAAAATTTAATATACGGTGCGTAATAGGTAGTTATAATCGAATTTATCTCCACCGGATATGACAGCCATATTCGTTGTGAGGGATAAACACCGGATATGACTTTTAAACTCCTAATATCTCTCAATATTTTAAGGTTTTCGTCAGGGAATGTCTACCTTATAACACTTATGACTCTATACAGGAATTTTGATCACGTTTCAACTTAATAGAGGGTACAAAATTCATAATATTCGGCATGTACCGGGTAGGAAATCATATTCGTTGTAAGAGAGAAACACCGGATATGACTTTAAAACTCATGATAACTCGTAATAAATTATTTTTTAAAGCGGGGAATGGCTATCTAATCACATTATGAATATTCACTGAAATTTTGCTCACGTTTCAACCAAAGAAAGCCAAACAAATCATAATATTCGGGGGTCACGAAGAAGCACGGACCGCAGAGAAACGCTATGAGGGAGAAACACCGAATATGACCTTAAAACTCCTAATATATCATAATAACCTAAAGTTAAAGTTACAGAATAGCTGCCGAATCACAGTATGACTCTTCACCGAATATTTGCTCATGCTTCTACTAAAGAAAGTTGGAAATATTCATAATATTCGGCATGCGCCTGATGTGAAAGTCATATTCGTTGTGAGGGAGAAACACCGGATATGACTTTAAAACTCATAATATCTCTCAATAACTTAAGGTTTTAGTCAGGGAATGGCTACCTTATCACAGTATGACTCTATACTGGAATTTTGATCACGTTTCAACTTAATAGAGGGTACAAACTGCATAATATTCGGCATGCATCGGATATGAAAGTCATATTCGTTGTGTGGGAGAAACACCGGATATGATTTGAAAACTCATAATAACTCGTAATAAATTATTTTTTAATGTGGGGAATGGCTATCTAATCACATTATGAATCTTCACTGAAATTTTGCTCACGTTTCAACTAAAGAAAGCCAAACAAATCATAATATTCGGGGGTCATTCGGGAAGCACGGACCGCAGAGAAACGCTTTGAGGGAGAAACACCGGATATGACTTTAAAACTCTCAATAGCTCATAATAACTTAAGGTTTTAGTTAAGGAATGGCTACCTAATCACAGTATGACTCTATACTGGAATTTTGATCACGTTTCAACTTAAGAGAGGTTACAAAATCCATAATATTCGGCATATACCGGATATGAAAGTCATATTCGTTGTGTGAGAGAAACACCGGATATGACTTGAAAACTCATAATAACTCGTAATAAATTATTTTTTAATGTGGGGAATGGCTATCTAATCACATTATGAATCTTCACTAAAATTTTGCTCACATTTCAACTAAAGAAAGCCAAACAAATCATAATATTCGGGGGTCGTTCGGGAAGCACGGACCGCAGAGAAACGCTATGAGGGAGAAACACCGGATATGACTTTAAAACTCCCAATAGCTCATAATAACTTAAGGTTTTAGTTAAGGAATGGCTACCTAATCACAGTATGACTCTATACTGGAATTTTGATCACGTTTCAACTTAAGAGAGGTTACAAAATCCATAATATTCGGCATATACCGGATATGAAAGTCATATTCGTTGTGTGAGAGAAACACCGGATATGACTTGAAAACTCATAATAACTCGTAATGAATTATTTTTTAATGTGGGGAATGGCTATCTAATCACATTATGAATCTTCAATGAAATTTTGCTCACGTTTCAACTAAAGAAAAACCAAACAGATCATAATATTCGGGAGTCATTCGGGAAGCAAGGACAGCGGAGAAACGTTATGAGGGAGAAACACCGGATATGACCTCAAAACTCCTAATATCTCATAATAACTTAAAGTTAGTTATAGAATGGCTGTGGAATCACATTATGACTCTTCGCCGAAATATTTGCTCGTAAAAAATCACAATATCATAATATTCGGCATGCACTGGATATGAATGTCATATTCGTTATGAGGGAGAAACACCGGATATGACTTTTAAACTCGTAATATCTCTTATTAACTTTATGTTAAAGGTATGGAATGGCTACCTTATGACAGTATGTCTCTTCACTGAAATTTGTGCTCAGGCTTCAATTATAGAACGCTAAAAAACAACATTATATTCGACATGCAAGAGGTGACCGCAGAGAAACGTCCCGGAGATATATGGATAATCTTGAGCCTCAAAGGCATTCTCATAATTTCTCACAATAAAAAAGTTTAAGTTGGGGAATGGCTATTTAATCACATGCTTCAACTAAAGAAAGCTAAAGAAATTTATTATTTTCCGCATACAGGAACACGGACCGCGGAGAAACGCCCCGGAGAAATATGGATAATCTTGAGCCTGAAAAGCATTATGTATTCTAAATAATTGAAAAGACCGGATATGAATCTAAAATTGGTTAAAACTGGTTTGAAGCATACTCGATTATGTTTTAACCTCTTTCAAAGTGTGTCAATATTTCTAAATACATGTATATGTATTCATCAGGTAAAGGGTTAGACATTGTTTTCGGCAGTTATCTGTCAATAACGCTGTAATTTTATAGGTATAAAAATTACCTGATGCGTTGTATTTTTAGCCTGGTGAGCAATTTATTTCATTGGAGAATTTCAGTGTTTCCTTCAGTCCTCACGATTCATTTACCTTCTGTGAAAAACAAATCAAGTCACATCTGGGTTCAATCTGTTTGCAAAAGTAAACATATACCCGTCCTCGCCAAGCTAAAGGTTTTACTTTTTACTCCATGAATACGCCTTTGTACGCCTTAGCAAACACAGTAGACCCAGATTGGAGGCTCCTATAGAAGCCGTCTGATTAGGGTCTGCTCGGTTTGCTTATGATATAATATAGATAAATGTTAAAAGCATAATACTTTTCTTAGATACTCAGAATTAAACCTTTCGAGCCGAATATCTAGCTGTAACCGATTTTTATCTCTCAGTCATATGAATGGCCGCATATGAATTTCGTATTCGATTGGACGGAGAAACGCAGGATATGACTTTAAAACTCATGATTACCCATACATATTTAAGATTGAACCAGAAGGTATGCTGTTTTACACATTACATGTATGCCTATTTTCTGGAAGTTTAACTGTTAATTATTACAGGTAAGAAAACTATAAAAAAAACCAAGAGGGCCATGAGGCCCTGAAGCGCTCACCTGAGATAACCCCTGGGGCGGGGCAATTTTTGACCACAAGAAATCATGTGGACAACCTTGGTAGAGAACCACAGGGCAAAGCAGTATGCCATTAATTAAAGGTCTAAGCCTTATGGTTTCAGAGGAAAATAATATTTCGTATTTTTCCCATGAAAAACTGATAAGCCCTGAGGCAGGGCCAAGTTTTGCCCAGTGGTCAGGGTCTTAAGTTAAACATTCTTGACAGAGGACCACAAGCCACAGCTACATATTTATAGAGGACCATTAGATCATGTTAGTCATACCAAATATCAATGGCCTAGGCATTACAGTTTCAGTAGATTTTTAAAGATTTTCCAATGAAAGACTGATAAGCCCTTGGGCGGGGCCATTTTTGGCCCGGGGTCATAATTTGAACAATATTTGTAGAGGACCATAAGATCATGCTACATACAAAATATCAAAGGTCCAGGCCTTACAGTCTCAGAGAAGAAGATTTTTAAAGAATTTCCAATGAAAAACTGATAAGCGTTTGGGCGGGGCCATTTTTGGCCTGGGGATCATAATATGTTCAATATTTGTAGAGGACCATAAGATTATGCTACATACCAAATATCAAAGGTCTAGGCTTTACAGTTTGAGAGAAGAAGATTTTTAAAGAATTTCCTATGAAAAACTGATAAGCCCTTGGGCGGGCCCATTTTTGGCCCGGGGGTAATAATTTGTTCAATATTTGTAGAGGACCATGAGATCATGCTACATATTAAATATCAAAGGCCTAGGCCTTACAGCTACAGAGAAGAAGAGTTTTAAAGATTTTCCTATGAAAAACTGATAAGGGCATGGGCGGGGCCATTTTTGGCCCGGGGGTCATAATTTTAACAATATCTGTAGAGGACCATAAGATCATACTGCATACCAAATATCAAAGGTCTAGGCCTTACAGCTTCAGAGAAGAAGAGTTTTAAAGATTTTCCTATGAAAACCTGATAAGCCCATGGGCGGGGCCATTTCTGGCCCGGGGGTCATAATTTGAACAATATTTGTAGAGGACCATAAGATCATACTACATACCAAATATCAAAGGTCTAGGCCTTACAGTTTCAGTGAAGAAGATTTTTAAAGATTTTCCTATGAAAAACTGATAAGCCCTTGGGCGGGGCCATTTTTGGCCCAGGGGCCATAATTTGAACAATCTTCGCAGAGGACCATAAGATCATGCTACAAACAAAATATCAAAGGTCTAGGCATTACAGTTTCAGAGAAGAAGATTTTTAAAGATTTTCCTATGAAAATTCCATATTACCATATATGGAAAAAATGACCACGCCCTCTGGCGGCCATGTTTTTTGCCGGATCAAAATTCTTTTAACAACTTTTGAAGTCTATCAACTGAGAAACATTTTGGTGAAAACTATATTCAAATCGGACAATTCATTCTGGAGAAGAAGATTTTTCTAGATATTGTGTACGGTTGCCATGGCAACAAGACCCATGGCCCAACCCACTATCTTTTAACAACTTTTGAAGCACCCACCAACAGTATGTATCTGACCAAGTTTGGTTACAATTGGGCTGTTGGTTTCAGAGAAGAAGTCGTTTGAAATTGTTGACGAACAGACAGACGGACAGACGGACATACGTACAGACGGACAGACGGACGCCGGACGCCGGACACAGGGGTATCACAATAGCTCACCTTGAGCACTTTGTGCTCTGGTGAGCTAAAAACCCTATGTTTATTACTAAAATATATGAGGTGCCTTATCTTTATATGAAACTCATATATGTTATGGCGGATAACCATAGGATATGATCTAAGGAAAAGGATAAACGCTTTTAATAGTTATCTGTCTGAAACGCGCTAATAAGTATTTATATATAAAAAAGGTATTGTGTGCTGCATATCTGGGCATTCCACCTTTAGCCTTGTGAACAAACTTATTTCATTAGAGAAATTAAGTTTTCTTTCAGTTATCACGGTTTATTTAGTTTTTATCTATGTTCAAATGCGGAATACCTAGCTAAGCGGTTTTTTTTATTTCCCACATATTTGAAAAGCAAGTGCGTTAGGACTGAGACGCACTGGATATTAATTAATCCTTTCCCTCATATAAACGTGTTTTCACGCATTTGCCAACAGAGTAGACCCAGATTAGACGGCTCCTAGAGGAGCCGTCTGATCAGGGTCTACTCTGTTTGCTATTGGAATTTGATAGATATGTTTCTTTGCTTTCAAAAATGGCTACAATGATCTACCGTCCATGTTTCATTACAACTACTTCATCCATGAATATTCAGTAGGTATTGAACTTTGTAATAAACACAGAACAGGGAAAGGGTTAATCTAAAGCTCGTTATGTCGCATACATACACACTTTTTAACCAGTAAAATGCTTCACATTATGGATCTTCCCTGGAAGTTCACTTCAAATTAGAGCTAAGAAAAATCATTTCAATGACACCCACCCCCACCCGCTCCCTGCCCTGTGATAGGAAATACATACATGCATTTGTTAGGACACACCGGTAACTTCCCAAAGAAATTCGGGTATGAGCAACAAAAGCATCTCTTCTAAAATATTAGATTTTATATATATTATCTATATTCTATTAAACATATTTATTAACAGTACATATACCGAAAATAACATTTTTAGTGCCGATTATTTAGACTAGTGATTAAATATCTCCCATGGATATGGAAGACGAAGAAACACCGGATATGAATCTATATTTAGAATTATTCTGCAAGTACGAACACTTCATTCATTCATTCATTCGGTTTTTTCCTTTGCTTGTTCGTTCATTCGTTCGTTAGATAGGACTTACTTTCACAATATGACTGTTTACATGGGGTACCGTTTACATGGGTTCTATTTCCCCAAGATCTGAAAATCCTAGTAATTCGCAATGAGAAGTATCGAATATGAGCCACGGAAACCACATATCTTATAACAAGAGCACCGCGAGACGGGGCAATATACGCCCGAAGGCTGTTCTATTTACACAATGTGTGAACCTTCAGAAGTTGCGCATATGAGGACTCTATTAGGGCTAAGGCAATAGCAAGGAGAGTAAAACTGCTTATTGTAATAGTAATCTTTTATTTGTCGGACACAAAATTTGCTAACGCTCTATTTGTGACCTTGACCTTGAAAGTTCACAATTGGGTTTTGTATGCAACACACCTTCAAGTGATACTGAAGCCCTATTTGTGACCTTGACCTTGAAAGTTCACAATTGGGTTTTGTACGCGACACACCTTCAAGTGATACTGAACATATGTGTGAAAGAATTTTGAAAATCGGAGAAAAAATGAGTAAGTTATAGCCAGGACACGAATTTGCTAACGGACGGACAGAATTGCTAACGCCCTATTTGTGACCTTGACCTTGAAAGTTCACCATTGGGTTTTGTACGCGACACACCTTCAAGTGATACTGAACATATGTGTGAAAGAATTTTGAAAATTGGTGAAAAGATGAGTAAGTTTTACCAAGGACACGAAAATTGCTAACGCCCTATTTGTGACCTTGACCTTGAAAGTTCACAATTGGGTTTTGTACGCGACACACCTTCAAGTGATACTGAACATTTGTGTGAAAGAATTTTGAAAATCGGAGAAAAAATGAGTAAGTTATAGCCAGGACACGAATTTGCTAACGGACGGACAGAATTGCTAACGCCCTATTTGTGACCTTGACCTTGAAAGTTCACCATTGGGTTTTTTACGCGACACACCTTCAAGTGATACTGAACATATGTGTGAAAGAATTTTGAAAATTGGTGAAAAGATGAGTAAGTTTTACCAAGGACACGAAAATTGCTAACGCCCTATTTGTGACCTTGACCTTGAAAGTTCACAATTGGGTTTTGTACGCGACACACCTTCAAGTGATACTGAACATTTGTGTGAAAGAATTTTGAAAATCGGAGAAAAAATGAGTAAGTTATAGCCAGGACACGAATTTGCTAACGGACGGACGGACAGAATTGCTAACACCCTATTTGTGACCTTGACCTTGAAAGTTCACAATTGGGTTTTGTACGCGACACACCTTCAAGTGATACTGAACATTTGTGTGAAAGAATTTTGAAAATCGGAGAAAAAATGAGTAAGTTATAGCCAGGACACGAATTTGCTAACGGACGGACAGAATTGCTAACGCCCTATTTGTGACCTTGACCTTGAAAGTTCACCATTGGGTTTTTTACGCGACACACCTTCAAGTGATACTGAACATATGTGTGAAAGAATTTTGAAAATTGGTGAAAAGATGAGTAAGTTTTACCAAGGACACGAAAATTGCTAACGCCCTATTTGTGACCTTGACCTTGAAAGTTCACAATTGGGTTTTGTACGCGACACACCTTCAAGTGATACTGAACATTTGTGTGAAAGAATTTTGAAAATCGGAGAAAAAATGAGTAAGTTATAGCCAGGACACGAATTTGCTAACGGACGGACGGACAGAATTGCTAACACCCTATTTGTGACCTTGACCTTGAAAGTTCACAATTGGGTTTTGTACGCGACACACCTTCAAGTGATACTGAACATTTGTGTGAAAGAATTTTGAAAATCGGAGAAAAAATGAGTAAGTTATAGCCAGGACACGAATTTGCTAACGGACGGACGGACAGAATTGCTAACGCCCTATTTGTGACCTTGACCTTGAAAGTTCAACATTGGGTTTTGTACGCGACACTCCTTCAAGTGATACTGAACATACGTGTGAAAGAATTTTGAAAATTGGTGAAAAGATGAGTAAGTTTTAGCAAGGACACGAAAATTGCTAACGCCCTATTTGTGACCTTGACCTTGAAAGTTCACAATTGGGTTTTGTACGCGACACACCTTCAAGTGATACTGAACATTTGTGTGAAAGAATTTTGAAAATCGGAGAAAAAATGAGTAAGTTATAGCCAGGACACGAATTTGCTAACGGACGGACGGACGGACATACTAACAAATGGGTAGTTGTGTGACTTTTTCCTTTGATCTTTTCTTGTGTGACTAGTCCCACAAGAAAAACTATTTTTGGCTCTAACTTTGGAAAAGAATGATCTGGAAGCTAACCCTAACCCTAACCCTATGTCCCACAACTGGCCAGGTTAATGTCACAAGAAATGGCCAGGTTAATGTCACAAGAGATGGCCAGGTTAATGATTTTACTTGTGGGACTAGTTAGAAAAAGTCACACAACTACCCTTTGGTGAGTGCGGACGGACAGACAGACAGACGGACACCCAGCCAGACGGCCAGACGATGGAGACCATAACATAATACGACCCTTCGGGCGTATAAAAAGGCATTGTTCTCACACAATGACTTACCGGTAACTTTTTACAAAGTAATTGGCGATGCAAAGAGAATAGTCCCTAATTTCAAGGTCTAGAGGCCTGTTTGTACCGATTACTCCATGTGTCTAACATTTTACAGCTTATCTGGGTCTATTATTTAAATTGTAATTACTGGATGTACAACAATGAAGGTTATGGTTTCATGGAACATGTTCAAACTAAGCAGCTGATCTGGGTCATTGAATGCAAATGACAATTTTTAAGTAGATTGTTAGCGATATTTATCCTTTAACATGCTACAGAACCAAACTAAAGGCAAGCAAACTAGACCATATTCTACGGATGAATTTCATCTTAAACATGCTGTTCATAATTATGAAATCTACTCTGATTTAACAGCGAATTTCTTCTAAAGATCAGCATCTTACTTCATTGAATTTCCGTTTCTCGTTTTCATCTATATTATAAATTACATAATATCCCCATCCCATGCTAAGTAACTCAGTTGCCCAGTCAGGCGTGAACCTAAGTCACGCCCTTATGGAATATGATTGGTCAATTCGATAATGGGGCAGAAGATAACGATTGAGTCAATGAGATACCATATATCACGGGTCTCGATAACAAGAGGGCCATTGGCCCTATATCGCTCACCTGAGTTACAGTAATACATGTATATTGACATGTTAATTTTTCAGTGGAAAACAATCTAGCAGATGAAATAAGCTTAGTGCACTGCTTTCACCCTTTCACTGCTGAATAAACTTGAACTGGATTCAGAACTAATACCAAGTGACTGGTTGACCAAGATCTAAACTGTTTACAACTTGTGCCATTTTTGCCTTAGCTCAAAATGCCTAAAACTGGTCTTTGAGAAATTCAAATGACTTCAATAAAGCTATGCAATTAATGCAATTATACCTTGACCCAGGTATGTAGGCAAATAAAGTGCTAGGCAGTACATAATGCCAGTTTTTGTGTGAAATGACCAATAAGAATATCTTTAAAAATCGTTTAACCCTTTCCCTCATATAAAGCTGTTTTCATGCATTAGCAAACAGAGTAGACTCAGATCAGACGACTCCTACGGAAGCTGTCTGATCTGGGTCTTCTCTGTTTCTTTTGACACAATATAGATCGGATTCTACAGTTTTTGTCAAAGCAAAAACTTCTCTTCAGAGAAATAATGTGTTTTACACATTAAAAATAAGAGTAGACTAGATCAGGAGGCTGCTATAGAAGCTGTCTGATCAGGGTCTGCTCTGTTTACATTTGACAAGATATAGATTTGATTTTACAGTTTTTTTCAAAGCTAAAACTTCTATTTATGGCAATAACAATTTTTTAAGCATTAGCAAACAAGAGTAGTCCCAGATCAATTTTTGTCAAAGCAAATAGGTTAAGGGTTAATAGGTGTTTAGAAATAATTCTAGATCTAGGTGTGAATATCTCATGATAATTCAATTAAATGGGTCATTAGTATTTTTAACAATTGAAATTGAGAAGAGTTACGTCTACTGTTATAATTAAGTTATATTTACTCAGTTATTTCATTAATATCATACAAAATTCAGACATTTTAGGACTTTTTAATGTGTTGTCATCAAATTTTATATAAAAATGTTATATTTAAGATGCTTTTTTGGGCAGCAGTAGTAATTTTAACACCTATCATTGTTAGGGGGGCAAATGCATTATCATGTTTTCTTAAGAATTACCATGACTTATATCAGTTGGGCCATTGCATAATCATGTTTTCACAGTTTTCTTAAACATTACCATGACTTACATCAGTTGGGTTTGGACCCAGATCAAAAGTCTAGATGGTGATCATTTTCCTTGATTGGCTGAATTGTTACTTTCCAATATCTCTCACATCTAATTTGAGAGACATTGGAAGACACCATGTAACATCTAGCTATCACTAACACTACACACTGGGGTTAATGGGTCAAAATGTCTTTAATGTTTCGTCTGCAACAAAAAGTTATTGTCATCTGCTTCAATTCTTAAATTAAACTTACTTTCTTTTTATTGCAAAAATATGGTTAAGATGACAAACAGTTTGGATCCTGATGAGACGCTGCAGTATGCGGCCTCTCATCTGGATCCAAACTGTTTGCATAGGTAATCACAGTTTCACCACTAGCATGCAAAGAGTTAAGAGTCATGCATTGACCTGGAGAGATTTTACTGCCCAGTGCTGTAACCTTTGAACTGAAGGATCTGGAGTTGTTCATTTAACCCTTAATTTCCCTCATATAAACTTGTTTTCATGCATCTGCAAACAGAGTAGACCCAGATAAGGTGGCTCCTGTAGGATCAGTGTCTGCTATTTGCTAATGGAATTTGACAGATCTGTTTCTATGCCTTCTAAAACAGCTACACTGATTCACCTTCAACATTTTATCATAAATAGATATAAATAGAATGACACTAGAACTCCAATGCAGTTATCTCCCTTTGTCCCTTATGGCTATGCTGATGGGACAAGGGAAATAACTGTGAGGAAATTACCTTTTAAGTGTTACAGATTCAGATGTTAAGTAGCATAAAACCCCAGGGTGAGACCATTTTTGGCCCAGGGGTCATTATTTGAACACACCTGATAGTGGTATATTAGGTGATGCTTCATACCAAATATCTTAGCTCTAGATTATGTGGTTTCAGACAAAAAGATTTTTAAAGGTTTCCCTATATAAGTCTATGTAAAAACTACAAGCCCAAGGGCAGGGCCATTTTTGGCCCGGGGGTCATCATTTTAACAAACTTGGTAAAGGACCATTAGATGATGCTATATACCAAATATCAAAGCTCTAGAAATTGTGGTTTCAGAGAAGAAGATTTTTAAAGATTTAAAAAAAAACCCTGTAAAAGTAGTGGGGCGGGGCCATTTTTTGCCCGGGGGTCATGATTTTAACAAAACTGATAGAGGACACCCTAAGGTACATTTCTGTGAAATTTGGTTGAAATCCTCCCAGTGGTTTAGGAGAAGAAGTCATTTGAAATAAAAGTGAACGGACAGACGGACGGACAGACGGACAGACGGACGACGGACGACAGGCGGTCACAATAGCTCACCTTGAGCCTTTGGCTCAGGTGAGCTAAAAAAGGAGCTGCCGGCTTTAATTTTTAATCTATATACATTCGCATCGGGATGCTATTGAACAGAATGTATGTGTTAAAATATTTTACCTGCTGTCTGCTCAAGTTAATAAAGTATTAATTATAACTTGCTGGAACCTTATTCAAACTCAGTTGTTAACTATAAACAAATGTACTAGTTACATGTATATTTCCGGTAATGAATGTTAAGTTAAAATCAGGATATACACCGTTCGGTCAATAATAATATAAAATAACATAATTTGTAAAACTTATTTGCAATCTTGATATTGTATTATTTCACTACATTCACTCCTCGCTTAGAACAGGGTCGTGTTTTATTCTGGTAGTTGTGTATAAAAATACAGCAGGAGTTTTTGTTTTGAGAACAGTTACGTTGAGAATGCAGTTTGCTGAATAGTATTTGCACATATTCATTTCAAAAAAGGTTTATTCAATTCTTTAATGTATAAGATATACAACAATATGGTTAGAGCAAACTAACAAATGTAAAGGCATAAAAACTATACAATGTGGTATTTATGTAATGGGTATCTATAAATATATGAATGTTTGGATGGACGTACGGACTGACGGACAGGCGGACGGAATCCGGTATGGACCAACGAAGGGTGATTGAATTAATGGAATGACCGAAGTAATGAATGAATGAACGCACATTCCCGTTTCAACTAAGTAAAGCTAAAAAAATCATAATATTCGGCATGTACCGCATTTGAAAGTCATATTCGTTGTGAGGGAGAAACACCGGATATGACTTTAAATCCCATAATATCTCATATTAACTAAGGTTAAAGTTATGGAATGGCTACCTAATCATCGAATTGCTCTTTACTGAAATTTATGCTCAGGCCACAACTGAATAAAGCTTAAAAAATCATAATATTCGGCACGCAGGGGCACGGACCGGAGACAAACGCCCAGGAGATATATGGATAATCAAGAGCCTCAAATGCAATCTGCATTCTAAAAGTTATACAGTTTAGTGTGTTGACTGATTGTTTGCAATGCTTATAAATTGATTTACAGTGCGTAATAAGTAGTTGTAATCGAATTTATCTCCCCCGGATATGAAAGTCATATTCGTTGTGATGGAGAAGTACCGGATATGACTTTAAATCTCCCAATATATCTCATCAACTGAAGGTTAAAGTTATGGAATAGCTCCCTGATCATAGTATGGCTCTTCAATGAAATTTTTGCTCAGGCCACAACTGAATAAAGCTTTAAAAAGTCATAATATTCGGCATGCATGGGACACGGACCGGAGAGAAACGCCCCGGAGATATATGGATAATCAAGAGCCTCAAATGCAATCACTATTCTGAATAGATATACAGTTTAGTGTGTCGACTGATTGTTTGGAAGGCTTAGAAATTCATTTATAATAATAAGTAGTTTTAATCGAATTTATCTCCACCGGATATGAAAGCCATATTCGTTGTGAGGGAGAAACACCGGATATGACTTTAAATCTCCTAATATCTCAGATTCACTTCAGGTTAAAGTTATGGAATGGCTACCTAACCACAGTATGGTTCTTCACTGAAATGTTTGCTCAGGCCACAACTGAATAAAGCTTAAAAAATCATAATATTCGGCACGCAGGGGCACGGACCGGAGAGAAACGCCTTGGAGATATATGGATAATCAAGAGCCTCAAACGCAATCACTATTCTGAATAGATATACAGTTTAGTGTGTCGACTGATTGTTTGGAAGGCTTAAAAATTCATTTATAATAATAAGTAGTTTTAATCGAATTTATCTCCACCGGATATGAAAGTCATATTCGTTGTGAGGGAGAAACACCGGATATGACTTTAAATCCCATAATATCTCATATTAACTTAAGGTTAAAGTTATGGAATGGCTACCTAATCATCGAATTGCTCTTCACTGAAATATATGCTCAGGCCACAACTGAATAAAGCTTAAAAAATCATAATATTCGGCACGCAGGGGCACGGACCGGAGACAAACGCCCAGGAGATATATGGATAATCAAGAGCCTCAAATGCAATCTGCATTCTAAAAGTTATACAGTTTAGTGTGTTGACTGATTGTTTGCAATGCTTATAAATTGATTTACAGTGCGTAATAAGTAGTTGTAATCGAATTTATCTCCCCCGGATATGAAAGTCATATTCGTTATGATGGAGAAGTACCGGATATGACTTTAAATCTCCCAATATATCTCATCAACTGAAGGTTAAAGTTATGGAATAGCTCCCTGATCATAGTATGGCTCTTCAATGAAATTTTTGCTCAGGCCACAACTGAATAAAGCTTTAACAAGAGATGTTTGTAAAACATGTATACCCCCCAGACCCCCTGACCTTTGATCTAGTGACCTCAACTATAGAGGTCATCTAGCGGTCATGACTAATCACCACAGCAACTTTGAAGATCCTAAGCCAAATCACAGATCATTTATTGATCTGAAAACATTTCACATATTAAGGTCATGGTGACCTTGACCTTTGACCTAGTGACCTCAACAACTATAGGGGTCATCTAGTAGTCACGACCAACTACCTCAGCAACTTTGAAGATCCCGACCCAAACCATTGAGCAGTTATTAATTGGAAACCATTTCATCAGTTAAGGTCATGATGACCTTGACCTTTGATCTAGTGACCTCAAAATCTATAGGGGTTATCTATTGGTCATGACCAACCACCACAGCAAGTATGAAGATCCTAAGCCAAACCCTTGAGCAGTTATTGATCGCAAACCATTTCACCAGTTAAGGTCATGGTGACCTTGACCTTTGACCTTGTGACCTAAAAAACAATAGGGGTCATCCAGTTGTCATGACCAACCACCTAAGCAAAATTTGAAGGTCCTAAGCCAAACCCTTAAGCAGTTATTGATCAGAAACCATTTTTCCATTTAAGGTCATGGTGACCTTGACCTTTAACCTAGTGACCTCAAAATCAATAGGGGTCATCCAGTGGTCATGACCAACTACCACAGCAAATTTAAAGATCCTAAGCCAAACCCTTGAGCATTTATTGATCAGAAACCATTTTACAAGTTAAGGTCATGGTGACCTTGACCTTTGACCTAGTGACCTCAAATACAATAGGGGTCATCCAGTTGTCATAACCAACTACAGCAGCAATATTGAAGATTCTAAGCCAAACCCTTGAGCAGTTATTGATCGCAAACCATTTCACCAGTTAAGAGCATGGTGACCTTGACCTTTGACCTAGTGACCTAAAATACAATAGGGGTCATCTAGTGGTCATTACCAACCACCACAGCAAATTTAAAGATCCTAGGCCAAACCCTTGATTAGTTATTGATTGCAAACCATTTCAACCTTTAAGGTCACGGTGACCTTGACCTTTGACCTAGTGACCTACAAAAACAACAGGACTCGTCTAGTTGTCATGACCAACCACCTAAGCAAATTTGAAGGTCCTAAGCCAAACCCTTGAGCAGTTATTGATCAGAAACCATTTTACCATTTAAGGTCATGGTGACCTTGTTGTCATGACCAACCACCTAAGCAAATTTGAAGGTCCTAAGCCAAACCCTTGAGCAGTTATTGATCAGAAACCATTTTACCATTTAAGGTCATGGTGACCTTGACCTTTGACCTAGTGACCTCAAAATCAATAGGGGTCATCCAGTGGTCTTGACCAACTACCACGGCAAGTTTGAAGATTCTAAGCCAAATCCTTGAGCAGTTATGGATCGGAAACCATTTAAGCATTTAAGGTCATGGTGACCTTGACCTTTGACCTAGTGACCTCAAAATCAATAGGGGTCATCTAGTGGTCATGACCAATCACCACAGCAAGTTTGAAGATCCCAAGCCAAACCCTTGAGCAGTTATTGATCGGAAACTATTTCCCCATTTAAGGTCATGGTGACCTTGACCTTTGACCTAGTGACCTCAAAAACAATAGGGGTCATCTACTTGTCATGACCAACCACCACAGCAAGTTTGAAGATTCTAGGCCAAGTCGTTTATTAGTTATCATTCGGAAACCATCGATCTACCGACCGACCGACCGACATGTGCAAAGCAATATACCCCCATTTTTTCAAAAGGGGGGTATAAAAAGTCATAATATTCGGCACGCATGGGACACGGACCGGAGAGAAACGCCCCGGAGATATATGGATAATCAAGAGCCTCAAATGCAATCACTATTCTGAATAGATATACAGTTTAGTGTGTCGACCGATTGTTTGGAAGGCTTAGAAATTCATTTATAATAATAAGTAGTTTTAATCGAATTTATCTCCACCGGATATGAAAGTCGTATTCGTTGTGAGGGAGAAACACCGGATATGACTTTAAATCTCCTAATATCTCTCAATAACTTAAGGTTTAAGCCGGGGAATGGTTACCTAAGCACAGTATGGCTATTCACAGGAATTTTGCTCAGGTTTCAACTAAATAAAGCTGAAAAATGCATTATATTCGGCATGTACCGGATATGAAAGTCATATTCGTTGTGACGGCGAAACACCGGATATGACTTTAAAACTCTTAATATCTCTGATTAACTTCAGGTTTAAGTTATGGAATAGCTACCTATTCACAGAATGGCTCTTCACTGAAACTCATGCTCAGGCATCAACTAAAGAAAGCTAAAAAAAATCATTATTTTCGGCATGTAGGAGCACGGACCTGAGAGAAACACCCGGGAGACACATGGATAGTAAAGAGCCTTAAATGCAGTCTGTATTTTGAATATTTATACAGTTTGGTGTGTTGAATGATTGTTTGCAATGCTTAGAAATAAATTCTCAGTGCATAATAAGTAGTTATAATCGAATTTATCTCCACTGGATATGAAAGTTATATTCGCTGTGAGGGAGAAACACAGGATACGACTTTAAAACTCCTAACATCTCATATTAACTTAAGGTTAAAGTTATGGAATGGCTACTTAAGCACAGTATGACTCGTCAGTCATCACTGAATTTTTTTTCTCGTGCTTCAAGTAAAAAAGCTAGAAATTCAGAACATTCCTAATATTCGCATCCAGCGGAGTCATATTCGTTGTGAGGTAGAAACACCGGATATGACTTTAAAACTCCTAATATCTCATAAAAACTTACGGTTTTAGTACGGGAATGGTTACTTAATCACAGTATGACTCTTCACTGAAATATTTGCTCACGTTTCAACTAAATAAAGTTGAAAATGCATTATATTCCGCATGTAGGCCTACCGGATATGAAAGCCATATTCGTTGTGAGAGAAAAGCACCGGATATGACTTTAAAACGCCTACTATCTCAAATTAACTTCAGCTTAAAGTTATGGAATGGCTACCTAATCACAGTATGGCTCTTCACTGAAACTCATGCCCAGGCCTCAACTAAAGAAAGCTAAAAAAAAAATCATAATGTTGGGCATGCATCGGATACGAACGACATATTTCGTTGTGAGGGAGAACTATCGGATATGACTTTATATCTCATAATAACTTAAAAGGTTTAATTAGGGAATGACTAACTAACCATAGCATGATTCTTCATTGAAATTTTGCTCATGCTGCAACTAAGGAAAGCTAAAAAAAATATTTAAATCGTCATGCACGAGCACGGACCGCAGAGAAGCGCCCCGGAGATATATGGATAATCTAGAGCCTTAAAAACGGTGTCGGGAAGAAATACCGGATATGACTTGAAAACACCTAATTTCTCCTAACAACTGAAGGTTTATGTTGCGGAATCGCTACCTAATCACATTATGACTCTTCACTGAAATAATTGCTCGTGTTTCAACTAAAGAAAGCTAAATAAATTAATAATATTCGGCATGTACCGGATATGAACGTCATATTGAAATGATTTTATAGATTTTGCGATTGCCAAACATTCGTGTGTTCAGTTGCTATTATAAGAATATAATCGAATTAATTTGCATTACGTTCTTTTTGAAATGTAGTCGAATATCTAATTCATTTAAACATGTCCGTTATGGTATACGAACGAGCTTTTAGAGGATTTAAGCCTTTCATGCCGAGTTGGCTCCATAGTGATGGACATTCCATTTTGAAAATTCGGCAATGAAATGAAAAAAAGAAGAATGTGTGCAGACCATTTTAACCGACAACGCACATACTTTTTGTGTATTTTCATAAATCGATGTATGCGGCAATTAAACAAGAGGGCCAGAATGGCCCTGAAGCGCTCACCAGACAATCAGAGGAGAAAATTTTCAAAGTTTTCACTATATGTTTCTATAGAGAACTAGCCGGCCCTGGGGCGGGCCAATTTTGACCCCAGGGAAATAATTTAGAAAAACTTGTAGGGGACCTGAACACGATGCTATGAGCCAAAAATGAGAGCTGAGATTAACCATCCAGTTTCAGAGAAGAAGTTTTTCAAAGTTTTCTCAATATGTTTCTATTGAAAACTGTCTACTACCCCTGTGGCAGGGCCAATTTTGACCCCAGTGTCATAATTTATATAAATTTTGTAGAGGACCTGAACATGATGCTTTGTGCCAAATATGAAAGCTGAGAGCCTTCCAGTTTCAGAGAAGAAGATTTTCAAAGATTTCACTATTTGTTTCTATTGAAAACTGCCCACCCCTGGGGCGGGGCCAATTTTGACCCCGGGGCCATACTTTATATAACTTTTGTAGAAAACCTGAACATGATGCTATGTGCCAAATATGAAAGCTGAGAGCCTTCCAGTTTCAGAGAAGAAGATTTTCAAAGATTTCACTATTTGTTTCTATTGAAAACTGCCCACCCCTGGGGCGGGGCCAATTTTGACCCAGGGGTCATACTTTATATAATTTTTGTGAAAGACCTGAACATGATGCTATGTGCCAAATATGAAAGCTGAGAACCATCCAGTTTCAGAGGAAAAGATTTTCAAGGATTTCACTATTTGTTTCTTTTGAAAACTGCCCACCCCTGGGGCGGGGCCAATTTTCACCCCAGGGCCAAAATTTATATAACTTTTGTAGAGGACCTGAACATGATGCTCTGTGCCAAATATGAAAGCTGAGAACCTTCCAGTTTCAGAGGAGAAGATTTTCAAAGATTTCACTATTTGTTTCTATTGAAAACTGCCCACCCCTGGGGCGTGGCCAATTTTGACCCCAGGGCCATAAATAATATAACTTTTGTAGAGGACCTGAACATGATGCTATGTGCCAAATGTGAAAGCTGAGAACCTTAAAGTTTCAGAGGAGAAGATTTTCAAAATTTCACTATTTGTTTCTATTGAAACCTGCCCACCCCTGGGGCGGGGCCAATTTTGACCACGGGGCCATAATTTATATAACTTTTGTAGAGGACCTGAACATGATGCTATGTGCCAAATATGAAAGCTGAGAGCCTTCCAGTTTCAGAGGAGAAGATTTTCAAAGATTTCACTATTTGTTTCTATTGAAAACTGCCCACCCCTGGGGCGGGGCCAATTTTGACCCAGGGGCCATAATTTATATAACTTTTGTAGAGGACCTGAACATGATGCTATGTGCCAAATATGAAAGCTGAGAGCCTTCCAGTTTCAGAGAAGAAGATTTTCAAAGTTTGCACAATATGATTCTTTTGAAAACTGCCCACCCCTGGGGCGGGGCCAATTTTGACCCCAGGGCCATAATTTATATAACTTTTGTAGAGGACCTGAACATGATGCTATGTGCCAATTATGAAAGCTGAGAAGCTTCTGGTTTCGGAGGAGAAGATTTTCAAAGTTTTACTATATGTTTCTATTGAAAACAAGGCACCCCTGGGGCGGGGTCAATTTTGACCCCAGGGGCATAATTTATATAACTTTTGTAGAGGACCTGAATATGATGCTATGTGCCAAAGATTAAAGTTGAGATCCCTGTAGATTCAGAGGAGAAGATTTTTAAAGGTTCAAATTGTTGACGACGGACGACGAACGACGCACGACGCACGCCGACGGACGACGGACAACGGGCGATCACAATAGCTCACCCTGAGCACTTTGTGCTCTGGTGAGCTAAAAACAAGTTGATCATTACAGACGCCTAAGCTCCACCCCCAGTAACCAGCTGTAACCTACCTGCCCGCGGTCCAATTACGTATACGTATACAGTTTGGACTACCATGACCCACGAGATAAATGTACCTTCCAGCTTTGAAAACGTTGTAGACCCATAGCAGTCCTCGTCTCTCTGTGTCTACCATATTTTTACAGCTCAGAATGTACTTTTCTCGGAATATTGTTACGTCCAGCTATGGACGTTGGTTAACGTGAGGGGATAAATTATAAATAAATCAAGACGATATCAATTTAAATATTCTGGTGATTGTTATTCAGAATTCTCTAGATTCTTCCACAAATAGATACATACAAACTAATCTCAAACACCTTATCATACTATGGGCCTAGTAAACACCACACACGGCAAACCTCTTGCAAATAGCTCTTGTAAGTGAATTTATCAATGGATCAAGATCCAATCGATCTGCTTATGTCGATCTCAGTCTTAATGATATAAATATAGGTGGCGGATCGGTAGCTACAGCACAACGTCAGCGACCAAAGTATTTTATAAATAAGTTGCAAAACCGTTTAATTCGAATAAAGCTTTAAATCTGTAAAATGCCAAGATCTGCATTTATTCTATAGATCAGTCGAAATTCTGTCATAAAATGAAATGCTTTCATCTATGTTCTATTCGTATGCCTTAAAATGCGCACCATTAGAATGTATATTTCTGAAACAGGCTAGCGTAGTTCTTGACCCTAGCTCCACTCCCTCAACTCTCTGATTCTAACTCTCCAACTCTGATTTCCAGCCAAAAATCCGGCTCTTTTATACCCGCGCTCAGATTCCCCATCAAAAAGTGGTAGGAAACTGACAACAAGAGGGCCAGAATGGCCCTGAAGCGCTCACCAGACAATCAGAGGAGAAGATTTTCAAAGTTTTCACTATATGTTTCTGTAGAGAACTAGCCAGCCCTGGGGCTGGCCAATTTTGACCCCAGGGAATTAATTTAGAAAAACTTGTAGGGGACCTGAACACGATGCTATGAGCCAAATATGAGAGCTGAGATTAACCTTCCAGTTTCAGAGAAGAAGATTTTCAAAGTTTTCTCAATATGTTTCAATTGAAAACTGTCTACTACCCCTGTGGCAGGGCCAATTTTGACCCCAGGGTCATAATTTATATAACTTTTGTAGAGGACCTGAACACGATGCTCTGTGCCAAATATGAAAGCTGAGAGCCTTCCAGTTTCAGAGAAGATTTTCAAAGATTTCACTATTTGTTTCTATTGAAAACTGCCCACCCCTGGGGCGGGGCCAATTTTGACCCCGGGGCCATACTTTATATAACTTTTGTAGAAGACCTGAACATGATGCTATGTGCCAAATATGAAAGCTGAGAAGCTTCCAGTTTCAGAGGAAAAGATTTTCAAGGATTTCAATATTTGTTTCTATTGAAAACTGCCCTACCCTGGGGCGGGCCAATTTTGACCCAGGGCCCATAATTTACATAACTTTTGTAGAGGACCTGAACATGATGCTTTGTGCCAAATATGAGAGCCGAGAGCCTTCCAGTTTCAGAGAAGAAAATTTTCAAAGATTTAACTATTTGTTTCTATTGAAAACTGCCCACCCCTGGGGTGGGGCCAATTTTGACCCAGGGGCCATACTTTATATAACTTTTGTAAAAGACCTGAACATGATGCTATGTGCAAAATATGAAAGCTGAGAACCATCCAGTTTCAGAGGAAAAGATTTTCAAGAATTTCACTATTTGTTTCTATTGAAAACTGCCCACCCCTGGGGCGGAGCCAATTTTGACCCCAGGGCCAAAATTTATATAACTTTTGTAGAGGACCTGAACATGATGCTCTGTGCCAAATATAAAAGCTGAGAACCTTCCAGTTTCAGACAAGAAGATTTTCAAAGATTTCACTATTTGTTTCTATTGAAAACTGCCCACCCTGGGGCGGGGCCAATTTTGACCCCGGGGCCATAAATAATATAACTTTTGTAGAGGACCTGAACATGATGCTCTGTGCCAAATATGAAAGCTGAGAACCTTCGAGTTTCAGAGGAGAAGATTTTCAAAGATTTCACTATTTGTTTCTTTTGAAACCTGCCCACCCCTGGGGCGGGGCCAATTTTGACCCTGGGGCCATAATTTATATAACTTTTGTAGAGGACCTGAACATGATGCTCTGTGCCAAATATGAAAGCTGAGAGCCTTCCATTTTCAGAGGAGAAGATTTTCAAAGATTTCACTATTTGTTTCTATTGAAAACTGCCCACCCCTGGGGCGGGGCCAATTTTGACCCAGGGACCATAATTTATATAACTTTTGTAGAGGACCTGAACATGATGCTATGTGCCAAATATGAAAGCTGAGAGCTTTCCAGTTTCAGAGAAGAAGATTTTCAAAGTTTGCACTATATGATTCTATAGAAAACTGCCCATCCCTGGGGCGGGGCCAATTTTGACCCCAGGGCCATAATTTATATAACTTTTGTAGAGGACCTGAACATGATGCTATGTGCCAATTATGAAAGCTGAGAAGCTTCTGGTATCAGAGGAGAAGATTTTCAAAGATTTCACTATTTGTTTCTATTGAAAACTGCCCACCCTGGGGCGGGGCCAATTTTGACCCCGGGGCCATAAATAATATAACTTTTGTAGAGGACCTGAACATGATGCTATGTGCCAAATATGAAAGCTGAGAACCTTCGAGTTTCAGAGGAGAAGATTTTCAAAGATTTCACTATTTGTTTCTTTTGAAACCTGCCCACCCCTGGGGCGGGGCCAATTTTGACCCTGGGGCCATAATTTATATAACTTTTGTAGAGGACCTGAACATGATGCTATGTGCCAAATATGAAAGCTGAGAGCCTTCCAGTTTCAGAGGAGAAGATTTTCAAAGATTTCACTATTTGTTTCTATTGAAAACTGCCCACCCCTGGGGCGGGGCCAATTTTGACCCAGGGGCCATAATTTATATAACTTTTGTAGAGGACCTGAACATGATGCTATGTGCCAAATATGAAAGCTGAGAGCCTTCCAGTTTCAGAGAAGAAGATTTTCAAAGTTTGCACTATATGATTCTATAGAAAACTGCCCACCCCTGGGGCGGGGCCAATTTTGACCCCAGGGCCATAATTTATATAACTTTTGTAGAGGACCTGAACATGATGCTATGTGCCAATTATAAAAGCTGAGAAGCTTCTGGTTTCAGAGGAGAAGATTTTCAAAGTTTTACTATATGTTTCTATTGAAAACAAGGCACCCCTGGGGCGGGGTCAATTTTGACCCCAGGGGCATAATTTATATAACTTTTGTAGAGGACCTGAATATGATGCTATGTGCCAAAGATGAAAGTTGAGATCCCTGTAGATTCAGAGGAGAAGATTTTTAAAGGTTCAAATTGTTGACGACGGACGACGAACGACGGACGACACACGACGCACGCAGACGGACGACGGGCGATCACAATAGCTCACCCTGAGCACTTTGTGCTCTGGTGAGCTAAAAAGAGGGTTGGACCCCAGGGCCATAATTTATATAACTTTTGTAGAGGACCTGAACATGATGCTATGTGCCAATTATAAAAGCTGAGAAGCTTCTGGTTTCAGAGGAGAAGATTTTCAAAGTTTTACTATATGTTTCTATTGAAAACAAGGCACCCCTGGGGCGGGGTCAATTTTGACCCCAGGGGCATAATTTATATAACTTTTGTAGAGGACCTGAATATGATGCTATGTGCCAAAGATGAAAGTTGAGATCCCTGTAGATTCAGAGGAGAAGATTTTTAAAGGTTCAAATTGTTGACGACGGACGACGAACGACGGACGACACACGACGCACGCAGACGGACGACGGGCGATCACAATAGCTCACCCTGAGCACTTTGTGCTCTGGTGAGCTAAAAAGAGGGTTGGAAAAGGTCAAGTGATTCGTCCCCGTCAAAACTGACTGGAAACCGTCAAGTTTTGACGGGCTGATCAAGTGGATGAACAGTCAAATACTGGTTGGTGGTTGGAAATGCTAGGTAACGCGCGTGAAAACATTCACCCACCGGTTACATATGAAGAACTACGTTGTACTGTTTGAAAATATTACAAACTAGTTTGATCATGGAAACTCGCCAACAAAATCCCAAAATAAATATGTACCATAGGGAAATAGATATCTTGAGCCTTTATTTTTGGCATAGCTACGGTAATTCTGTCTGCTTTGAGCGTTATTTCTATAGTAAACAATCCACAATGCATCACTGTAGCAACCAAGATGGCGGATATTATGCTGTAGCATCTCACATACTAGGCCCTAAAATCGAGTGCATTTCGGCTAAACAAATAAATATAAGGATTAACATATGCATGTGCCCAGTCAAGTAAGAAAAGATACAGCTTTCTAGCAAGTGAAACTGGAATGACAACACGATGCACAGTGTATTTCATCCTCTGTCTCTGGGGTCAGAAGTCGACGTACATGAGTGCATCGCGGATGCTACATTACCCCCCTCTTTGATAGGCAAAGCTCCCGCTGCCTACAATTCTAAACATAAAGAACAGTACTTATAACAATAAAGTTTAGCTGTTCAGCTGTATCTTTTACGATACCACATGCAAAGTATTTATCACAAATTTAAGATTTTTGTACCTGTAACCTTGTAACTTTTAACCATAATAACAATCTTTGAAATTTAAACAATCTTGCTTTATAACAAGAATACTTAACAAGTAAATGTGAAAGCTGCCGCCTCTGTCCGGCTTCCCATAAAGTAATGTCAAAACGTAATGCATTGACACGGTGAACTTTATGAACAAATTCTCAAGAGGTAGATGCCATTGTCCTCGGCTCCTAATCCTATAGACACTGAAAAGTATAGGACAAATTCCATATCTGCAATATTACAGAACATTAATCGAACAAGCTATTACAGTAAAACATCTCTGTAAAATTACCTCTCAAAGAAGATTTAACCTATGTAGTTGCAAAAGTGCCATGGTTACAGGCTAATTAAGATTGCAATACTCATTATTTTTGAAAAGCAAGTGCATCGCTGTGCCAGATAACCTTCAATTAAGCAGCTGTATTTAATACAGAAATTTTCGAGCTGACACCGTGCTATTCAGAAATGAAAATTAAGCATGGCTTTACACCATACTTAATATAATGAGTTAAAAATAGCATCACAACTATGCGTCATAATATTTGAATATTTTATCACAACGCTGGGATGTCAATTTTCCTAAAATAGTGTCTATCACTGGATATATGTGTAACGTTTCTGATACATATAGTAACATCAGTGTTAACATCGCGTCCATAGATATTGGCTTCAGCCACTGCGTACTCCACGATATCACTACAGCCTTATATTGTACACTATTACTGTACATCTATTTGTAACGCGATTAAATGTTCACACAATGTACAGTTATACACAAATGTACTTTCTTAATGCGCAATTTCGTAATTATCACAGTTCGAGATGAATGATTGGTACTTCGCGTAAAATGTCCTTAGTGGGATGTCACGACTCGGTCGGAACACAACTTCTTAGGTGCCCATCGTGGAGGGTGCCGTCCTGCAAACGGTTTTAACCTGTTGTGATGGACACCAATGTCCCACTCATCCTTGAAGAAGGTATCCTTGTATTTTAACAGGAGTCTGGCTACCACTTGCCGCTCATAACTACCATTCCCCTTAGTGGACCGTTCACACAAGGCTTGTGAGTATGCTGGTACAACTGTTTCCCTTCCCAATTCGTGTGGGTTTTCTTCTGTTGCAGCTTCCTTTGGGGTCATTGCCACTCTACGGATTCTGTGCCTGTCGTCATCCTTGCTCTCTTCCTTTGTGAAGACGCTCACTATCCGTTCTACTCGCTCTGCCTTTCCAACCTCCATATCTTGTTTTAGCTGTATATCGGTGGAGAATGGGTTTAGCAGTCTTGCTTTACATGTGGGTGCAGCATTGATGTTGACAAGGGTTGTTGCCATTAATAGAGGGTAAGCTTCTGTAAAAGTGTCTGTTGGCTCCAGGAGATATTCTGCTCGGCGATCCTCGTCACCCTCATTCCGGTCCACATACACGTCCACTACCGTCTCGCTAAGTGCCGGGATGTTGAAGTCATCTGCCATTACTACCTTTCTAGTCTTTCCTCCCTTGCTAATCTGAAAACACGGTATTTCGACCCCGTCGAAAATTATTTTGTTCCTACTAAGGAGAATATCTACTGCCTTCCCATTCCCGCCCAAGACGTCATACCCCAGCAGAACGTCATCCTCTATTTCAGCTACTATAGCCTCCCTGACGATCTCTAAGGTTGAACCCAGTCCCAGCATGAACTCGGCCTTCCCTTTCTCCTTAATAGGCAACCCACCTGCTCCCTTTAAGCAAACAGACTTCCGCAATAATGGCCTTCTATTTTCTGGTATTTTGTCGTATACCCTTGTAGATATCACCGTCCTAGAAGCCCCTGTGTCTGTGGTGAATATTACCGGTATACCTTCTACAACTCCTCTTATATATTATCCCATCACCCAGTCCCTTCTTTGGTAGTTTACATTTGTTGCCATCAACACTTTCAACATCAATGCATGATTCTTCTTTACTTGTCCCACATGTTTGGCCTTCCTCATTGCTGCTTAATTGGACCTCTCTTTGGCCGCAAGAGCCGGTCCCCTGTAGTTTAAATTATTGTTTCGGTCATTGTAATCCTTTTGCTTTTCAAACTGCTCCCCAGTCGACCTCTCTCTCCTATGTTTTCTTTCGGGGCAGTCATGAGCAAAGTGACCCATTTTTCTGCAGTTGAAGCATTCGACCATTTTCCCTCTCTTGCCAGCTTGCTTCTCTGTGGCTGTCAGCTTACTTTCTTCAATGTTGTCGAGCTTCTTTAATATTTTCTCGAGGATTTCTTCTAAACCTTTTGATTCTGTTACTTTGGCACAATCGTTTCTAATACAACTGGTGTCGAGGTGGTTCTCTTGATTAGAGGGTGTCTCATGTTGCCCTTTATCCTTGCTATAAGTTCTTTCATCCTCTAGCCGCCTTGTGCTCTCTGTTTGGCGTCTGTCATAAAAATCTCTTCTACGGGTTTGAAGCAGGTTCACCACATGAAAAACAGCCTCGTCTATTGTTGTTGGTTCTTTGTGATATTCGATCTCGAACCTTACATCGTCGTCTCTCAGACCATCCAAGAACTTTCGTACTAGGTCTTCTTCTCGTGTTTGTCTGTCTCTGTACCCATGGGCCTTGTCGTATAAGACTTTCAAATCAGCGGCATACTGTTCAGCGGTTTCGCCTACCCTCTGGGTCCTATGACTGAATTTGGCTGCAAATGACCTAGGTGTCTCAATCACTCTATATCTACAGTCAAGTTCATGTGCAACTTGTTTGTAAATAGACAGAAAGCTTGAAGGTAGCTGGGTGAAAACAAATTCTGCTGCTTTGCCCTCTATTCTTGGTAGAAGGTGGTCTAGCTTTTCATCTTCTGTCAGTCCAAACCTTTGAGTGATGGTTTCGAACCTCGCATGCCAAACACGCCACTCTTCATCGCCAGTGAATGGACTGATCTTGATGCCTCCCAAATCATTCGACCGTTTGGGTCTACTAAGTTTTTGGGTCAAAACCCTTTCATTGTACTCTTGGGGTTGGAGTGCCACACTATCTGACCTATATCTGGCTTGCACTGCTGGATCTAAGTCTACACTGTTGTTGTTTCGAGTGTTTTGATCTGGATCTAACATTGCTGATGGTACCTGTCTTGTCCTTAAAGATTCATTGGCATAATATTGGCCTGGGTGCTTGTTTTGTATATTATGTGCAATATGTCTGTAATTGTCAGGGTCTACACATGTATTCATTTCTTGTGTCTGGTTGTGATAAAATCTGTTTGGTGCCTGTGTTGGGGGAGACTGATGTGCCCTTTCTGAAGCTTGCATAGAGCTTATACTATGACTGTTATCTCTACATGCAATCCTGGTGCTTTTATTAGAGTAAATTCGGTAATTCCTAGTCTGGAATGTAGCTACGTCACTATTACGTGAGCTGTATGACGTCACTCTATCAGCATGTTGACTATGGTGTGTGTTTTGTGTATCTGGATTCACATTGTGTGTATTCTTTTGACTGGATTTTAAGGAATTTAACTGACTATTCATCTGGGTGAGTACATCTGTTATATTGGACAGAATACTGGCTACTTCTGTGTTGTAGTCTCCTATCGTATCATTCTGTTTGTCACCTAAATCAAGCTGTGTACTGGTCTGACCTCTTGCCATGTGTTTATGTGTGGAGGACTGATTTAAATGTGTATGTGTAGGACTAGGTCTTGGACTTTGCCTTTGAACAATGATCTCCGGCGAGATCGGTCTCTCGTGTATAGTTGATTCACTGGGACTTCCCCTGGGTGAGTGATACGGGCTGGACAGTTCACTATGTGAGATGCTAGGCGAACGGGTCGCTGGTTTGAAGAAAACTACCCCCTCACTGTCAACGGATCTTGGGCTGTGCATGATTACTGTTGGTAGCGTAAACTGTTACTAATTTACTTAAGAGATTCAAAAGATAGGTTCGTATCGCTGGATCTGGTTAAAATACCAAATCCCACCGCTCTGTCACCATAAATGTTACGTCCAGCTATGGACGTTGGTTAACGTGAGGGGATAAATTATAAATAAATCAAGACGATATCAATTTAAATATTCTGGTGATTGTTATTCAGAATTCTCTAGATTCTTCCACAAATAGATACATACAAACTAATCTCAAACACCTTATCATACTATGGGCCTAGTAAACACCACACACGGCAAACCTCTTGCAAATAGCTCTTGTAAGTGAATTTATCAATGGATCAAGATCCAATCGATCTGCTTATGTCGATCTCAGTCTTAATGATATAAATATAGGTGGCGGATCGGTAGCTACAGCACAACGTCAGCGACCAAAGTATTTTATAAATAAGTTGCAAAACCGCGTAATTCGAATAAAGCTTTAAATCTGTAAAATGCCAAGATCTGCATTTATTCTATAGATCAGTCGAAATTCTGTCATAAAATGAAATGCTTTCATCTATGTTCTATTCGTATGCCTTAAAATGCGCACCATTAGAATGTATATTTCTGAAACAGGCTAGCGTAGTTCTTGACCCTAGCTCCACTCCCTCAACTCTCTGATTCTAACTCTCCAACTCTGATTTCCAGCCAAAAATCCGGCTCTTTTATACCCGCGCTCAGATTCCCCATCAAAAAGTGGTAGGAAACTGACAACAAGAGGGCCAGAATGGCCCTGAAGCGCTCACCAGACAATCAGAGGAGAAGATTTTCAAAGTTTTCACTATATGTTTCTGTAGAGAACTAGCCAGCCCTGGGGCTGGCCAATTTTGACCCCAGGGAATTAATTTAGAAAAACTTGTAGGGGACCTGAACACGATGCTATGAGCCAAATATGAGAGCTGAGATTAACCTTCCAGTTTCAGAGAAGAAGATTTTCAAAGTTTTCTCAATATGTTTCAATTGAAAACTGTCTACTACCCCTGTGGCAGGGCCAATTTTGACCCCAGGGTCATAATTTATATAACTTTTGTAGAGGACCTGAACACGATGCTCTGTGCCAAATATGAAAGCTGAGAGCCTTCCAGTTTCAGAGAAGATTTTCAAAGATTTCACTATTTGTTTCTATTGAAAACTGCCCACCCCTGGGGCGGGGCCAATTTTGACCCCGGGGCCATACTTTATATAACTTTTGTAGAAGACCTGAACATGATGCTATGTGCCAAATATGAAAGCTGAGAAGCTTCCAGTTTCAGAGGAAAAGATTTTCAAGGATTTCAATATTTGTTTCTATTGAAAACTGCCCTACCCTGGGGCGGGCCAATTTTGACCCAGGGCCCATAATTTACATAACTTTTGTAGAGGACCTGAACATGATGCTTTGTGCCAAATATGAGAGCCGAGAGCCTTCCAGTTTCAGAGAAGAAAATTTTCAAAGATTTCACTATTTGTTTCTATTGAAAACTGCCCACCCCTGGGGTGGGGCCAATTTTGACCCAGGGGCCATACTTTATATAACTTTTGTAAAAGACCTGAACATGATGCTATGTGCAAAATATGAAAGCTGAGAACCATCCAGTTTCAGAGGAAAAGATTTTCAAGAATTTCACTATTTGTTTCTATTGAAAACTGCCCACCCCTGGGGCGGAGCCAATTTTGACCCCAGGGCCAAAATTTATATAACTTTTGTAGAGGACCTGAACATGATGCTCTGTGCCAAATATAAAAGCTGAGAACCTTCCAGTTTCAGACAAGAAGATTTTCAAAGATTTCACTATTTGTTTCTATTGAAAACTGCCCACCCTGGGGCGGGGCCAATTTTGACCCCGGGGCCATAAATAATATAACTTTTGTAGAGGACCTGAACATGATGCTCTGTGCCAAATATGAAAGCTGAGAACCTTCGAGTTTCAGAGAAGAAGATTTTCAAAGATTTCACTATTTGTTTCTTTTGAAACCTGCCCACCCCTGGGGCGGGGCCAATTTTGACCCTGGGGCCATAATTTATATAACTTTTGTAGAGGACCTGAACATGATGCTCTGTGCCAAATATGAAAGCTGAGAGCCTTCCATTTTCAGAGGAGAAGATTTTCAAAGATTTCACTATTTGTTTCTATTGAAAACTGCCCACCCCTGGGGCGGGGCCAATTTTGACCCAGGGACCATAATTTATATAACTTTTGTAGAGGACCTGAACATGATGCTATGTGCCAAATATGAAAGCTGAGAGCTTTCCAGTTTCAGAGAAGAAGATTTTCAAAGTTTGCACTATATGATTCTATAGAAAACTGCCCATCCCTGGGGCGGGGCCAATTTTGACCCCAGGGCCATAATTTATATAACTTTTGTAGAGGACCTGAACATGATGCTATGTGCCAATTATGAAAGCTGAGAAGCTTCTGGTATCAGAGGAGAAGATTTTCAAAGATTTCACTATTTGTTTCTATTGAAAACTGCCCACCCTGGGGCGGGGCCAATTTTGACCCCGGGGCCATAAATAATATAACTTTTGTAGAGGACCTGAACATGATGCTATGTGCCAAATATGAAAGCTGAGAACCTTCGAGTTTCAGAGGAGAAGATTTTCAAAGATTTCACTATTTGTTTCTTTTGAAACCTGCCCACCCCTGGGGCGGGGCCAATTTTGACCCTGGGGCCATAATTTATATAACTTTTGTAGAGGACCTGAACATGATGCTATGTGCCAAATATGAAAGCTGAGAGCCTTCTAGTTTCAGAGGAGAAGATTTTCAAAGATTTCACTATTTGTTTCTATTGAAAACTGCCCACCCCTGGGGCGGGGCCAATTTTGACCCAGGGGCCATAATTTATATAACTTTTGTAGAGGACCTGAACATGATGCTATGTGCCAAATATGAAAGCTGAGAGCTTTCCAGTTTCAGAGAAGAAGATTTTCAAAGCTTGCACTATTTGTTTCTATAGAAAACTGCCCACCCTGGGGCGGGGCCAATTTTGACCCCGGGGCCATAAATAATATAACTTTTGTAGAGGACCTGAACATGATGCTATGTGCCAAATATGAAAGCTGAGAACCTTCGAGTTTCAGAGGAGAAGATTTTCAAAGATTTCACTATTTGTTTCTTTTGAAACCTGCCCACCCCTGGGGCGGGGCCAATTTTGACCCTGGGGCCATAATTTATATAACTTTTGTAGAGGACCTGAACATGATGCTATGTGCCAAATATGAAAGCTGAGAGCCTTCTAGTTTCAGAGGAGAAGATTTTCAAAGATTTCACTATTTGTTTCTATTGAAAACTGCCCACCCCTGGGGCGGGGCCAATTTTGACCCAGGGGCCATAATTTATATAACTTTTGTAGAGGACCTGAACATGATGCTATGTGCCAAATATGAAAGCTGAGAGCTTTCCAGTTTCAGAGAAGAAGATTTTCAAAGCTTGCACTATATGATTCTATAGAAAACTGCCCACCCCTGGGGCGGGGCCAATTTTGACCCCAGGGCCATAATTTATATAACTTTTGTAGAGGACCTGAACATGATGCTATGTGCCAATTATAAAAGCTGAGAAGCTTCTGGTTTCAGAGGAGAAGATTTTCAAAGTTTTACTATATGTTTCTATTGAAAACAAGGCACCCCTGGGGCGGGGTCAATTTTGACCCCAGGGGCATAATTTATATAACTTTTGTAGAGGACCTGAATATGATGCTATGTGCCAAAGATGAAAGTTGAGATCCCTGTAGATTCAGAGGAGAAGATTTTTAAAGGTTCAAATTGTTGACGACGGACGACGAACGACGGACGACGCACGCCGACGGACGACGGGCGATCACAATAGCTCACCCTGAGCACTTTGTGCTCTGGTGAGCTAAAAAGAGGGTTGGAAAAGGTCACGTGATTCGTCCCCGTCAAAACTGACTGGAAACCGTCAAGTTTTGACGGGCTGATCAAGTGGATGAACAGTCAAATACTGGTTGGTGGTTGGAAATGCTAGGTAACGCGCGTGAAAACATTCACCCACCGGTTACATATGAAGAACTACGTTGTACTGTTTGAAAATATTACAAACTAGTTTGATCATGGAAACTCGCCAACAAAATCCCAAAATAAATATGTACCATAGGGAAATAGATATCTTGAGCCTTTATTTTTGGCATAGCTACGGTAATTCTGTCTGCTTTGAGCGTTATTTCTATAGTAAACAATCCACAATGCATCACTGTAGCAACCAAGATGGCGGATATTATGCTGTAGCATCTCACATACTAGGCCCTAAAATCGAGTGCATTTCGGCTAAACAAATAAATATAAGGATTAACATATGCATGTGCCCAGTCAAGTAAGAAAAGATACAGCTTTCTAGCAAGTGAAACTGGAATGACAACACGATGCACAGTGTATTTCATCCTCTGTCTCTGGGGTCAGAAGTCGACGTACATGAGTGCATCGCGGATGCTACAATATTCTATGATTCGAGCGACTACAGAAGACCATAAAGACGAAAAACATGTTCGTGGTTAGTATTGTATTTCATAATTCACAGCCATGTTCATATACATTACATACAATATACATTGTCAAAATAGCAAATAACATACAAAGAAGCCAAAGACAATGAAGCCAAAGGACGAAACGGAAAGAAATTGATGATATTTACATATACCAGAATGAGAAAAAAAAATAAAGAAAATATGGAAAATAGTTAAACGGAAAGAGAAGGGATGAGAAACAATTAATACGCAACTATAAGGGATTAACCTATAATATAATTATTTATTAACCCTTTCGCTGTCAAATTCTGTCGTCTGCTGACTTTGTCGTCTGCTACAAATTTTCATTCTTTTGATTTTCTTCATTTTGTTTCAAAAACATAGCAACAGTAACAAACAGTTTGGAGCCTGATGAGACGCCGAGCTACTCGGCGTCTCATCTGGACCCAAACTGTTTGCATAGGTAATCACAGATCCGACATTGGCAGCGAAAGGGTTAAATAATAATAATAATGATAAATGCCAACAATTTCTACCCCCCCCCCCCCCCCCCCCCAACACACACACACACCCCCGAACAACCGATTGTATCCCAACGGAAAATTTTTCATTATTTGAAATCTTGTGAAAGCATTCGCTACAAACGTTCTAATATTTTAGAAAGCTTGTACCCAGGGCTCGGGACGGGGACCCTGCTTTCATCAGCCCCAAATTTTGAATTTGTTTTTTATTAGAGCAGATATTTTTCTAATATTTTTTACCAAGTTCAGAATTGACAGACTGGTCCCAAAGTGTAGCCAAACACCACTATGCCATTAAATTATAACCAAAGAAAATCTAGAAAATATCGAAAATAGTTAAACGGAAAGAGAAGGGATGAGAAACAATTAATACGCAACTATAAGGGATTAACCTATAATATAATTATTTATTAACCCTTTCGCTGTCAAATTCTGTCGTCTGCTGACTTTGTCGTCTGCTACAAATTTTCATTCTTTTGATTTTCTTCATTTTGTTTCAAAAACATAGCAACAGTAACAAACAGTTTGGAGCCTGATGAGACGCCGAGCTACTCGGCGTCTCATCTGGACCCAAACTGTTTGCATAGGTAATCATAGATCCGACATTGGCAGCGAAAGGGTTAAATAATAATAATAATGATAAATGCCAACAATTTCTACCCCCCCCCCCCCCAACACACACACACACCCCCGAACAACCGATTGTATCCCAACTGAAATTATTTCATTATTTGAAATCTTGTGAAAGCATTCGCTACAAACATTCTAATATTTTAGAAAGCTTGTACCCAGGGCTCGGGACGGGGACCCTGCTTTCATCAGCCCCAAATTTTGAATTTGTTTTTTATTAGAGCAGATATTTTTCTAATATTTTTTACCAAGTTCAGAATTGACAGACTGGTCCCAAAGTGTAGCCAAACACCACTATGCCATTAAATTATAACCAAAGAAAATCTAGAAAATATCAGATCCAAATCGAAAATATCATTAGAAAAATGCAGTTTTGAAGATGCACATGTACTGTAGAACCATGTAGACCCTGACCCTATGCATGTCCGGATCTACCATGTTTGTTTAATTGAAACCGGCATGGTCCATCAATATTCACAGTACAGACTTCAGACCATATACTGTGCTTACAGCTCAGTATCTGATCAGGGTCTACACTGTGGACTATCTTCAAACCAACATTTTCTTACGGTGTTCGCGAAAACAATATACATGTAAACTGGATATGCCATATTAACCCCCCCCCCCTCTCTCTGTCTCTCTCTCTCTCTGTCTCTCTCTATGTCTCGCTCTCCCTGTTACTATAATACAAAATGCACATTGAAATATCAGATCCAAATCGAAAATAGCATCAAGAAAAATGCAGCTTTGAAGATGCACACATACTGTAGGCCCATGTAGACCCTGATCATATGCATGTCCGGGTCTACCATGCTTGTGTAATTGAAACCCGCATGGTCCATCAATATTTCACAGTGCAGACATCGGGCCATATACTGCACCCACAGCTCAGTATTTGATCTGGGTCTACACTGTGGACTATCTTCAAACCAACATTTTCTTATGATGTTCGCGAAAACAACATACATGTAAACTGGATATCCCATATTACCCTCTCTCTCTCTCTCTCTCTCTCTCTCTCTCTAATACAAAATGCATATTGAAATATCTGATCCAAATCAAAAATATCATTAAGAAAATGCAGTTTTGAAGATGCACATGTACTGTAGGCCCATGTAGACCCTGACCATATGCATGTCCGGATCTACCATGTTTGTTTAATTGAAACCGGCATGGCCCATCAATATTCACAGTACAGACTTCAGACCATATACTGTGCTTACAGCTCAGTATCTGATCAGGGTCTACACTGTGGACTATCTTCAAACCAACATTTTCTTACGGTGTTCGCGAAACCAACTCTCTCTCTCTCTCTTTCTCTCTCTCTCTATCTCTAATACAAAGTGCACATTGGAATATCTGATCCAAATCGAAAATATCATTAAGAAAATGCAGCTTTGAAGATGCACACGTACTGTAGGCCCATGTAGACCCTGACCATATGCATGTACGGATCTACCAAGCTTGTTTAATTGAAACCCGCATGGCCCATCAATATTCACAGTACAGACTTCAGACCATATACTGTGCTTACAGCTCAGTATCTGATCAGGGTCTACACTGTGGACTATCTTCAAACCAACATTTTCTTACGGTGTTCGCGAAACCAACTCTCTCTCTCTCTTTTTTTCTCTCTCTCTAATACAAGGTGCACATTGGAATATCTGATCCAAATCGAAAATATCATTAAGAAAAATGCAGTTTTGAAGATGCACATGTACTGTAGGCCCATGTAGACCCTGACCATATGCATGTCCGGATCTACCATGCTTGTGTAATTGAAACCCGCATGGCCCATCAATATTTCACAGTGCAGACATTAGGTCATATACTGCGCCCACAGCTCAGTATTTGATCTGGGTCTACACTGTGGACTATCTTCAAACCAACATTTTCTTATGATGTTACCCGAAAATAATACAAACTATGCATGAATGATGTCACCAGAAAGTCAGTATAAAAGTGTTAATCGATATAAATTAAACAATTAATATTTACCAGGTTATATTTCGGATTCTGAAACCAGTCAGCGAATACCATGCTCAGGCGCGTTGGTTTAGCTCGGCGTATGAGATTGGTATTCGCAATTTACCAAGTTAAAAACGGAACTTTTTTCTTGTGACATGGCTCGCATTACATGAAATTAATATTTACATGGTACAGTCAAACCCCCCTTAACCGACCCTCAATCGAAAAAAGCTTCAAGCTGAGCGTAAATGAAGCAGACTTGAGAGCTTTCTACAGTGATGTCTCGTTAATCCGGAAACGTTCGTTCCCAGCGAAATTTCCGGATTAACGAATTTTCCGGATTAACGAATCGCCGTTGTATGCTGCAAAATATCAACTCAATCATAAACATTTACTTTCGCATCAAGAAGTCTTCGTGTAACGTTCATGTGTGCATAATTATGCCATATGTCCGTAATAATAGCAAGTCATATCAAATTAATTGCCTTGTTTGACGTTCTAAATGCTTTTTGCACCCTATCCATAAGTGTCAGTTCTCTCAATTGAGTAATGCAATGTGGATTATCGAATTTGCCTGCGGACAAACTTTGTAAAATCGACCTTGGTCTCCATTTTGACATGACTGGTTTCCCGAATATTCCATCCGCGTACATGTACTTGTAAGGCGGAAGTCGGGAACCAGCTAGCTGACTCGTGAGTTAGAATCTTAGGGAATTCCTAGCGGGAATCCCCAATTAATATAGCCTCGTAATTTCTGAATTAGCAAATCATTTAAGGTGATTAACAGTTTAACGATGGCGGCGCGGTTTTAACGTAACAAGTTAATTGGGCGAGTGTTCATCTCAATAAGGAACATTAAAGAACAGTAAAGAATATCAAACCAATTAAACAGTTTGCACACAGTCGGGGGTTGTTTTACCAATGCCCGTGATTGTAAACACAAGAATTCGCACCTCCGCGATGCACTATTGTTAAGTGTCAGGGGTGGGCAATTAAGCCCCGGGGCTACGGACCCGGCCGGATTAACGAGTCACAAATACAGGTAAATACATAGATTGGTTACCGGAAATCTATGTCCGGTTCCGGAACGCGAATTTCCGGATGTAACGAGTCAATTTACTGCACAAAAAATCCGTTCCCCTCGACTTTCGTCCGGATCGCGAGTTTTCCGGATTAACGAATTCCGGATTAACGAGACATCACTGTATATTAGTTTCGCCATGCAGTTACCCATTCACTGCCAATGTCGCATCTGTGATTACCTATGCAAACATCCTGGATCCAGATGAGACACCGAGTAACTCGGCGTCGCACCAGGATCCAAACTGTTTGTTACTGCGAGTATGTTTTTGAAACACAAAGAACAAGATGTGTTTGTGAAACACTATGCCCCCTCATATATTTGACCTCTGACCTTGAAGGATAACCTTGACCTTGACATGTCACCCCTCAAAATGTGCAGCCTCGTGAGATACACAAGCATGCCAAATATCAAGTTTCTATCTCTACTGGTCCAAAAGTTATGGCCAATGTTAAAGTTGGTGATTTGACCCATATATTTGACCTCTGACCTTGAAGGATGACCTTGACCTTGACACGGCACCCCTCTAAAAGTGTGGCTTTATGAGATACATATGTATGCCAAATATCAAGTCTCTATCTATACTGGCTCAAAAGTTATGACCAATGTTAAAGTTGCTGACAAACAAACAGACAAACGGACAAACAGACAAACAGACAGACAGACAGACAGGACAAAAACAATATGCCCCCCGACTATCGTCAATGGGGGCATAAAAATAATAATAATAATAATGGTATTGGATGACAACGTTAACAGAATTTGGAAGCGTAATAGCTAATCCACAGTTTTAAAGAAAACTGTTAAAATATGGGTCGCTGTAGAGGTTTCACTGTATTATTAAAGGAACATTTACACAAATTACAACTGACAAGTCAATGACTGTACACCGATGCGATTTCTTTGGATATTTCAGTAAAACGATCAATTGTTATCATTTTGTTTTGAGAAATGTCAAATGAACTACAACCTAAGTGTTATATGTTATCAAATAGTCTGACTGTATGTGATGTACTGTAACTGCTTCTATACTATATACAGACGGATTGTGTTCTTAATGGACACAATTAGCTGTCAAAAACAACCGAATATACAGCTTTAAGTTGATATTCATACGCTAACAATGTAATACAAAATGAAAACTGAACATCTGTAAACTCTAATGCTTATATAGATTTGTAAATAGCCGTTTCCCGTCACTGTGATGTAATATGCACATGTATATATATTGTTTATGTTTCCCGCATAACGCGGGTCTATGCCAAAAATGAAATAAACTCAAACAATCGAAGTGCTAAACATGTTTTTTGTTCAGTGATATCTTGTTTAAACTAACTGTTAGGATATTGCTGCTAAACAGACTGACGACTTGCTAAAATCTTGAAATGTATAACAACCACTGCGAAGCTTTTGCTATTATAGTATAGCTAGCTGAACATTGGGTAGTTTGGATCCTGCTTTGGTGCGAGTAAATCATCACGTCACTTGGTTTCAGTTATTTTCAGATTCGCCATCGTCAAAGGTTATTTACTCTATATGAACTTTAGTTTTATAAAGATCAGTCATTACTTCAGAAAAATCGGTGGCCATGAATCGTAGATAAATATAAGGAAAGAACTACATTTCTTTCATATTTTTTTTTAAAAAAAATCACCACAACCGACAAGCAAACAGATTTTACGGACGTAATTTGTCTTAGATATGTAATAAACATAGCTATAATTGAATGAACACCGCTCGCACGCTAAGCAGTCGTTCATCCAATCAGACGTTAGGTCACGCCCCTATAGTTTTTAATTGGTCAATTAGAGCGTCAATGTACATGTCTAGAATACCATATATCATAGTTGTAAAGCTGCGTGAAAAGCAGCGGGTAACATTTTATTGATATAGATTCGCAATCGAGAGTTTAGGTATGAAAATACACAAAACTGCTGTGGTTTGTAAATTATAAATAATGTACAGATTTAGAGTGCAGAAATTAATTCATATAAAGATTGAGCAGACGTTTGGCTTAACCCTTTCCCTTATAGAAACACATTTTGCAAACATAATAGACCCATATTTAAAAGCTCATAGATCAGGGTGCGATCTGTTTGCTTCTGAAATAATATAAAACGAAAGTACCTGTATAGCTGAATACAGTGCCTAGATAGTTAAAGTCATTCACCATCTCGAACTCAATATTATTATAAGACCATGCCTCACCTGGCAAAATATTACCTCGTTCTCTAAACACAATTATTTTTGTCGTGTTAGTATTGGCCTCTAACTTCCATTTATCGCAAGAATTTGACAGTAAATCATCATTTAATCGGTTTACTCTAGGCATGACTTGAGTTAATTTTCGATCTTTAAATTAAAACATTTCATAGTGTGGCTTTATTGCCGTGTTTTAATGTCAGCTTTAACGTCAGCTCTTATTAAACTCACTTTATCACATGAACGCTTTGACAGAAAGGTGTGCTATTAAAGGTGCTGTGTGTATTTTACCTGCTGTACGTAATGGTTATGATGAAAACTTATGTGACGGTCTCTTATAATTCAAGTATGAATGCTTTTGTACATATAACTTTGAAGTGTTATGATTCTATGTTGTACGAATAAGGGACAAAAATTTATTGTGAACAAATTGTCTTTAAATGTTCGTATTCTTTCTCCTACGACATCGTGTATTTGTATCGGTATTTGTGAAATTATGTCCCAGTTCAGAAAGTGAACGGTTACCCCCACAGTTTTGCTCATTTTCTCAAATTATTGAGACTAAAACGGTTGGTAATTTCATTAGTACATGTTCTACACTTTTTGTCAAAGCAAAAACTTCTCTTTATAGAAAAAACAAAGTAGACCCAGATCAGACGGCTCCTATAGAAGCCGTCTGATAAGGGTCTGCTCTATTTTCTAATGGAGTTTGATAGATCTGTTTCTTACTTTCTAACATGTCTTCAATGTTTCACCTTCCATATTTCATTATAACTTATTTGTCCATGAATATTCAGTAGGTAGTGTTTGCTGTTGACACGATATAGATCTGATTCTAGTTTTTGTTAAAGCAAAACTTCTCATGATGTAGAAATAACATATTTTTATGCATTAGCAAACAGTAGATCCAGATTAGGCGACTCCTACAGAAGCCGTCTGATCAGTGTCTGCTCTGTTTGTTTTGAAACGTTATAGATCTGTTTCAACAGTTTTTGTCAAAGCAAACAGGGAAAGGGTAATAGGTGTTTATTATAAATCTAGCTCTAAAAGGTGTGAATACCCGATAATCAGTCAACAATTATTAATTGACAATAATTTGGATAAACTAAAAACATTATTTGTTTTCTAAATAAAATTCAAATAAATACAATTAATATCAATCACCTAGATTTCAACTAAATGCAAACAGTAAAGACTATTTTACATGACTCGCATAATAAAAATTATATGCAATTATATATCGCAAAATAATTATGATAATAATGCTACTAAATACTTTTTTCAATCACATAAATTAACTGCAGAAACAAACATATCATTGTAGAAACAAGAGGGCCAGAATGGCCCTGACATCGCTCACCAGACAATCAGAGGAGAAGATTTTCAAAGTTTTCACTATATGTTTCTATTGAAAACTTAACACCCCAGGGGCGGTGCCAATTTTGACCCCAGGGACACAATCTATATAACTTTTGTAGAGGACCTGAACATGATGCTAAAAGAATGTAGTGAAAGAATGGATAGAGCATTAGACCACTGGAACTTGTATTCTTTGGATGCTAGAGGCGGATTCTCCCACCTTTAATGACCTATGCAAACAGTTTGGATCCAGATCAGGCCCCACATAATGTGGGGCCTGATCTGATATCCAAATTGTTTGTAAATGAGACTGAATTTCTGAAAAACTTAGAAAGAAAGTGTGTAGTGGGATTTTCCCACCACTAATGACCTATGCAAACAGTTTGGATCCAGATCAGGGCCAACATAATGTGGTGCCTGATCTGATTTCCAAACTGAATGTCAATGAGACTGAACTTCTGAAAAACTTAGAAAGAAAGTGTGTAGTGGGATTCTCCCACCACTAATGACCTATGCAAACAGTTTGGATCCAGATCAGGGCCAACATAATGTGGTGCCTGATCTGATATCCAAATTGTTTGTCAATGAGACTGAACTTCTGAAAAACTCAGAAAGAAAGTGTATAGTTAGGATAACTTGTGAATATGCTGCAGACAACAATTTAGCAGATCACAAAATTACCCAGCATGCAAAGAGTTAATCTGAAATTCACAACAGATATGCTCTATATTGATAGCTGGTAGCTTAATGCAGGGCATAGGTATGGAAACAAGAGGGCCAGAATGGCCCTGAAGCGCTCACCAGACAGTCAGAGGAGAAGATTTTCAAAGTTTTCACTTTATGTTTCTATTGAAAGCTGGCTACTCCTGGGGCAGGGCTAATTTTGACCACAGGGGCATAATTTATATAACATTTGTAGAGGACCTGAACATGAAGCTATGTGCCAAATATGAAAGTTATGACCCTTCCAGTTTCAGAGAAGATTTTCAATGTTTTTACTATATATTTTTATTGAAAACTGACCACCCCTCGGGTGGGGCCAATTTTAATCCCAGGGGCATAATTTAAACAAGGTCATACAAAGTTCTGACTAAAGGCGATCAACTGTTCTTCTGAACGGGTATGTGTACCCTAGCATTCCAAACTGATTTTTTGCATTTGAATATTATTATAAATTATTACATAATAATTGCATAATCATAAGTATAACTTAATAGTTTCAAGTAATACAATTTCATATTTCATAATTTATTTGAAATCTTTAATTTGGCATTCTGGAGTCTTTACATGATTTACCCTTCTTCTGAACTGCAGGGCAGGTTATACATGTAATAATATCATAATGCCAATCACTATTATTAATTAACCCTTCCCTCATACAATCGTGTTTTCACATTTTTGAAAACAGAGTAGACCCAGATCGGATGCCTCCTATAGGAGCCATCTGATCAGGGCCTGCTCTGTTTGTAAATGGAATTTTATACATCTGTTCCTTAAGTTTCTAAAATGGCTACAATGTTCCACCTACTATATTTCATTATAACTATTTTGTAGATGAATATTCAGTAGGTTGTGAAATTTGGAAAAAAATGACTACAATGTTCCACCTTCCATACTTCATTTTAACTATTTTGTTCATGAATATGCAGTAGGCATTCAAATTAATAATAAACATAGAACAGGCAAAGGGTTAAGGCACAGAGCTCCAGCACCAGATACAGGTGACCTAAAAATAGCCACTGGTCATCTATCCCACTGCTTGACTGGATGACCTATTTATGAGCAAAGAGAAGATGCTTAAAATCGCAGTCAGCTATAAGTTTGCTAGAAAACTGTCCACCCCGGGGTGTAGCCAATTTTGACCACAGGAGCATAATTTATATAACTTTTGTAGAGAACCTGAACATGATGCTATGTGCCAAATATGAAGGCTGAGAACCTTTCAGTTTCAGAGGAGATGATATTCAAAGTTTTCACTATATGTTTCTATAGAAAACAATGCACCCCTGGGGTGGGGCCAATTATGACCCTAGGGACATAATTTATATAACTTTTGTAGAGGACCTACAGATGATGCTATGTGCCAAAGATGAAAGCTGAGACCCCTGTAGATTCAGAGGAGAAGAATTTTAAAGGTTCAAATTGTTGACGACGGACGACGAACGACGGACGACGCACGACGCATGACGCACGACGCACGCCGACGGACGACGGACATCAGGCTATCACAAAAGCTCACCCTGAGCACTTTGTGCTCTGGTGAGCTAAAAAGCTTTAAGAGTATTCTGCATTTTGAGAATTATCCAAAGTTTTCTCAATCTTAAATGAGTGTGTGTTATTTGTCTAAACACAATTTCTACTCTACTGATCAGGCTAAGGGTGATTATATAAGAAATCCCTCTGACTGGTCTAAGTCAGGTCAGTTAAGAGTGATATTAAGGAGAAACCTTTAGAATGTAATTTCTGGCTACAAAAAACTGTTAATCCCTGGGGTGGGACCAATTTTTATCCTAGGGGCATAATTTATATAACTTTTGTAGAAACCCTGAAGTTGAAGCTATGTGCCAAATATGAAAGCTGAGGACCTTCTAGTTTTAGAGGAGATGATGTTCAAAGTTTTCACTATATGTTTCTATTGAAAACTGAAAACCCCTGGGGCAGGGCCAATTTTGACCCCAGGGGTATAATTTATATAACTTTTGTAGAGGACCTATAGGTGATGCTATGTACCAAAGATGAAAGCTGAGAACCCTGTAGATTCAGAGGAGAAGATTTTTAAAGGTTCAAATTGTTGACGCCCAACGACGGACGACGGACGACGCACGCCGACGGACGACAGACATCTGGCGATCACAAAAGCTCACCCTGAGCACTTTGTGCTCTGGTGAGCTAAAAATGTACACGGCCGGAGTAGAACGTGTATTCGTGGCAGGGATTGTCGAACGTGGGAGGTTCCCGTCTTGGACTGGTCTGACATGTAAGTCGTTCAACAAAATAAGATGCGCAGTCAATAGGAAGCTTAAACATTAACTAGGCGAGAACTTCGTGGACATGGCTAAAACGTTGAAGTATCCACGACACTACAGCCAGGACCTCGTCCACCCCGGGGACAGAGAAGGAGGCATGAGGGTGCTGCAGTTTTGTGTAGTGAATGCCTTTGAAGAACACTTTAAGTTACCATATATCAGACCCACGAAGAAATATGTTGGTTCACCCCCACCCTCTGATATTTCAACAGTAAATGCTATTTTCGATTTGGACCTGATATTTCAATGTGAGAGTGAGAGTGAGAGTGAGAGTGAGAGTGAGAGTGAGAGTGAGAGTGAGAGTGAGAGTGAGAGTGAGAGAGTGAGAGAGTGAGAGAGAGAGAGAGAGAGAGAGAGAGAGAGAGAGAGAGAGAGAGAGAGAGAGAGAGAGAGAGTAATATGGTATATCCAGTTCACATGTATATTGTTTTCTCGAACAAATGGAATCAGATAAAGGGAAATTTTTGTGTATTAACTCGTTCCAACATATAAGCATTGGCAAACAGTGTAGACCCAGATCAGATCCTATAGGAGCTGTCTGATCGAGTGTATCACAAAAGCCTCTCACTACAAAAGCTTTAAGTAACTTTAAGTGTTCTGTTAACTGTAATTAACAGCCAATTAACATTAATATATTTAATTTTAGATTGATTTGTCTAGAAGTTTTCATTTAGCAAATATGGTAGATCCAGATCAGAGCTGTATTTTTCTATGTTGGTCTACTTTGTTTGAAAGTTAAGATATGGAATTCGATAAAGGGAAAGATTTGCGTGTTAGTTAATTGCGGTAATATTATAATAGGTTATATACCATATGTGCTAATATTGTATCATATGTAGCTATTGAATCTATATTAAATGTCACGAAGCAAACAAGATTGATCATAAAGCTTTAAATATGATTTGGGTCTACCATGTTTGAAATAAATATAACGAAGCAAACAAGATTGATCATAAAGCTTTAAATATGATTTGGGTCTACCATGTTTGAAATAAATATAAGGAATCTCCTTGTGATTTACAATTTTTACTTTTATAAGGAGTGTGCTAATTACACGTACCTTACTTAATGAATCTTTTTTAACTTGTCATTCAGCAAACAGGGTAGATCCAGCCTTAAGGCTCCTTAGGGAACCTCGTGATATGGATCTACAGAATCGGCAAATGTACATGAACTGCATTTTACGGTGAAACAGTACGTGTGCTAGAAAAAACATAATACGTTTCCGTATAGCTCATATCCGATATTTATGGTCAAAGCGAATTTTAAGGAATTTCTTATACATTTGTATTTGGAAATGGAAATGGTTCACAGGATTTCCCTGCGGTATCAAATGGAAAATTAAAGTAAACAGATAAACTGTGAGAGTGAAACCATTCTTACATGTTGAAAATTACAATATTTATGTTCATTTCCGGTGTTTCTCCCTCCTGATGAATATGGAATTCATATCTGTGTGACTCCGTTTAAATGACACATTCGGCACTTAAAATGAGATTTTCAGTATATGTACTGTATAGAAAATTAATAACGCAGCTCGACGAAGTGTTATTATAAAGGAAAGACACTTTGAAAACAAACCTAACAACTTTAACCTGTTTATGTCTGTTAGTTTTCAGATATTACAGAAAAACCTCAGTATAACGGCCACTAAATTGTGTTTATTATTTGGTAGTTAGGACAGGTGACCGCTTAAAGCAAGATGAATTAACTCCTATAGGAGCATTCTGTTTTACTTTCACCTTGCTTTAAGCAGCCACCTGCCTTTAACACAAAACACTTGTTGTAATTTAGTGACCGTTATAGAGGTGTTTTACTGTACGTTCATTACGACTAGAAGGCAGTCTCTGGAAATTAATTTTTGAATATACCTAAAGACTACTAAAACACATATGTAAGGCAATCGGGTCGATACAAAAATTCGGTGGAATAAATAAAGCTTTGAATAGGAATCTGTTTTATCAATAACTTTTCCCCCATATGAAAGCCTTTTCGCGCATTTGCAAACAAAGTAGACCAATATCCTATATGGCTCCTATATGAGTAGTTTGATCAGGGTCTGCTCTATTGGATTTTGAAATTATACAGATTTTGTCAAAACAAAATCCCTTAAAAAGTTTACATTAAAAATAAATAAATATTCATGTCTTTTTTCTAACATGAATACTGAACAGGGAAAGGGTTAATTAATAAATTGTTCAACAGACAGCAGTTAAAGGTATTGGAATACGGGTGGTACTAAACAGAGACAACAAGTGTCAACTAGAGACAACTAGAGACAACTAACTTAAAAAGGCGTTTTAGGGTATTATTTATATATTAACAGCCAGATAAAGTAGTATTATACCGTAACAGATTGAAAATTATCAGTTTGGATCCAAAATAATGTCTTAGATTGCATTTTGAACCCCTGTTGCACCCCAATTACACAAAACTATATTCCGCCGAGTATAGCAGACTCAGAGTCAACTGGAGTCAACAAGGGATATACCTCTTATTAACAGTGTTAATGTGGAGAATTATATTATAATGATAGAAGAAGTTATTATTTTGATTATTTCTGTTGTTTTCATTTTGATCAGAAAATGTAAAGTGAGATAGTTCATTAACTTTGATCGCTGTACACACGATAGCTGATTATGTGTTGACGTGTGATTTACAAAGTCGTGATAATCGCACATAAGCTACTACTGTTTGAGCACCGGTCCATTTGAGCATTATGTAGACCCAGATCAGTCATTTCACCGTCAATATGGCTTTTGATAAAGATATGTGGGGTTTGGTCTGGCAAAGGAAAACACCTTTTTTCAGACGAATGTAGTGAATACAATGAAGACCCTGATCAGCCACCGAGTTGACAGTGTAGACCCAGAAATTCATATTTTGATTACGTTTTTATTGAACGCATCAGTCACACTAACGTACTCGTACATGTGCACAAGTTAATGCGCCCAGGAATCGGGACGAGGACCCTGCGTTTTTGAGCCCCGAATTTGAATTTTGAAAACTTATGCCAATGTTCCAAAAAATACTCAAAACTCCTCAAAATAATTTCGATCATTTGTTACAAGATAACGCTATTTACAAACATCCCGCATATATTAAAGTAATCTGTTAATCTGGCTAAATAATTTAAATGTTTGTTTAAAATACATTAAAAATCAGATTATAAACCAAATAGACAAATTTGGTAATAGTGGATGGAAAGTCGGCAGTTTAAACGCCTAATTACTTTCTCCAAACTTTATTCGATGGAGAATATATAACTATCATAATGTGAATAACATTTTAACCCTTTCCCTCATATAAACGTATGTTCACGCTTCTGCAAACAGAGAAGCCCCAGATCAGATGGCTCCTCTAGGAGCAATCTGATCGGGTCTGCTCTGTTTGCTTATGGAATTTTGAAAGAGCGATATGTTTCATTACTGTCTAAAATGGCTATACTGTTCCATGTTAACTAATTATTATTAACGCATATATGCAAACATCGTAGACTCAGATCAGACGGCTAGCCTACTATACAGGAGTCGTCTGAAGCGTCTGCTCAGTTTGCTAGAGGAATTTGATAGATCTGATTCTTTACTTTCTAAAATGGCTACAATGTTCCACCTTCCATATTTCATTATAGCTATTTTGTCCATGAATATTAAGTAGGTATAGAAAGTTGGACCAAATATATAACAGGGAAAGGGTTAAAAGACCTGGTAAAAGTTAAACTGGTAAAAAGCTAAACTGCATATCTCTTGACACACGCCGCTAGTTATCGGTGATCGATGATCCAATCATCGGATTAGCACCTCTGTTGATTATGTATTATGCTCAAGGCACGGTTAATCTTCACCTGTCACTTGCCATGTGCCGCAACATATCAATACTCAATCAAATATATACCGGTATGCAAACTGAAGCTGCTGAATCTGGGTCTACTCAGTTTGCAAAGGCGTATCTATGAGGGAAAGGGATACTTAACACTAGTTGATTTATTACAAACAAACACGGCAGTTAATTTTGCTGGTCCATATCCATAGCCGTCGCAATTATTTAGAATATTTTTAGAAAATTATTATTTGAAAAATTGTGAATACACGATATCCATTCATTCTATCAGACCGGGGAAATGCCTTATAGAGCAGTTATATGGTGTTTCGACATGATTTATAGCGTATTTCTATTTCGAACCTCAGAGTCAACCTGTGTCCTAGAGAGGCTGGTTGTCACTGGCGACTTGTTGTAAAAGCGTGTTAATATTCTGAGAAAAATAGATGACTGCTCATCAAGAGTGGTGATTTCTTTGATAAATAAGACACAGTTAATGGAACTCTGTGGTCAAATAAGCTTTCAAGGACGATTGCAGTGAATGAACCCTTCGATTTTTTAGCAGATTTCGGCCGGAGTTGGATACCTTTTACATATTATATAGAACTGAATTTTCAGCCAATTGCCATAATGTGAAATAACAGCATGCCTTCTACTTAAACCCATAGTAAATGGTCGTAATAACGAGTTTTATATATTTTTATCTGTTAGGAGGTAAATGGAGTTTTAAAAGTCTTATCCGGTGTTTCTCCCTCAGAACGAATATGACTTTCTTATCCGATGGAGATAATTTCGATTATAACTAATTACTACGCAATGTAAATTAATTTCTAAGCATTGCAAACAATCAGTAATCACACTAAACTATACAACTGTATAACTATAAAGAATACACAATGCAATTTAGGCTCTTGATTATCCATATATCTCCGGGCACTTCTCTGCTGTCCGTGCTCCTGCATGCAGCATATTATGATTTCTTAAGATTTCTTTAGTTGAGACCTGAGCAAAACTTTCAGTGAAGAGCCATAGAATGATTAGGTAGCCATTCCCTGGCTTAAACCTGAAGTTTATACGAGATATTAAGAGTTTTAAGGTCATATCCGGTGTTTCTCCCACACAACGAACATGATTTTCATATCCGGTGGAGATAAATTCGATTATAACTACTTATTAGGCACTGTAAATTAATTTATAAGCATTGCAAACAATCAGTCAACACACAAAGCTCAGTAAACTGTATAACTATTCCGAATACAGATTACGTTTTCAGAGCCTCTTGATTATCCATATATCTCCGGGGGAGTTTCTCTCCGATCCGTGCTCCAGCGTGCTTTAGCTTTCTTTAGTTTAGGCCTGAGCAAAAAACTTTCAGTGAAGAACCATACTGTGATTAGGTAGCCATTCCATAACATTAACCTGAAGTGAATCTGAGTACTAGTAAATTTAAAGTGTCATACCCCGTGCTTCTCCCCCACAACGAATATGACTCATATCTGGTACATGCTGAATATTATGATTTTTCAGCCTTATTCAGTTGAAACGTGAGCAAAAATTCAGCGAAGAGTCATACTGGGTCATATTGTGATTAGGTAGCCATTCCCTGGAGTTTTAAGGTCATATCCGGTGTTTCTCCCTCACAACGAATATGACTTTCATATCCGGTGGAGATAAATTCGATTATAACTACTGTACTTATTACGCACTGTAAATTAATTTATAAGCATTACAAACAATCAGTCAACACACTAAACGGTATAACTATTCCGAATACAGATTTTGATTATCCATATATCTCCCGGCTCCGGGGCGTTTCTCTGCGGTTTGGCTTTCTCTTTCGCACATGCCGAATATTATGGATTTTGTAACCTCTCTTAAGTTGAAACGTGATCAAAATTCCAGTATAGAGTCATACTGTGATTAGGTAGCCATTCCTTAACTAAAACCTTAAGTTATTATGAGCTATTGGGAGTTTTAAAGTCATATCCGGTGTTTCTCCCTCATAGCGTTTCTCTGCGGTCCGTGCTTCCCGAATGACCCCCGAATATTATGATTTGTTTGGCTTTCTTTGGTTGAAATGTGAGCAAAATTTCAGTGAATATTCATAATGTGATTAGATAGCCATTCCCCACATTAAAAAATAATTTATTACGAGTTATTATGAGTTTTCAAATCATATCTGGTGTTTCTCCCACACAACGAATATGACTTTCATATCCGATACATGCCGAATATTATGCAGTTTGTACCCTCTATTAAGTTGAAACGTGATCAAAATTCCAGTATAGAGTCATACTGTGATAAGGTAGCCATTCCCTGACTAAAACCTTAAGTTATTGAGAGATATTATGAGTTTTAAAGTCATATCCGGTGTTTCTCCCTCACAACGAATATGACTTTCACATCAGGCGCATGCCGATTATTATGAATATTTCCAACTTTCTTTAGTAGAAGCATGAGCAAATATTTCGGTGAAGAGTCATACTGTGATTCGGCAGCTATTCTGTAACTTTAACTTTAGGTTATTATGATATATTAGGAGTTTTAAGGTCATATTCGGTGTTTCTCCCTCATAGCGTTTCTCTGCGGTCCGTGCTTCTTCGTGACCCCCGAATATTATGATTTGTTTGGCTTTCTTTGGTTGAAACGTGAGCAAAATTTCAGTGAATATTCATAATGTGATTAGATCATATCCGGTGTTTCTCTCTTACAACGAATATGACTTTCCTACCCGGTACATGCCGAATATTATGAATTTTGTACCCTCTATTAAGTTGAAACGTGATCAAAATTCCTGTATAGAGTCATAAGTGTTATAAGGTAGCCATTCCCTGACGAAAACCTTAAGTTATTTAGAGATATTAGGAGTTTAAAAGTCATATCCAGTGTTTATCCCTCACAACGAATATGGCTGTCATATCCGGTGGAGATAAATTCGATTGTAACTACATATTACGCACCGTATATTAAATTTTAAGTATTTCAAATAATAAATATATATAATATTAGTCATTCGGCTCGATAAAATGTTTTTCTAATAAAAAATAATGCTTTTGTGGCCGATTTTAGGCTGCGAATCTCATATCCGCGGATATGAGAATCATATCCGGTGTTAAGTTATACCGGTCTCGTGCATTTGGGGCCCCGGACAAACTGGTTTTTGCAGTTCAATTGTCCGCGGACAAGTAAAGATTCGGGATATTATTATCTTGGAAACTTCGATATGCCTTCAAATCTGACCAAAAAGCGATAAAAAATCCAAAGAAATTGAGATAATCCGCAAATTCTAACATTTATTTACCATTTACTCTACTGGTTATTAGCAACAACAAACATTCGTCATTTCATTCGCTGTAATAATCGGGTACCAGCGTCCCGGTACCAGTGGATAAAATAAATGGGTTTAATAAATAAGCTGCCGAATAACGGATTCAGGAATAACAGTTGCGGCACTACAAAACTACGGGTATTTCAAAATTTATTTCTAAACTTGATCAAAGCACGCCAAATTACTCGTAACAATTAAACTCACTCTGAAATAATAAATAAGAGCTTATTTTAATTATCCGAAATTTAAACACGCAAGCGAAGTCTTTAGTAACAAGGTCCGTATTATGTTGAGACCATTCAGACTAATACTCCGTTTTTGTCCGTTTTTGAGCCCAATCCTAAAAGTATGTCATGTCCGTTTCCACTGTAAACATATTACAAAATTGACAGTTTAAGCAGACGATGGACAAGTTTCTTGTTAGAAAAGACGGTTCAAAGCCCAGAGAAGCCGATGACAAGGGCAAAAAGCGAAGCACAAAGAATGAAAGGGACAACTTGAGGTTTTTGTCAAAAAAACGGATGTCTCCCCTCTAATAAAAACAATATGTAAAGGGAAATCACTAAAAATGTTATGGTCTTGATGAATGATACTTCCCCTCATTTTGTGTTTTTCACACTACATTTTTGCAAGAAGAAAATGATAACAGCTAATAACTCCAAAAATACTGATACCAGATTTATGGCCCTTGCGCATGACACTTACTTTCATCATGCTCTTTCCAGAAATAAAATGTCATTCCAATAGCATCAGTCGAACAGGAGTTATTGATCGGCCAAAAAATGTAACAAAGGGCAATAACTCCAAAAGTATTGAAGCCAGAATTATGGCCCTTGTTCATGACACTTTCTCTCATCATGCTCTTTCCATGTATGAAGTTTCAATACGATGGCAAGAGCCATGTAGGAGTTATCGTCCGAACAAGAAAGAATTAAACAAATGTACAAGGGGCAATAACTCAAAATTTATTGAAGCTCGAGTTAAGGATCTTATGCATGACACTTTCTCTTATCATGATCGTTCCATGTATGAAGTTTCACTCCAATGGCATGTGTCACATAGGAGTAATCATTCGGACAAAAAATTGTGATTTTTTTTTACAAAGGGCAATAACTCCAATATTAGTGAAGCCAGAGTTATGGACCTTGTGCATGACACTTCCTCTCGTTATGATCTTTCCATATATGAAGTTTCAATCCAATGGCATGAGCCATATAGAAGTTATTGTCCGGACAAAAAAGTAGTATTTTTTTTACAAAGGGCAATAACTCCTATATTAGTGAAGCCAGAGTTATGTACCTTCTGCATGACACTTCCTCTCATTATGCTCTTTCCATATATGAAGTTTCAATCAACTGGCATCAGGCATATTGAAGTTATTGTCCGGACAAAAAATTATGATATTTTTTACAAAGGGCAATAACTCCAATATTAGTGAAGCCAGAGTTATGGACCTTGTGCATGACACTTCCTATCGTCATGATCTTTCCATATATGAAGTTTCAATCCAATGGCATGAGCCATATAGGAGTTATCGTCCGGACAAAAAAGTGTGATTTATTTTACAAAGGGCAATAACTCCAATATTAGTGAAGCCAGAGTTATGGACCTTGTGCATGACACTTCCTCTCATTATGCTCTTTCCATATATGAAGTTTCAATCAACTGGCATCAGGCATATTGAAGTTATCGTCCGGACAAAAAGTGTGACAGACAGACGGACAGACGGACAGACAGACAGACGGACAGACAGACAGCTCTCACGAAAACAATATGTCTCCCCCATATAAATATGGGGGGAGACATAATACCTATGATAACAAGAGGGCCAGAATGGCCCTGAAGCGCTCACCAGACAATCAGGAGAAGATTTTCAAAGTTTTCACTATATGCTTTTATAGAAAACTAGCCGGCCCTGGGGCGGGCCAATTTTGACCCCAGGGACATAATTTATATAACTTTTGTAGAGGACCTGAACATGATGCTATGAGCCAAATATGATATCTGAGAACCTTTCAGTTTCAGAGGAGAAGATTTTCAAAGTTTTCTCTATATGTTTCTACTGAAAACTACCCACCCCTGGGGCGGGGCCAATTTTGACCCCAGGGCCATAATTTATATAACTTTTGTAGAGGACCTAAACATGATGCTATGTGCCAAATATGCAAGCTGAGAGCCTTCCAGTTTCAGAGGAGAAGATTTTCAAAGATTTCACTATTTGTTTCCATTGAAAACAGCCCACCCCTGGGGCGGGGCCAATTTTGACCCCAGGGCTATAATTTATATAACTCTTGTAGAGGACCTGAACATGATGCTCTGTGCCAAATATGAAAGATGAGAGCCTATCAGTTTCAGAGGAGAAGATTTTAAAGATTTCACTATTTGTTTCTATTCCGAAAATTACCCACCCCTGGGGCGGGGCCAATTTTGACCCCAGGGTCAAAATTAATATAACTTTTGTAGAGGACCTGATCATGATGCTATGTGCCAAATATGAAAGCTGAGCGCCTTCTTGTTTCAGAGGAGAAGATTTTCAAAGATTTCACTATATATTTCTATTGAAAAATGCCCACCCCTGGGGCGGGGCCAATTTTGACCCCAGGGCCATAATTTATATAACTTTTGTAGAGGACCTGAACATGATGATCTGTGCCAAATATGCAAGCTGAGAGCCTTCCAGTTTCAGAGGAGAAGATTTTCAAAGATTTCACTATTTGTTTCCATTGAAAACTGCCCACCCCTGGGGCGGGGCCAATTTTGACCCCAGGGCCATAATTTATATAACTTTTGTAGAGGACCTGAACATGATGATCTGTGCCAAATATGCAAGCTGAGAGCCTTCCAGTTTCAGAGAAGAAGATTTTCAAAGATTTCACTATTTGTTTCCATTGAAAACTGCCCACCCCTGGGGCGGGGCCAATTTTGACCCCAGGGCCATAATTTATATAACTTTTGTAGAGGACCTGAACATGATGATCTGTGCCAAATATGAAAGATGAGAGCCTTCCAGTTTCAGAGGAGAAGATTTTCAAAGATTTCACTATTTGTTTCTATTAAAAACTTCCCACCCCTGGGGCGGGGCCAATTTTGACCCCAGGGTCATAATTTATATAACTTATGTAGAGGACCTGAACATGATGCTATGTGCCAAATATGAAAGCTGAGAACCTTCTGGTTTCAGAGGAGAAGATTTTCAAAGTTTTACTATATGTTTCTATTGAAAACTTTCAACCCCTGGGGCGGGGCCAATTTTGACCCCAGGGGCATTATTTATATAACTTTTGTAGAGGACCTATAGGTGATGCTATGTACCAAAGATGAAAGCTGAGAACCCTGTAGATTCAGAGGAGAAGATTTTTAAAGGTTCAAATTGTTGACGCGGGACGACGGACGACGCACGACGGACATCAGGCGATCACAAAAGCTCACCCTGAGCACTTTGTGCTCTGGTGAGCTAAAAACAAATGTAAACGAACTTTGCAGCAACATTGGTTTGCAGATTTCAAATGGTTACGAAAAGAAGACGAAAGTCAAACCGTATTTTGTCATGTCTGCCGTTTATATCCCCTAGTCGCTGATACTACATCAGTAATGTATAAAGGCAAATGTGTTGAAAGGCGTGATACACTTATTACTTAGATTTTCAATTTCACTGTGCCTGACTTGGAAGACATTAAATTTTGTTCTCAACCAAATTTACCAACACCTTTGACCAGTGTGGTTACTCTTTAGAACCTTGAGAAATAGTTTCGCTTTGAATTTTCAATAAATACTGAAAGTTTCAATTTAAGTTTGTATATTTGTATGTAGTAATAGAGTACAGGACCTCTTATCTGTAGGTCATAGGTTGTAAACTATACATAGTAGTATATTTTTGGCCTCAGAAAGAATCAGATATGTGCCTCTCAGACAGTAGGACCTTCACTCTACCACTTACTACATCATGGAAATTCCTCAAGTTACTGAAAAAGATGCATACATTGGGACAAGTTGAATAATGCTGTGGACAACCAAGTTTTTTTTTATTTCACTAGTCCGAGGACAAGTAGAAAAAAATGAAATTTCCACCCCCCTGTCAGAGGAGAAGATTTTCAAAGTTTTCACTATATCGTCGGCCTCACTCGAAAAGGAGGTAAGTGAAAAACACCAACTTTACAGGAGAAACAAAAAACTTTTTATTTTGAACAAAATTAAAGATATGCCTACCAAATTCAGCGTGAATCATGGCAAAATGGTAACTTAACAAATGAAAATACACATAATACTGCATCATCACTATTGTTCATGAAATGTAACTTACGATATTATTGATTGGGCCATTTTACATTTGCGACATTTTGGAATTGAGTTACGATTTGTTCTCATCAACAGTTTTTCAGTTACGATATCTTAGAACTACGTTGCAGTGACCAAATATTGTGAAATGTCATATCATATGCCGTATTACACTGTAAGTCTTCAGAAATCAGTGTCTAAATATAAATGGCTGTCAACATGGGCAATGGGCCATTGGACAATTCCGTCTTTAGACAGTGTAGAGCCCGATTAGTCGCCGCGATTCGTTTAACAAACAGTTCCTAAAAAACTACGAACTTTAAAATTAATAACAATGTTTTAACCCCTTCAGTACCATGACGACGGGTCTGTAATATCACATGCAAAAAAAGTTAATATCCAGATGAGACGCCGAGTAAATCAGCGTCTCATAAGGATCCAAACTATTTGACGCCCTCTTTATTATTTTATAAAGACATTGAACAAACGTCCATCCTATAACTTGTAGCAGACAAAATATATCTATCAGACGACAATTAAGGCACTGAAAGGGTTAAGATGAAAGTTAACACAACAAATTTTAAGGGTATTTAATACAACAAACGATGCAGACTTAAGCTCCTATTATGCTAAATAGTGATATGGTCACTACTGGTCATATCCTTCACAAACAGCTTGGATTCTAATGAGACGCCGAGTAACACAGTGTCTAATCAAGATACAAGCTGTTAGATACTCTGTTTACCTTTTCAAAGTGACGACTTTATTATGAATCTTTAATTTTGAAACAGAATACTAATGTAACTGACGTAAAGGTTTAACATTGCAGACAAAAACATAACCAGGATGCTAAGAGTCATTCAGATTGTATCTAAGTACTCTTTGAACAAATATCAATTTTAAGAAATTGCAAACGTATCTTAGACATGTCTTTTCTTGATCAAACCCTTCATCACACGTATGTATATGCAAACATAGTAGATCTAGAACATTTAGCACTCATAAGATTTGTCTGTCTGGATCTAATGTGTTTACTAAAGCGAGTTCTGTGAAAAGACAAACATTTTATATGATTCTAATGTATCAGTGTGTATTTAGTAACATTAATGTGGTAAAGGGTTGAATCAGTAGATCAGATGCATGACGCCACTCTACATGGTTCTCTCATTGGACACTGGTTAACGGAGCAAACGCATACCCGCAACTACGTTTTGCTAAAGTTAGATTAATTGCGCCATAAAATTAGCAGTGTGGCAAGTTGTCATAAAACCCGTGGTAATCCTTGGGTATTACGTCTTTCAGTTGCTGTAGGTGAGTGAACTTTGTTTTTTTCAGATTCAGCGATTTCGCATACAAGCTTTCAACATCACTATCGACAATAGTCTTATGTGGCTCTGGGAGATCTCTGTATTCTGAATCATAGTTTGTCTTATATTGAATCACCTTTTCTGATGTGTACTTAAGTAAACGTATGTCACTGACAGTTTCTGAGCCAACGCCAGTTCCTGGTCGAATAGACGAGTATTTACCTGACTTTGAGTAATCTTTAAAGAAAGTGAAATCAATATATTTCACCTGGTATGGGATACCTTTCCTAGCGTTTCTAATATTCTCCACATATTGTTCGGGTACATAAACCGGTCTACCCTTGACTCTTCTCTCAATGGTACCATGAACACTGTCAACCTCCATCTGAGTGTGCCCTCGCTCAAGAAATTTCTGTTCTATTGTGATTCTCTTGTCACAGGCAAACTGCAGTAAGGCATTTGATAGGACAACATTTCGGTTTTGATACCCGCACCCATCTGAGTATATTATGACATGATTGATCACCTGAAGGTCTATAGAAGACAAATAGTCGATGATACATGATGTAAAAACGTTGGCTGTTAGCTCCCCATCACATTCATGCCAAAAATAGCACAAAACATTGCGGGTTGCCAAATCATACACTGTGTAATTATGGCACAACAGTTTCATTTTATAATAAAGGCTACTAGCATTTAATTTTGGACATGTGAGCAAACTCTGCAAGTCAACTGTGAGAACTTTGACATGCTTCTCTCTGAGAGCTATATCTTTGTCTCTAGCTTTTGATGTACGTGCTTCTTCCTTACGCTGAATATGCTTTGAATATTCTGACTCAGATACGGATTTTGCCTCGTAACCACAGCATGTATCACACAAGTCTTTCTTCGGCCTATACAAACTGATGTTCATATCATGAAATAACTTTGTGAACTGAGTAATCTTTAATACTGGCTTTGAATCTTCTGTCAGTTTCCGCGTATATTCTGTATGCAATTCTTTAATGGTCCCAAACAAGGGCTCAAGATACTGCTTACTCGTTGACACCCTGCAGTAATGTGAAGGCATTTTGGGTAGATCGACTAGATACTGTCGTGCATGATCTAGAGCTTGCGATGTTTTTCCGCCACGGCCACTAGTGTCTGGTAACCCCTCAAAGTTTACATTAGACGGTACACCGGACTCACTATCTTGTATCCATTGGTACACCATTTCTCATTTACACCAAGTGTAGACAGAAACATTTCACGACATACTAACACCCTTTGATCATGAGCGTTTAAGTAGTACTTGTAAGACACTTTTCTTCTACTTCCCTCTGATGCAAATACTACTTTTGTTCTACGTTTCACTTCACATTTGTCGACCAAACTCAAGACGTAGACCTTTTTCTGATTCCAATCCATCCTCTGCCAAAACATTTTGAATATTTCCTGTCTCGTTCGGCTATCTATTTCTGTACAAAGCCTACCACCTGCTTTCTTTGCACAACGTTTTGAACATTTGCTTGCTGCTAATATTCTTTCACCTCGATCTTTCGAATAATGCTTTCTTCCCTGATCATCTTTCTTCACTACTTTATATTGCATACCTGTCATTCTCAAAAGTTTGTTTTTCAGCTTAGTAACATTCGTAGAGCTTTCTATCTTTTTCCTTAACTCATCCCTTTCATTTTCAATCCCCTCCACTACTTCCTCATGATCAACAATCTGATGTTCATCATGCAATAACACCTCATGCTGTTCAGATACAATATCACATTTTTCTTCAGTACTAGAGTGTTTCATCGCATGTCAAATTCGTCAAAGACACAGACTGTGAACTCTTAGTGACATTTTGTATTATCTTGTTCACTACCTCTGATTTCTTTTTCTTTCTCTTTGGTACAAAATCAGGGTCTCTCACATCATCATCACAATCTAACGATTCATCTGAATCGAACATTGTATTATTATTTTCATCACATTTCTCATCGATCTTCCCATCGCGGGCACGTCGCTTTAATGAAAGAGCCACAAGCTGTTTACCACGAGAAAACATGACTGCTTTCAAACCCGTTTAACGTTACAGTCCATGTGGTTCTGCCTCAACAACTCAATGTCTCTATCGTCTACATGAGCAGGAAACGATGCATAGACAACAATCATTGACTCACTGATAATTGTATCAAGATTTTCAACAGAAACTTGAATGCCGGACAGGTCTAAAGCCAGCAGTTGCAGTTCTGCACATATATTAACTGCAGTTACTGGAGTCAGGTTGGTGTATGACAAATAGAGCTGATCTAAAGTCTGGCACGCTTTTATCACAATAAAGTCCTCATCAACGAGGTTTGTACACTCCGATACATTTAGTGTGACTAGTGATGGTAGATATTGCAGGAAACACAATGTTGATACTGGGCTTTTGCTTATATCAAGCCAATATAGCTGCTTGGCATTCTGAGTCCAGTTGTAAAAAGGAAATCTAATTCATACGCCTTGCACTCTTTGAATGCCAACGGTAGTAGGAATGTTTCAAATTTCCTTGCATGTTTGAGTATTCTCGCAAGATCTTTGGACGAAATAGTCACCCAGTAGTCTATATCAATGTCTCTCCAAAGGATTGAATTTTGATCTATAATGCTATATAGTCGTACGCATGTTCTGTTCATGCTTTGAAGTAGCTCAGACAATGTGAGATATGATAAAATTTTCACAAGAACAACCTCTGGAAGACATAGTATGGACGCCATCTACATGTTCGAAAATCATGTATCTGCAAGCAAAGGAAAAATTAGTGAGGTTCGAAAAAGACGTACATGCAAATGTAAAACTGAAAGTAGAACAGTATCTACAAATATGTGATTGTAAGAGTAATTATGTCAGGCAGTCGTAAATGTAGTTGTTTAATTATTAATTTGGGTAACTATGCAATGTAAACACTCTGGTTATTAGTTGAATTCAGCTGATGTTTGTGTCCAAGCACACCGCTGACGTATTGTAATTATGAACTGTTATTAATTTGACAAAAATAAATAGTTCATAGCTCAGCCATACCTTTCGGGAGATATATAAATTAAATTAGAACATATATATATAGACTCACGCATTGATAATAAAGTCGATATGAAGTTTCTTCCAAAACATCCATTGGTGTGTTTTCTGCAGATACGTCGTTTTCGCCCGCAGAAATATTTGACCAATCATGGTACGACTTTTACTCACGTGGTAATTTTAAAGCTTTACGATTGGGTAGCAGATCCGGTATTTTCGCATTTCGCGCGCAGATATTTCATTGTTCGAAAATGTCAAAAACACATTTTGGCCAATTTCGTAGTTACGTCCTTTTCGAACGAGACCGATGATATGTTTCTATAGACAAAAAATGTGGCAATGTCAAGAAACCAGGTTTTCACATTGGTGACAAGCTTACCTTAATCTAAGAGCTTTTTTCACTCTGTGGATTGCAGTCTTGCTTGCCTTTTCAATGGCTTCTGAGTCAGTGCTGGATGATCCTTGTCTCATCCAGTCACTTAGTGTGCTAGATAACATTAAATCTATTGTAGTTGCCAGTGCTGTAAATGAAGAAAATCAACTTGAACAAACATATATTTCAAGCAGTACAGTTGAACTTCGATATCTCAAACTCGGATAACTCGAACTTCCAGATAACATAAAAGCAATCATTGTAATCTCTAAGTACTTTGTATGTATGGTCACTTGAAATTCAAGATATTGAAGTTCAGCTGTATATTTGAAGGCAAAAAGAGAATGTTTTTGTTTTAATGATTTTTTTTTTGACAGTTGAGAAGCATCTTAAGAGAAAATGTCTTAATAAAGGGTTTACCAAAAATATAAAACACAATTAGCTAATGCATTGAACGAAGTATTTGATCAAAGTATTTAAGGTCTAAAGTATACATAAACCAGGTGTCAATGTTCCCCCCGCCCGTTACAGATGAAGGGAAGGTATGCATGTGTATAAAGCTTCAACAAGGTTCATATCCTATGAAAACAGGAAGAAATAGAATATCATAAAGTGACTTGGTGTTGGTCTTGTGGGTTTTTTTTCAGGTTTAAGGCTTTACTCACAAATATACTTAATGTACTTATCCCTTTAATCTCTACGCATCTGCAAACAGAGTAGACCCAGATCAGATGGCTCCTATAGGGGCCATCTGACGAGGGTCTGTTCGTTTGCTTATGATATAATATAGATATGATTTTATTGGTTCTACCATGGTCAACATTTCCTGTGTACATGTGCTATTATAACAAGAACCGCATGCAACTGCTTGTCTGATTTGGTGCTTATCCAGCTAAATTTAAAAAACTTAAAATTAATAAAGGGCCATAACTACAAAATTTTGAGATCAAGAGTTATGGTTCTTATGTAGGGGCCTTCCCCTCATTGAGAGCTACAAACATATGAAGTTTCATGTTGATACCTCTTATACCTTTTAAGTAATGAGCTACATTAAAGTTTTTGCACGCCAACAACGACAACGCCTACGACCCAGTGATCACAATAGCTCGACTTTTTTTCAAAATAGACGAGCTAAAAATAAATCTTATAACTATTCATGATGTCATTATTTCTTACATAATTATTCATTGGAGGAAAGAGTTTAACATCTTAGCAAACAGAGTAGACCCAGATCAGATGGCTCCTGTAGGAGCCCTCTGATAAGGGTCTGTTTTGCTTCCGTATGAAATTATATAGATATAATTATACAGTTTCTAATTTGGCCAAATATTCCTGTGTACGTATGCCATTATAAAAACTAAACTAATTTATATTCATGATATTATTCTTTCTTACATGAATATTCATGGAGTAAAGGAAGCTGTTGATGAAAGTGGCTGAAGTAAACTGCCGAACGTTTCTGTTGGCTGAAAGTTAACACAAAAATGAAAGCTAGATATGGGTTTGAAATTTTAAAGTATCCTTGAAATCTAAACAGCGTTTTCTGCAATGAAGTTCAGACAATAATCTGTTTGAAAACTAAGCATACAAAATATCAAAGACCAGAACTCTAGAAAAATCATGGAACAAAGTGACAGTTGCATATCTCCGCTTGATAAAATAGCTTCCTAAGATGCTTGATAGAATTCCTTGCAGCCTTGGACAAGTCATCCAAGGCATATGCATATACAAGGGTGATAACTCTACATAAAAAAAATAATCTAAGTGGAAAAGGCCGACAATAAGCACAGCTAGGCTTAACACGGACTCATAAATAATTTCATCGAAATCTGACCAGCAGTTTTTGAAATGCAGTGCAGACAAACTAAATGCATCCTTTATAGTGCTTTAGTATTTGAAAAGGTGATAACTCTGCCATGAATGTCCAAGCAAAGTGTGCCAACAATGGGTACATTTAGGCTATATCCTGATCTGGGCAACAATTGCGGAGACTGGAGACGAATTGCAGACAAGCTTTACTAGCTTACATGTACCCCAATATGTTGATAATATGCATAATGAGTCTTGACACTGATAATTTTTTAAAGGTTTTATTGAAATCCAGCTAGCCAGTTTTGAGATTAAGTGTGGACACGCCTCCCAATGTTTAAGTATGCGAGAGAGCCAAGATGGTCTGTATTACTCATCTGGTTAACCCATTCCCTCATAGGCTATTTTTAGATCCAACTTCTGAATAAATCTACCAAACAAGAGGGCCAGAATGGCCCTGAAGCGCTCACAGACAATCAGGAGAGGATTTTCAAAGTTTTCACTATATGTTTCTATTGAAAGCTGGCTACTCCTGGGGCAGGGCCAATTTTGACCACAGGGGCATAATTTATATAACATTTGTAGAGGACCTGAACATGAAGCTATGTGCCAAATATGAAAGGTATGAACCTTCCAGTTTCAGAGAAGATTTTCAATGTTTTTACTATATATTTCTATTGAAAACTGACCACCCCTCAGGTGGGGCCAATTTTAACCACAGGGGCATAATTTTAAACAAGGCCATACAAAGTTCTGACTTAAGGCAATCAACTGTTCTTCTGAACGGGTATGTGTACCCTAGCATTCCAAACTAATTTTTTGCATTTGAATATTATTATAAATAGTAATAGTTTCAAGTAATACAATTTCATGCTAAAAAATATTTCAGAATTTATTTAAAACCTTTAATTTGGCATTCTGGAGTCTTTAAATGATTTACCCTTCTTCTGAACTGCAGGGCAGGTTATAATAATATCATAATGCCAATCACTATTATTAATTAACCCTTCCCTCATATAAACATGTTTTCACACATTAGAAAACAGAGTAGACCCAGATCAGATGCCTCCTATAGGAGCCATCTGATCAGGGCCTGCTGTTTGTTAATGGAATTTGATACATCTGTTCCTTAAGATTCTAAACTGGCTACAATGTTCCACCTACTATATTTCATTATAATTATTTTGTAGATGAATATTCAGTAGGTTGTGAAATTTGGAGAAAAAAAAATGGCTACAATGTTCCACCTTCCATACTTCATTTTTACTATTTTGTTCATGAATATGCATTAGGCATTCAAATAAATAATAAACATAGAACAGGCAAAGGGTTAAGACAGAGCTCCAGCAACAGATACAGGTGAACTAAAAATAGCCACTGGTCATCTCTCCCTAATGCTTGACTGGATGACCTATTTATGAGTAATGAGAAGATGCTTAACAAGAGGGCCATGAGGCCCTGAAGCGCTCACCTGAGATACCCCAGGGACGGGGCCATCATTTGTACAACCTTGGTAGAGAACCACAAGGCAAAGCAGTATGCCATTAATTAAAGGTCTAAGCCTTATGGTTTCAGAGAAAAATGATATAGTTTTCCCCTGAAAACTGATAAGCCAGGGCCAAGTTTCGCCCAGAGGTCATGGTCGTAAGTTGAACAATCTTGGCAGAGGACCACAAGCCAAAGCTACATGCCAAATATCAAAGGTCTAGGCCTTACAGTTTCAGAGAAGAAGATTTTTAAAGATTTTCCTATGAAAATTGACAAGCCCTTGGGCGGGGCCATTTTTGGCACGTGGTCATAATATGAACAGTCTTTGTAGAGGACCATTAGATCATGCTACATACAAACTATCAAAGGTCTAGGCCTTACAGTTTCAGAGAAGAAGAATGTAAAAGAGTTTCCTATGAAAAACTGATAAGCCCTTGGTCGGGGTCATTTTTGGCCCCGGGGGTCATAATTTGAACAATATTTGTAGAGGACAATTAGATCATGCTACATGCCAAATATCAAAGGTCTAGGCCTTACAGTTTCAGAGAAGAAGATTTTTAAAGACGTTCCTATGAAAAACTGATAAGCCCTTGGGCGGGGCCATTTTTGGCCCGGGGGTCATAATTCGAACAGTCTTTGTAGAGGACCACCGGATCATGCCACATGCCAAATATCAAAGGTCTAGGCCTTACAGTTTCAGAGAAGAAGATTTTTAAAGATTTTCCAACAAGAGGGCCAGAATGGCCCTGAAGCGCTCACCAGACAATCAGAGGAGAAGATTTTCAAAGTTTTCACTATATGTTTCTATAGAGAACTAGCCGGCCCTGGGGCGGGCCAATTTTGACCCCAGGGGAATAATTTAGAAAAACTTGATGGGGACCTGAACATGATGCTATGAGCCAAATATGAAAGCTGAGATTAACCTTCCAGTTTCAGAGAAGAAGATTTTCAAAGTTTTCTCAATATGTTTCTATTGAAAACTGTCTACTACCCCTGTGGCAGGGCCAATTTTGACCCCAGGGTCATAATTTATATAACTTTTGTAGAGGACCTGAACATGATGCTCTGTGCCAAATATGAAAGCTGAGAGCCTTCCAGTTTCAGAGAAGAAGATTTTCAAAGATTTCACTATTTGTTTCTATTGAAAACTGCCCACCACTGGGGCGGGGCCAATTTTGACCCCAGGGCCCAATTATTTATATAACTTTTGTAGAGAACCTGAACATGATGCTATGTGCCAAATATGAAAACTGAGAGCCTTCCAGTTTCAGAGAAGATTTTCAAAGATTTCACTATTTGTTTCTATTGAAAACTGCCCACCCCTGGGGCGGGGCCAATTTTGACCCCGGGGCCATAATTTATATACCTTTTGAATAGGACCTGAACATGATGCTCTGTGCCAAATATGAAAGCTGAGAGCCTTCCAGTTTCAGAGAAGAAGATTTTCAAAGATTTCACTATTTGTTTCTATTGAAAACTGCCCACCCCTGGGGCGGGGCCAATTTTGACCCCAGGGCCATAAATAATATAACTTTTGTAGAGGACCTGAACATGATGCTATGTGCCAAATATGAAAGCTGAGAACCTTCCAGTTTCAGAGAAGAAGATTTTCAAAGATTTCACTATTTGTTTCTTTTGAAACCTGCCCACCCCTGGGGCGGGGCCAATTTTGACCCCGGGGCCATAATTTATATAACTTTTATAGAGGACCTGAACATGATGCTATGTGCCAAATATGAGAGCTGAGAGCCTTCCAGTTTCAGAGAAGAAGATTTTCAAAGATTTCACTATTTGTTTCTATTGAAAACTGCCCACCCCTGGGGCGGGGCCAATTTTGACCCCGGGGCCATAATTTATATAACTTTTGTAGAGGACCTGAACATGATGCTCTGTGCCAAATATGAAAGCTGAGAGCCTTCCAGTTTCAGAGAAGAAGATTTTCAAAGATTTCACTATTTGTTACTATTGAAAACTGCCCACCCCTGGGGCGGGGCCAATTTTGACCCCGGGGCCATAAATAATATAACTTTTGAAGAGGACCTGAACATGATGCTATGTGCCAAATATGAAAGCTGAGAACTTTCCAGTTTCAGATAAGAAGATTTTCAAAGATTTCACTATTTGTTTCTTTTGAAAACTGCCCACCCCTGGGGCGGGGCCAATTTTGACCACGGGGCCATAATTTATATAACTTTTGTAGAGGACCTGAACATGATGCTATGTGCCAAATATGAAAGCTGAGAGCCTTCCAGTTTCAGAGGAGAAGATTTTCAAAGATTTCACTATTTGTTTCTTTTGAAAACTGCCCACCCCTGGGGCGGGCCAATTTTGACCCTGGGGCCATAATTTATATAACTTTTGTAGAGGACCTGAACATGATGCTATGTGCCAAATATGAAAGCTGAGAGCCTTCCAGTTTCAGAGAAGAAGATTTTCAAAGATTTCACTATTTGTTTCTATTGAAAACTGCCCACCCCTGGGGCGGGGCCAATTTTGACCCCAGGGCCCAATTATTTATATAACTTTTGTAGAGAACCTGAACATGATGCTATGTGCCAAATATGAAAACTGAGAGCCTTCCAGTTTCAGAGAAGATTTTCAAAGATTTCACTATTTGTTTCTATTGAAAACTGCCCACCCCTGGGGCGGGGACAATTTTGACCCCGGGGCCATAATTTATATACCTTTTGAATAGGACCTGAACATGATGCTCTGTGCCAAATATGAAAGCTGAGAGCCTTCCAGTTTCAGAGAAGAAGATTTTCAAAGATTTCACTATTTGTTTCTATTGAAAACTGCCCACCCCTGGGGCGGGGCCAATTTTGACCCCAGGGCCATAAATAATATAACTTTTGTAGAGGACCTGAACATGATGCTATGTGCCAAATATGAAAGCTGAGAACCTTCCAGTTTCAGAGAAGAAGATTTTCAAAGATTTCACTATTTGTTTCTTTTGAAACCTGCCCACCCCTGGGGCGGGGCCAATTTTGACCACGGGGCCATAATTTATATAACTTTTATAGAGGACCTGAACATGATGCTCTGTGCCAAATATGAAAGCTGAGAGCCTTCCAGTTTCAGAGAAGAAGATTTTCAAAGATTTCACTATTTGTTTCTATTGAAAACTGCCCACCCCTGGGGCGGGGCCAATTTTGACCCCAGGGCCCCATTATTTATATAACTTTTGTAGAGGACCTGAACATGATGCTATGTGCCAAATATGAGAGCTGAGAGCCTTCCAGTTTCAGAGAAGAAGATTTTCAAAGATTTCACTATTTGTTTCTATTGAAAACTGCCCACCCCTGGGGCGGGGCCAATTTTGACCCCGGGGCCATAATTTATATAACTTTTGTAGAGGACCTGAACATGATGCTCTGTGCCAAATATGAAAGCTGAGAGCCTTCCAGTTTCAGAGAAGAAGATTTTCAAAGATTTCACTATTTGTTACTATTGAAAACTGCCCACCCCTGGGGCGGGGCCAATTTTGACCCCGGGGCCATAAATAATATAACTTTTGTAGAGGACCTGAACATGATGCTATGTGCCAAATATGAAAGCTGAGAACTTTCCAGTTTCAGATAAGAAGATTTTCAAAGATTTCACTATTTGTTTCTTTTGAAAACTGCCCACCCCTGGGGCGGGGCCAATTTTGACCACGGGGCCATAATTTATATAACTTTTGTAGAGGACCTGAACATGATGCTATGTGCCAAATATGAAAGCTGAGAGCCTTCCAGTTTCAGAGGAGAAGATTTTCAAAGATTTCACTATTTGTTTCTTTTGAAAACTGCCCACCCCTGGGGCGGGGCCAATTTTGACCCTGGGGCCATAATTTATATAACTTTTGTAGAGGACCTGAACATGATGCTATGTGCCAAATATGAAAGCTGAGAGCCTTCCAGTTTCAGAGAAGAAGATTTTCAAAGATTGCACTATATGATTCTATTGAAAACTGCCCACCCCTGGGGCGGGGCCAATTTTGACCCTAGGGCCATAATTTATATAACTTTTGTAGAGGACCTGAACATGATGCTATGTGCCAAATATGAAAGCTGAGAAGCTTCTGGTTTCAGAGGAGAAGATTTTCAAAGTTTTACTATATGTTTCTACTGAAAACAAGGCACCCCTGGGGCGGGGCCCATTTTGACCCCAGGGGCATAATTTATATTACTTTTGTAGAGGACCTGAATATGATGCTATGTGCCAAAGGTGAAAGTTGAGATCCCTGTAGATTCAGAGAAGATTTTTAAAGGTTCAAATTGTTGACGACGGACGACGAACGGCGAACGACGGACGACGGACAATGCACACCGACGGACGACGGACAACGGGTGATCACAAAAGCTCACCCTGAGCACTTTGTGCTCTGGTGAGCTAATGAAAAACTGATAAGCCCTTGGGCGGGGCCATTTTTGGCCCGGGGGGTCATAATTTTAACAATCTTTGTAGAGGACCATTAGATCATGCTACATGCCAAATATCAAAGGTCTAGGACTTACAGTTCCAGAGAAGAAGATTTTTAAAGATTTTCCAATGAAAAACTGATAAGCCCTTGGGCGGGGCCATTTTTGGCCCGGGGGTCATAATTTGAACAATATTTGTAGAGAACCATAAGATCATGCTACATGCCAAATATCAAAGATCTAGGCCTTACAGTTTCAGAGAAGAAGATTTTTAAAGATTTTCCTATGAAAAACTGATAAGCCCTTGGGCGGGGCCATTTTTGGCCCGGGGGTCATAATGTAAATAACGTTTCGTTCCCACTAGCCACTGATGCTTCTGACAAAATTTGGTTAAAATCGGGTCAGCAGTTTCAGAGGAGATGTCGTTTGAAAATGTGGACGGACGCCGGACGGACGCCGGACACCGGACAAATAGCGGTCACAATAGCTCATCCTGAGCCTTTGGCTCAGGTGAGCTAAAAACACAGTCAGCTATAAGTTTGCTAGAAAACTGTCCACCATGGGGTGTAGCCAATTTTGACCACAGGAGCATAATTTATATAACTTTTGTAGAGGACCTGAACATGATGCTATGTACCAAATATGAATGCTGAGATCCTTCCTGTTTCAGAGGAGATGATATTTAAAGTTTTCACAATATGTTTCTATAGAAAACAATGCACCCCTGGGGCGGGGCCAATTTTGACCCCAGGGACATAATTTATATAACTTTTGTAGAGGACCTACAGATGATGCTATGTGCCAAAGATGAAAGCTGAGACCCCTGTAGATTCAGAGGAGAAGAATTTTAAAGGTTCAAATTGTTGACGACGGACGACGGACGACGAACGACGGACGACGCACGCCGACGGACATCAGGCAATCACAAAAGCTCACCCTGAGCACTTTGTGCTCTGGTGAGCTAAAAAGAGCATTAACTAGAGAAAAGGACAAGTTCAGATTGTTGTAGTTTGAAACCAGTGATAAATAGAGCATTTGCTCCTATAGGAGCAAATGCTCTATTTATCACAATGGTTTCAAGAAGTAACTTTTACTTACAGAGGCATAGACAGGCGTGTTTATGGAGGAAAGGGTTGATAGACAAAATGCAAAATTGTATGCTACAGACCAGAACCATTTATATAATGTTGATAGAGGGTGTCGTTTAAAGAAATTCTAGTTTAAAATCTAACTTTAGCTCCTGTAGCCTACTCATGCAATGGAGTTGAATTATTAACATACCTTTGACAGAAGGTCACCTAAAACGTATTCTTGCAAAATTTGGTGGAAATCTATTTTAAATTTTTAAAATTGTTTAAAAGGTGACATTGTTTAAAGAAATTGTAAATTAAAATATATTTTTAGCCCATGATCTACTTAAGCAGGGGATTGGGATGCTTTATGTTACTTTGATAACGGTTCACCTGAAGCTCATTCTTGAGTACTTTGGTAGAAATCCATTCAATTGTTCAGGAGATGTCATTTGAAGAAATGGTTTGTTAAAATCTATTTATAGTTCCTGTAGCCTACTTATGTACCAGACCATAACAATTAATGCAATATAGTGGAAAATTCCACTGCCATTTGGTGAAAATCTAGTCAGTGGGTTAGGAGATGTTATATGAAGACATTTTCGGTTCAAACCTATTGTAACATCTCCGTTTCACTTGTAGTTATAGGCATGTTGGCTATATTGTGGGTTGGGTAAAATCGAGTAATTTGGTCCAACTTATACTCACCTATCATCCTGAATCATCATGTAGGAAGTACTGATTGAGTTCACATCCATTAGTAATCCGATATCTATGAACCAATTCCTTTAGCTCGGCGAACTTATGGAGAATTTGAACAAGAAGTGAATTCTTCATAACATCAGCTGCTATTTTTGCCTCCATTTCTACAGGAAGTGATGTCAATTTTAACCAGAATTCTACATTCTAGGTCATGTTTATTTGGTTTATGGTGAATTTGCCTAATGACCAACTCGCCTACAATTAGATATATTGTAACTCGAATGGTGAATTCGCCTAGAAAGCAATTATATAGTGATTGTATTTCGCACCTATTATAGGGTATCAAACTTGTTTCCAGGTAGTGATTATCAAGATTGAACTTTGAGTGTAGCCCCTGATCATATGCGTTTGAAAGCACATTATGGAAGAGTTTGTGCGTGTGAGGGGAGGGGCATTAATAGTTATTTGTGCAAATCTTAAAATTATTGGGATGAATTGTTGAAAATATTATTGATTTTGTCAGATGATCTGTGTATTATCTACACATTTTTGACATTAGTCATGCTAAGCAGTTTGTAGTAATAAATAAAAGTTTACAGAACCTGAAAAATGACTGACCCCCAAATATTGTATATTATAAATACATATAGGGCTATGAATAATTCTCAAATACAAGAGGGCCATTGGCCCTATATCGCTCACCTGAGTTACAGTAATACATGTATATTGACATGTTAATTTTTCAGTGGAAAACAATCTAGCAGATGAAATAAGCTTATTGCACTGCTTTCACCCTTTCACTGCTGAATAAACTTGAACTGGATTCAGAACTAATACCAAGTGACTGGTTGACCAAGATCTAAACTGTTTACAACTTGTGCCATTTTTGCCTTAGCTCAAAATGCCTAAAACTGGTCTTTGAGAAATTCAAATGACTTCAATAAAGCTATGCAATTAATGCAATTATACCTTGACCCAGGTATGTAGGCAAATAAAGTGCTAGGCAGTACATAATGCCAGTTTTTGTGTGAAATGACCAATAAGAATATCTTTAAAAATCGTTTAACCCTTTCCCTCATATAAAGCTGTTTTCATGCATTAGCAAACAGAGTAGACTCAGATCAGACGACTCCTACGGAAGCTGTCTGATCTGGGTCTTCTCTGTTTCTTTTGACACAATATAGATCGGATTCTACAGTTTTTGTCAAAGCAAAAACTTCTCTTCAGAGAAATAATGTGTTTTACACATTAAAAATAAGAGTAGACTAGATCAGAAGGCTGCTATAGAAGCTGTCTGATCAAGTTTCTGCTCTGTTTACATTTGACAAGATATAGATTTGATTTTACAGTTTTTTTCAAAGCTAAAACTTCTATTTATGGCAATAACAATTTTTTAAGCATTAGCAAACAAGAGTAGTCCCAGATCAATTTTTGTCAAAGCAAATAGGTTAAGGGTTAATAGGTGTTTAGAAATAATTCTAGATCTAGGTGTGAATATCTCATGATAATTCAATTAAATGGGTCATTAGTATTTTTAACAATTGAAATTGAGAAGAGTTACGTCTACTGTTATAATTAAGTTATATTTACTCAGTTATTTCATTAATATCATACAAAATTCAGACATTTTAGGACTTTTTAATGTGTTGTCATCAAATTTTATATAAAAATGTTATATTTAAGATGCTTTTTTGGGCAGCAGTAGTAATTTTAACACCTATCATTGTTAGGGGGGCAAATGCATTATCATGTTTTCTTAAGAATTACCATGACTTATATCAGTTGGGCCATTGCATAATCATGTTTTCACAGTTTTCTTAAACATTACCATGACTTACATCAGTTGGGTTTGGACCCAGATCAAAAGTCTAGATGGTGATCATTTTCCTTGATTGGCTGAATTGTTACTTTCCAATATCTCTCACATCTAATTTGAGAGACATTGGAAGACACCATGTAACATCTAGCTATCACTAACACTACACACTGGGGTTAATGGGTCAAAATGCCTTTAATGTTTCGTCTGCAACAAAAAGTTATTGTCATCTGCTTCAATTCTTAAATTAAACTTACTTTCTTTTTATTGCAAAAATATGGTTAAGATGACAAACAGTTTGGATCCTGATGAGACGCTGCAGTATGCGGCCTCTCATCTGGATCCAAACTGTTTGCATAGGTAATCACAGTTTCACCACTAGCATGCAAAGAGTTAAGAGTCATGCATTGACCTGGAGAGATTTTACTGCCCAGTGCTGTAACCTTTGAACTGAAGGATCTGGAGTTGTTCATTTAACCCTTAATTTCCCTCATATAAACTTGTTTTCATGCATCTGCAAACAGAGTAGACCCAGATAAGGTGGCTCCTGTAGGATCAGTGTCTGCTATTTGCTAATGGAATTTGACAGATCTGTTTCTATGCCTTCTAAAACAGCTACACTGATTCACCTTCAACATTTTATCATAAATAGATATAAATAGAATGACACTAGAACTCCAATGCAGTTATCTCCCTTTGTCCCTTATGACTATGCTGATGGGACAAGGGAAATAACTGTGAGGAAATTACCTTTTAAGTGTTACAGATTCAGATGTTAAGTAGCATAAAACCCCAGGGTGAGACCATTTTTGGCCCAGGGGTCGTTATTTGAACACACCTGATAGTGGTATATTAGGTGATGCTTCATACCAAATATCTTAGCTCTAGATTATGTGGTTTCAGACAAAAAGATTTTTAAAGGTTTCCCTATATAAGTCTATGTAAAAACTACAAGCCCAAGGGCAGGGCCATTTTTGGCCCGGGGGTCATCATTTTAACAAACTTGGTAAAGGACCATTAGATGATGCTATATACCAAATATCAAAGCTCTAGAAATTGTGGTTTCAGAGAAGAAGATTTTTAAAGATTTAAAAAAAAACCCTGTAAAAGTAGTGGGGCGGGGCCATTTTTTGCCCGGGGGTCATGATTTTAACAAAACTGATAGAGGACACCCTAAGGTACATTTCTGTGAAATTTGGTTGAAATCCTCCCAGTGGTTTAGGAGAAGAAGTCATTTGAAATAAAAGTGAACGGACAGACGGACGGACAGACGGACAGACGGACAGACGGACAGACGGACGACGGACGACAGGCGGTCACAATAGCTCACCTTGAGCCTTTGGCTCAGGTGAGCTAAAAAACCCAGATTGTTTCGTATGCGGAACTATTGCGTTTGGAATATTTTGTCCATGAATATTCAGTAGATATTGAAAATAACACTGGTCAGTTCAATCATATTAAATTGGCCGTTAAGGTGCATTAATTAAGTGCATCAATTATCTTTAAACAGAACCGTTCTTACGTTGTTCGTCAAACACGTGCCTATTTAAAGGTGATATACCTGTATATATAAGGTGCGAAATACAATCGCTATATAATTGCTTAATAGGCGAATTCACCATTTGGGTTACTATATATCTAATTGTAGGCGAGTTGGTCATTAGGCGAATTCACCAGCACCCGTTTATTTTGATGCTGTCAAAATCAGACGACATCTGTCAATATAGTTATTTCACCTTTTCCTGCTAAATAGTTCAAAGAAATGTATTCCATCAGGTAAATTGGTTCATAGATGTTTGTTTTTTCATTTATATAAAGTTAAATGAGTGTTTTTAATACAGTTTTATAATTTTTCTGCTAGAAGTTTATTGACGGGATTATGCAGAATTCTGCAGGAATTCTGCTAGAATCCCGCTAGACTTCCGCTGGTAAAACTCGCGGAGAGTTTTCCGCAGTATTCTGCTGAATTCCGCCAGCTTCACCCTTTTGGTATAAAAAGGCATGCCTGGCAGAATTCAGACAGTGAGAACTTTAACAAAATTAGATTCAGTTGATTAATGTAAATTTAGACTTCAGTTGAATTTAGAACATAGAACATATTTAGAAGTGAATAACATATAATAAAAGGTAGAAATTTAATCAGAATCTTGTTTCATTATTTTTATCTTTATCCGCTGTTATTAAAAGCCCGCTACCATTCACGAGATCGTGACACTATTTTAGCTCCAGTGACCTACTTATGCAGTGGACTGACTGCAACACTTTATACAACTTTGATAGAGGATCACCTGAAGATCTTTCTTGTGAAAATTGGTGGAAACCAAATTACAGTAAAACCTCTCTATAATGGTCACTTAATTGTGTTAATTAGTTGGTATTTAGGGCAGGTGGCTGTTTAAAGCAAGGTGAAAGTAAAACAGAACGCTCCTATAGGAGCTATAGGAGCATTCCGAGGAGCATTCTGTTTTACTTTCACCTTGCTTTAAACAGCCACCTGCCTTTATCACAAAATACTTGATGTAATTTAGTGTCCGTAATAGAGGTTTTACTGTATTATGGTCTTTGTTTGTACGAGGAAAATGATTAAAGAAATTGTTTGTTAAAATCTAATTTTAGTTTCTGTGACCTAATTATGCTGCAGACTGAATCTATTTATATAAATCTTACAAAGGGTAACCTACAGATCAACCCTGTGACAGCTGGTGAAGTCTAGTCATACATTTGCATCCTATTTAAAGTGGTACATCCATTGTCTGAAATTTGTCTGAAGAGAAAAGAATGCCATCTAGACAGACAGAGAGGCGGGAAAGACAGTAAATGCTAAAACCAACATGTCTCCCTCACTGTGGTGATGCTATTGTAAAATGTACATAATTATATATTACCTGAAATATGTTTACAAGTTTATGTTTAACCCTCCTTTACTTAAGGACTATTCTTCTAAGAAATAATGACTAAACTAAAAACTAAACTAAACTCAATAGATCCTGTGGGAGCTTCCAATCTGGGTCTACACTGTTTGCAAATGTGTAAATATGTGTTTCTATTAAGTGCAGTGTTAAAACACCACTTACCTGACTGAATATGAGTTGATGATACATGCAATTTTTCATAAGTCTCCCTGTCTGCCATGTTTATCTGCAAGGATATGTATGATGGAACTTTCCGCAAGGAGGGATTGTATAGGAAAGCTGTAGCCTTGTCACTAGGATATTGGTGTGCTGCGTTTCTTTCCACAGGATGTGCCACTGAACACCACACACTCCTTACAGGAAATCTGAGTGAGTACTTATCTGACTTCTCATGATAGTACACCTCATTCTGTTTGATATTATCTTTCTCACAGGTTGATGGTAACACAAATTTTAGGAAGAATGACAGCTGTTTATACAATGCATTTTGATTATATCTCCAATCTGTAATTTTTCTCTTTATACCGATGGGCAATGGTGTGTTGGTAGAGGTACTTTGTCCAGACTGGTTCCTTTTTCTCCCCTGCATTGATGCTTTCAGGCTAAGCTCTTCCAGTGTAGGAACTGGGCTACATATGTCTACGTTGTCCTGATTTTCACTGACATTTATGCAGGCTGTTTCTATGTCATTGTCCATGTTAAACAAGTCTCCAAGGTTAGCAAACTCATTTATATAGTTCACTCTAAACAGTTTACTTTTATTTCTTTTTTGACGTTTGCTGGGTCTTCTTCTCCTACCTGGCTGAAGTCCACCTGATGCGGCATCTGTTGGCACACTTTCAAAAGCATCATCTGCATCATCATCCCCTTCCGAATCTAAATCATCTTGATCTGCAACATCAGCTGTGTCAAAACTTGTTTCAGTGTTGATAGAACTAAAGGCCTGGCTGAGTTCAAGTTCATCAACCACATATTCATTAGCTGTCTCATAGTCACTGCGGACTGCTGATCCACTGTTGGTCTCTTCATCATCATTAACATCCTCCACTTTGTCATCACCAGCAATGTTTAGGTCCGTTTCATCTCTGTCTTTCTATGAAAAACAAAAAGCAAGGAAGCCATAAATTATATTCATGAACTTTTAGCCAATGTGTTGTATGCTTAAACGTGTCATCTTTAAATACTCACTACATGTACATTGATCTCAACCAATTTGGTTACTAATGAGGTGTATGGTAAAAGTCATTTGCAGTGGAAACTGGGTTAAAGACCTTTGGCTAAAACCATCTCAAGACTCTATGGCAATAACTTAACAACTTAGGGGGTGGGGCAGTGCTCTAGTGGTAATGCACTCGACTACAAATCCGGAGGTCCGGGGTTCAAATCCCAGTCTCTCCTGGAAATTTCAGAAATGCTTTTCTGTGTCTTCCACCGCCAAGGAGTATGATAAACAAGAGGGCCATGATGGCCCTTAATCGCTCACCTGTTCATAACAGATTAATGATTTCAATGACAGATTGTATAATTTGAAAAATCTTGGTAGAAAACCATCAGATGATGCTACATACTAAATATAAAGAGTCTAGACCTTACAGATTTGGAGGAGGAGATATTTTAAAGATTTTCCTATGAAAAACTGTTAAGCCCCAGGGCGAGGTCAATTTTGGTCCGGGGGTCATATTTTGATTAATCTTAGTAGAGGACGATTAAATAATGCTACATACCAAATATCAAAGGTCTATACCTTATAATTTTAGAGAGGAATATATTTAAAGATTTTCCTATGAAAAACTGATAAGCCCCGGGGCGGGGCCATATTTGGCCTAGGGGTCATAATTTGACCAATCTAAGTAGAGGACCATTAGATTATGCTACATACCAAATATCAAAGGTCTATGCCTTACAGTTTCAGAGAAGATGATTTCTTCCAAGATTTTCCTATGAAAAACTGATAAGCCCTGGGGTGGGGCCATTTTTGTCCTGGGGGTCATAATTTGAACAACCTTAGTAGAGGACCATTAGATGATGCTACATACCAAATATCAAAGGTCTATGCCTTACATTTTCAGTAAGAAGATTTTTAAAGATTTTCCTATGAAAAACTGATAAGCCCTGGGGCGGGGCCATTTTTGTCCTGGGGGTCATAATTTGAACAATCTTAGTAGAGGACCATTAGATGATGCTACATACCAAATACCAAAGGTCTATGCCAGACAGTTTCAGAGAAGAAGATTTTTAAAGATTTTCCTATGAAAAACTGATAACCCCTTGGGCGGGGCCATTTTTGGCCCAGGGGTCATAATTTGAATAATCTTAGTAGAGGACCATTAGATGATGCTACATACCAAATATCAAAGGTCTATGCCTTACAGTTTCAGAAAAGAAGATTTTTAAAGATTTTCCTATGAAAAACTGATAAGCCCTGGGGCGGGGCCATTTTTGGCCCGGGGGACACAATTTGAACAATCTTTGTAGAGGACCATTACATCATACTACATACCAAATATCAAAGCTCTTGGCTTTGTAGTTCCAGAGTTGAAGATGTTTAAGTAAATTGTTGATGCCCGCACGTACGCACGACGCACATACGCACGAGGCAGGACGATGGACGCCGGACATAGGATCATCCCAATAGCTCACCTTGGCACTTTGTGCCAGGTGAGCTAAAAACTCGAAAAGTAGTCAGTAGCCCACATTGACTTGTGACACTGCTTGTCACAGTGAGTCAAAAAGAGCAAGCACAATTGGAAAAGAGCTGTGTATGTGCGATAAATGCTAAGTAGATTCCACCAGCATATGAAGAGGCAGTTTATCCAAACATGAGTGTGAAAACACTCGGGGAACCATGACTAGGAGGGACAACTCGGAGAGAAAATAGTGGAGACGAAATCATGAGTAACCATGTACGGCGCTGAGTATGAGGAGGCATGGAATGAGTAAGACACATATCGGTGAGCCAGCGGAGGTGATTGTGGACGACGGGCAAAACTCAGGTATAAATACGCGGCAAACAGAAAAAAAAAAAAAAAAAAGAAGAGGGCCAGAATGGCCCTGACATTGCTCACCAGACATTCAGGAGAAGATTTTCAAAGTTTTCACTATATGTTACTATTGAAAACTTAACACCCCAGGGGCGGTGCCAATTTTGACCCCAGTGACACAATTTATATAACTTTTGTAGAGGACCTGAACATGATGCTGAAAGAATGTAGTGAAAGAATGGATAGAGCATAGACCACTGGAACTTGTATTAATTCTTTGGATGCTAGAGGCGGATTCTCCCACCACTAAGGACCTAAGCAAACAGTTTGGGTCCAGATCAGGCCACACATAATGTGGGGCCTGATCTGATATCTAAATTGTTTGTAAATGAGACTGAAGTTCTGAAAAACTTAGAAAGAAAGTGTGTAGTGGGATTCTCCCACCACTAATGACCTATGCAAACAGTTTGGATCCAGATCAGGCCAAACATAATGTGGGGTCTGAACTGATATCCAAACTGTTTGTCAATGAGACTGAACTTCTGAAAAACTTAGAAAGAGAGTGTGTAGTTTGGATAACTTATGAATATGCTGCAATTTAGCAGATGACAAAATTACCCTGCATGCAAAGAGTGAAGTTGAAATTCACAACAGATACGCTCTATATTGATAGCTGGCAGCTTAATGCAGGGTATAGGTATCAAAAAAAGGATTTAAGAGTTTTCTGCATTTTGAGAATTATCCACAGTTTTCTCAATCTAAAATGAGTGTGTGCTATTTGTCTAAACACAATTTCTACTCTACTGATCAGGCTAATGGTGATTACATCAGACCTCACACTGGCTCTCAGGCTGATATAAGGAGAATCCTTTAGACTGTAGTTTCTGATGTGAAGAAGTCTATACACACAGGGCAGGGCCAATTTTACCCCCAGAACTATGATACTTATAAAACTCATAAAGTTATGCTAAGTAAATCTATACACCAAATATCTAAGCTCTGGGACATGTAGTTTCTGACAAGAAGATTTTTAAAGTTTTTCCTATGCATAACCATAGGTGTTTGTCGTGTGCTACCCCACTTTCCCCCCCCCCCCCCCCTTCCCGTCTGCAACTACACAGAAACATATTGAATATTGGCCAAAACAATCTCAAAAATGTCAAAACATTGTCAAAATACCATAAAATATTTAAAAGTGAACTAAAAAATCAGATTTTTTTTGTTCACATCATTGTAGTAGATAATATTCTATTATATTGATGTGATTTTTTTTCTTCAGTTTACTTCAAAATTTCGTGTTATGGTATTTTGACAATATTTTGACATGTTTGAGATTATTTTGACCAATATCTTTCTGTGAGGTTGCAGAGGGAGAGGGGGGGTGGGGTTGTTAGCAGATGGGCGGGTGGGGGGGGGGGGGGGGGGGGTAGCGGGGGGTAGCACACGACAAACACCTATGTGCATAACTAGTGATCCCATGGGCTATTTGAGCAGTCAGCTACAAAAAACTGGCAATCCCTGGGGTGGGACCAATTTTGACCCAAGGGGCATAATTTTATATAACTTTAGTAGAAGTCCTGAAGTTGAAGCTATGTGCCAAATACAAAAGCTGAGGACCTTCTAGTTTTAGAGGAGATGATGTTCAAAGTTTTCACTATATGTTTCTATTGAAAACTGAAAAACCCTGGGGCAGGGCCAATTTTGACACCAAAGGTATAATTTATATAACTTTTGTAGAGGACCTACAGATGATGCTATGTGCCAAAGATGAAAGCTGAGACCCCTGTAGATTCAGAGGAGAAGAATTTTAAAGGTTCAAATTGTTGACGATGAACGATGCACGCCGACGGACATCAGGCGATCACAAAAGCTCACCCTGAGCACTTTGTGCTCTGGTGAGCTAAAAACAAACAAGAGGGCCAGAATGGCCCTGAGTGCTCACCATACAGTCAGAGGAGCTGAGAACCTTCCAGTTTCATCAGAGAAGATTTTCAAAGTTTTCACTATATGTTTCTATTGAAAACTGAGCACCCCTCGGGCGGGCCAATTTTGACCCCAGGGGCATAATTTGTATAACTTTTTTAGAGGACCTGAACATGATGCTATGTGCCACATATGAAAGCTGAGAACCCTGTAGATTCAGAGGAGAAGATTTTCAAAGTTTTCACTATACATGTATATTTCTATTAAAACTGGCTACCCCTGGGGCGGGGCCAATTTTGACCTCAGTGGCATAATTTGTATAACTTTTGTAGAGGACCTGCACATTATGCCATAAGCCAAATATGAAAGCTGAGAACCTTCCAGTTTCAGAGAAGAATATTGTTTGCAGGATGTATCTTCTGATATGGAGTGGCTAAAAGTTGATTATCCCTTTACCACATGAATATTGATGCAAGAATTCACAGCTTCATGAATACTAATTAGAATAAGTTCTGGCATATGAACACAGGAATACATGTATCTGGCTATGGCAAACGCTGTAGAATCTGAACTAAATAATTTCATTTCAAAAGCAAAATGAGCAGACCCAAATAAGACAGGAGCCATCTAATCTGGGTCTACACATGTACTCTGTTTGCAATGGCATGAAAAAGTGTCTAGATGAGAGAAAATGTTTAGCAAGACATATACAAACCGGTCTCTTTTTCTGTCTCACTTTCTTCCCATACTGAATGTCTGTTTGGCTCATCTCCCAAGAAATCATTCGGGAAAATGATGGCCTCTGTTTTTTCAGCTTAATCAAGCACTGAATGTCTTCGCTATTTTCCTCCATAGCTGTTTAGGTTTCTGCAATATAGAGTAAATACATATCAAAACTAATTGATCTCTTAGCAACAGCAAGCAAGACAATTCATTTTTCTAGAAAATAGTTTAAACATCATAACCTGAAACTATGAACAATCTAAACCCCAATTATTTTCATATTACACTGTGTTTTCTTTTGGCAAAGGTTATTAAAGATGTACTATACTCATATTTTTGACAATTAATTTTTATAATGGCATATATGAAATCAGGATACAGAATCAGATATATATTATACCAGAAACAAACAGAGCAGACCCTGACGAGACAGCCCCTACAAGCACTGTCTGATCTGGGTCTCTGTTTGCAAAGGTGCTCGAAAGAGTTTTTTTATGAAGGAAAGGCCAGCAAAATAAAGCAATTCACTTAATGTAAACTACTTGATATAAGGTAATTAGTGGGACACGTCAAAGAATATATTGATCTTTCATGTATGTTAAATGTTTTTACATGAAAAATCAAGAATGTGTTCCTGAAACACTTATGCATCCGGCCTTTGACCCTGAAGGATGACCTTGAGTTCAACGCGACACATCGTCATAGTGTGATGAATATTTGTTATTTTGAAATCCATTCACGGATAAAAAAGTTACAGAAAGGGCACGAAATTTGAGACAGACGGATGAAAGGATTGATGGACAATGCGATTCCTATATGCCCACCGTTGGGGGGGGGGTTCAAGACAACCTCCCCCCCCCCCCCCCCCCCCACACACAACAAAAATGAAACAGCTTAAATATATCTGTTTTAGGTGAAAATAAAACAAGAGGGCCAGAATGGCCCTGAAGCGTTCACCAGACAATCAGGAGAAGATTTTCAAAGTTTTCACTATATGTTTCTACAGAAAACTAGCCGGCCCTGGGGCGGGCCAATTTTGACCCAAGGGGCATAATTTATATAACTTTTGTAGAGGACTTAGACATGATGCTATGAGCCAAATATGAAAGCTGAGAACCTTTCAGTTTCATAAGATTTTCAAAGTTTGCTCTATATGTTTCTACTGATAACTACCCACCCCTGGGAGGGGGCCAATTTTGACCCCAGGGCCATAATTAATATAACTTTTGTAAAGGACCTGAAGATGATGATACATGAGTTCATATTATTATTCATATCTTAACTTATTTTTAACCCTTCCCCTGTTCTATGTTTATTCAAAATTTCAATTCCTACTGAATATTCATGGACAAAATAGTTATAATGAACAAGAGGGCCATGATGGCCCTAAATCACTCACCTGGTTACTATAGACATATGCATAAACTGTATTTCTATGTAAAAATAAGTAAGCTTCAGATTGGGGCCAATATGAAACCAAGGGCCATAATTTTAGGCCTTGAGTTTCAAATTTGAACAATCTAAATAAAGGAACATTAGATGATGCTTCATATAAGTTTCAAAGTTTCACAGGAGATTTTAAAGATTTTCCTATGAAAAACTGATAAGCCAGGGGCGGGGCCATTTTGGTCCAGGGGTCATAATTTGAACAATTTTGGTAGAAAACCATTAGATGATAATAAATACTAAATTTCAAAGGTCTAGGCCTTACAGTTTAGGAGAAGATTTTTAAAGATTTTCCTATGAAAAACTGATAAGCCAGGGGCCGGGGCCATTTTTGGTCCGGGGGTCATAGTTTGAACAATCTTTGTAGAGGACCATTAGACGATGCTACATACCAAATATCAAAGGTCTAGGCCTTACGGTTTCAGAGAAGAAGCTTTTTATGAAAAACTGATAAGCCCCCAGGCGGGGCCATTTTGGTCAAGGGGTCATAATTTGAACAGTCTTTGTAGAGGACCAATAGATGATGCTACATACCAAATATCAAATGTCTAGGCCTTACGGTTTCAGAAGAAGATTTTTAAAGATTTTCCTATGAAAAACTGATGAGCCCCGGGGCGGGGCCATTTTTGTCTTTGGGGTCATAATTTGAACAATCTTAGTAGAGGACCATTAGATGATGCTACATACCAAATACCAAAGGTCTATTTTAAAGATTTTCCTATGAGAAACTGATAAGCCCTGGGGCGGGGCCATTTTTGGTCCGGGGGTCATAATTTGAACAATATTTGTAGAGAACCATTAGATAATGCTACATACCAAATATCAAATGTCTAGGCCTTACGGTTTCAGAGAAGATTTTTAAAGATTTTCCTATGAAAAACTGATAAGCCCAGGGGCGGGGCCATTTTTGGCCCAGGGGTCATAATCTGAACAATCTTGGTAGAGGACCATTAGATGATGCTACAAACTAAATTCCAAAGGTCTAGGTCTTACGGTTTCCGAGAAGATGATTTTTAAAGATTTTCCTATGAAAAACTGATAAGCCCCGGGGTGGGGCCATTTTTGGTCCAGGGTTCATAATTTGAATCTTTGTAAAGGACCATTAGATAATGCTACATGCCAAATATCAAAGGTCTAGGCCTTACGGTTTCAGAGGAGAAGATTTTTAAAGATTTTCCTATGAAAAACTGATAAGCCCTGGGGTGGGGCCATTTTTGGCCTGGGGGTCATAATTTGAACAATCTTTGTAGAGGACCATTAGATGATGCTACATACCAAATATCAAAGGTCTAGGCCTTACAGTTTCAGAGGAGAAGATTTTTAAAGATTTTCCCAAGAAAAACTGATAAGCCCCAGGGCGGGGCCATTTTTGGCCCCGGGGGACATAATTTGAACAATCTTTGTAGAGGACCATTAGATGATTCCAAATATCAAAGCTCTAGACTTTGTGGTTTCAGAGAAGAAGATGTTTAAGCAAATTGTTGACGACGCACGACGCACATACGCACGACGCACGATGACGGACACTGCCCCCTCACAATACCTCACCTGGCACTTTGTGCCAGGTGAGCTAAAAATAGAAACTGTAGCCATTTTAGAAAGTAATGAAAAACATCTTTCTAATTCCATTAACAAACAGTAGACCCTAATTAGACAGCTGCTAAAGGAGCCGCCTGATCTGGGTCTGCTCCGTTTGCAAATGCATGAAAAGGCATTTATCTGAGGGAAAGGCTTAAGTAAACATATTATAAGTACATTGTATATTGTACACAAAAAAGGAAATAATTTAATGCAATTTGCACTATATAATACCATAAGTAAACAGAGCAGATTGATCATTTGGCTACTAAATGAGCCATCTAATCTGGGTCTACTCTGTTTGCAATGGTGCAGAAATGCATAATTATGGAGTAAAGGGTTAATTGTCTGTGCAATAGGCCAGATCTAAAAATATCAGTTGTCTACCCAGAAGGGGGGGGGCAACCTAGTTGTTATCAAAAGTGCAAAGGGAGACCTAGCACAGTTTGGATTCTGATCGGACGCATATGTAACTTCAAATTACATATGTGTCAGATCAGAATCCAATATTGTACTTCATAATTGTTTTGTACAAGAGACTTAATTGTAAGATTGACATGTATTAAAAAACAATGTGAACAATCTTAGACAAGCAGACAACAATTCTGAAGCAGGTAATACTGATAAAGAATGCTACAGCATAGAACACTTGACTTGTATTCAGCTAAACTTCACAAAAAATATACTGATAAGACTATATTGATATCTGAGAGCTTAATGCAGGACATAGATATGCAAAGAGCATTTTGAGAATTATCCACTTTGTTTTCTCAATCTAAAATGAGTGTTTGTTATTTATTTGGCTAAACACAATTTCTACTCTACTGATTAGACTAAGGGTAAAACCACTGGAACTGGCTATACTAGGTCAGTCTCAGTGGACTGGGTTGTAGGAGAAACCTTTAGCCGCAGTTTCTGAAGTGAAAAAGCCTATTTTAAAGTATAACCCAAAGGGCAGGACCAATTTTAACCTCAGAACTAAGTTAATCCATACACCAAATATCTAAGCTCTGGGACATGTAGTTTTTGACAAGAAGATACTAGTGTTTAAACAGCAGTCAGCCACGGAAAACTTGCCATCCCTAGGGCAGGGCCAATTTTAACCCTAGGGACATGATTTATATAACTTTTGTAGAGGACCTATAGGTGATGCTATGTGCCAAATATCAAAGCTGAGAACCTTCCAGTTTCAGAGAAGAAGATTTTCAAAGTTTCACTATATGTTTCTATTGAAAACTTGACACCCCCAGGGTGGGGCCAATTTTGACTCCAGGGACATAATTTATATAACTTTTGTAAAGGACCTATAGGTGAAGCTATGTTCCAAAGATGAAAGCTGAGCACCCTATAGATTCAGAGGAGAAGATTTTTAAAGGTTCAAATTGTTGACGACGGACGACGCACGCCGACGGACGACGGACATCAGGTGATCACAAAAGCTCACCCTGAGCACTTTGTGCTCTGGTGAGCTAAAAAATCATGACCATCTGCACTGAATCTGTTAAGATAAAAATCCATGCCTGTTTCCTTGCTGGACGAGGCTTTTGAATTGTTCTATTTGATGACGAATTATCAGCATATAGTATATGATTTTACACATACTAGTTTTACTTTCTTTTCAAACAAAGTGAAGTGACCTCAAAATGTCATTCCACCTATGTTATGGTACGGGTAGTAAAATTAAACAATATTCAGCAATATTTGTAAAACCATCAATATGGTCAATATGGAAAGCACTTAACAGCTCAAAATAATCCATAAGGGGTATTTTGATAACAAGTTTGCACAGCCGCCGTCCTAATTTTCAAGACACCGCCCATGTCTGCTTGTTAATGTACATCCATCCACCTTTTCCAACGTAAGATATGTTAGAATGTACTCTGTAAACTTTTATTGCAGAAAACTTCTTTCAATTGAAAATGACCAGGAAACAGGAAGATTACTTTAGGAAAAGCTGGGTGACTGGTAGTCCTATAAATAAGACCTGACGTTGCTATTTCACATTTTTACATTTTCTAGTATGTCAGGTCTTATCGGCTTGCCTTTAGTGGTATGTAGCAAATCGCGACAAGAATCTCTGTTGCGTGTTAGACGAGGTCCTATAAATACAAACCACGTGCTATTGCGAAAACAGAACACTTTTGCGATTAACTAAATATTTTTCTACCCATACATATATCTAATAAGTAAATCACTTAACTGATTCCATAAGAATCCAACATTTATTTCTTGTAGTTTCAACTTTCCCACCGTTACTCCATTAGGCCGTGCAATAGAGCCGAATTATGCTGAATGAATTGTTTATATGTCACAACACTATGATTTTACGGATCCAGAATTTAGACGAAATATTTGCATTCTGTACAGTAACTAGGCAATCCTCATCACCATAAGATTTAAGATTTAAGTCCACATTGAAAGTAAATCCTCTGGAAAAGCTTAATGAAGTCAAGAAACGATGAACACACATCTAATTATCTAGATCTATGACGCTAAATAAATGACTGATCTTGGGAAAATGTGAGCGAGGCAATCCCCATGAATTCACTAGATCTAACAAAGAATGAATTGTCTTTATCACATTGCAATCCTGCGTTGATCCCAGATCTAGATCTATTATGTATAGTCAACACATTTACAACAGCTTAATATCTTCTTAACCCTTTGAAGGATTTTCATTAACTTGTCAATTTTTCACCTCAGTAAGACGTGAAGAACCCATGCATGTCTTAACTATGCCAGGCGTAAACTAATTTGACGTAAAAGTGAACTATTGAGCTACTTTCGGTTTGGGCATTATTCATAGCACCCATGTCAAAAATCAAAGCGCTGAAAGCGCTGAAGGCCTGGGGATCTTAAAGCTGACTAGTGTAGGTACAAAAGATAACATGATAGCAAAATAAAGATTTGTATATTTATTTTGAATGGCATCATTTGAAGAAAGTAACAGTTAAATCGAAAGCTACAAAATAAAAAGAGGTCCTAGAGGGAGAGATATAGCTTTTTGGGACAATTGAAGCCTAAAAAACGAAGGATCCTGCACTACAGTCTTGGACCTTTTTACTTGTATTTGTATAACGCATATCATGTACATAGGTAAAATTTGTGGAAAATGGTAAAAGAAAGTAAATGCATTCAAAAGAAAGCAAGAGAATCAAGAAGGAAAGTAACAATTAGTGAATCTGCAAACTTCAGAAACACATGTTCCTACATTTCTTTCTCAGATGTGTTGCTTTTATTGGAATAACATCCTGAAAGACACATAATATTTACACTACAGAGCAACAGTTTCAATATCAATATTTGGGAAGAATAAAAGAAATTGCATTTAATAGACAATACTGGCACAAAGCTGCATATTACAGGTCGGTCCATGTTTGTTCAGTAAAACCTTCCGACTATCACATAATAAAGGCTAATTGATTGTAAGACAGGAGACAACATATAACAATAGGAAAGCAAGACAGAAAGCTACTGAAGGAGCTATCTGTTTTGATCTCAATTTGATTTTATGCCACCTGCCTTGAACACGAAATGATTAATTATCAATGTAAGTTTGTGTTTGTGATAGAGACAGTAGAACAAACGGAAATTTGCCTAAACCAATGGATATGTCATCTTTTTTATCTCATGTACTGAAGAGAAAAGTTCCATGACATACATAAATGAATAGGCACAATAAGCTGGTAGTTCACGAAGACTGAAGGGATGTCTTTCTCTTATGTAAGAACATTAAATTGTCCTCCATAGTTCAATGGTTCACAGTCATGATCATATACCATAAGAAATATATTCTATATCCTAGCAGTTGATAGCTTAAAGTAGGCTGAAAATAAAGCAGAAAGCACCTTAAGGCGCATTCTACTGAACTTTCAATCTGCTGAAAGTGGACACCTGTCTTCATAACTAGAAACAGGTAATTGGGTTAAGGATTTACTCATTTAGCAACACAGCCAGCCCGCTTAAGAAATGACCTTACAAGGTAATGGTAATTTTTTGAAACAGTTATCAACTAGTGACAACTGTCATTATATCCGGTGAAAGAAAGGCACAATATAAATATTATCACAGCATCACAAAGCATAAATTTTTAACATGAAAAGCATAATAAACTAGAGGTTTTTGTCAAAAAAACGGATGTCTCCCCTCTAATAAAAACAATATGTAAAGGGAAATCACTAAAAATGTTATGGTCTTGATGAATGATACTTCCCCTCATTATGCGTTTTCCACACTACATTTTTCAAGAAGAAAATGATAACAGCTAATAACTCCAAAAATACTGATACCAGATTTATGGCCCTTGTGCATGACACTTACTTTCATCATGCTCTTTCCAAAAATAAAATGTCATTCCAATAGCATCAGTCCAACAGGAGTTATTGATCGGCCAAAAAATGTAACAAAGGGCAATAACTCCAAAAGAATTGAAGCCAGAATTATGGCCCTTGTTCATGACACTTTCTCTCATCATGCTCTTTCCATGTATGAAGTTTCAATACGATGGCAAGAGCCATGTAGGAGTTATCGTCCGGACAAGAAAGAATTAAACAAATGTACATGGGGCAATAACTCTAAATTTATTGAAGCTCGAGTTAAGGATCTTATGCATGACACTTTCTCTTATTATGATCGTTCCATGTATGAAGTTTCACTCCAATGGCATGTGTCACATAGGAGTAATCATCTGGACAAAAAGTTGTGATTTTTTTTTTACAAGGGCAATAACTCCAATATTAGTGAAGCCAGAGTTATGGACCTTGTGCATGACACTTCCTCTCGTTATGATCTTTCCATATATGAAGTTTCAATCCAATGGCATAAGCCATATAGAAGTTATCGTCCGGACAAAAGTGTGATTTTTTTTACACAGGGCAATAACTCCAATATTAGTGAAGCCAGAGTTATGGACCTTGTGCATGACACTTCCTCTTGTTATGATCTTTCCATATATGAAGTTTCAATCCAATGGCATGAGCCATATAGAAGTTATCGTCCGGACAAAAAAGTGTGATTTTTTTACAAAGGGCAATAACTCCTATATTAGTGAAGCCAGAGTTATTTTCCTTCTGCATGACACTTCCTCTCGTTATGATCTTTCCATATATGAAGTTTCAATCCAATGGCATCAGGCATATTGAAGTTATTGTCCGGACAAAAAATTATATTTTTTACAAAGGGCAATAACTCCAATATTAGTGAAGCCAGAGTTATGGACCTTGTGCATGACACTTCCTCTCATTATGCTCTTTCCATATATGAAGTTTCAATCAACTGGCATCAGGCATATTGAAGTTATTGTCCGGACAAAAAATTATGATATTTTTTACAAAGGGCAATAACTCCAATATTAGTGAAGCCAGAGTTATGGACCTTGTGCATGACACTTCCTCTCGTCATGATCTTTCCATATATGAAGTTTCAATCAACTGGCATCAGGCATATTGAAGTTATCGTCCGGACAAAAAGTGTGACAGACAGACGGACAGACGGACAACTCTCACGAAAACAATATGTCTCCCCCATATAAATATGGGGGGAGACATAATGATATTGTGTTTGTAAGGCACTTTCATTAGTATGATCGAGCAAAACGAAAACACAAAAAAAGAAAATGTATGTAATTGAGCTACTCAATTAAATACTATTTATTTGTCATTCAAGCTATAGACATGTCTTACCAAAATCTAAATCATGTTGAGTAAAGAAATACCTAGCAGTTAAATCAACTTTAGATTTGTCACTATATAATATTGATAGTAACAGTATGCAGATGATTTTTGACATCAAGCAAATTACAAGTACAAGACAAAAGATGCACTTAGATACTGTGTTAAGTATGATTTAGCAATTTGGTAGAACCATGGACTTTCCATAAATCAACAGATTGACATATTTTATTGAATGAGTAAAAGGTAAAATGTGACTGTGGGTAACAAAGGTGAAGTTGTGCACAGAAGACACGTTCATAAGATGAGGTGTAATTTGGATTTTATACAAAAACAGAAAACAATACTGAGAAAGGCAATAGATATATATCAAATGTGTAATTGACTTCTCAATGGTTTAAATCAAGAATGACATATTCAAAACCTACCACTTTCAGACAGAGGCATAAAATATCCAGTGCAACAAGGTTGAAAATGAAGAAATTCGGATTTGAATATTGCCATCATTGCATACCACCTCTTTGAATCTAACAAAGATGAGGAGGAATTTGGATTTCACACACAAAGAAAAAACAAAACTGAGAAAGACTGAGCATGAGCAACAAGGGTGAAACTGTACAAACAAGAGAAAACATGTTAGAAAACTCACAAAAATAAACTGAGAAAGGCAATAGACATATTTCAAATGTGTTATTGACTTCTCAATGGTTTTTATCAAGAATGACATATCCAAAACCTACCACTTTCACTTTTTTCAGACTAATGCATAAAATATCCGATGCAACAAGGTTGAAAAAAGTGAAATTCGGTTTTAGAATCTTGCCATCTTTGCATACCACCCCTTTTAAATCTAACGAACTACACAAGCACTTCTTATAGAAATATATAATGATAAGGGTATATATTATATCAGGGGTGAGAATGGCCGTTGGTGAAAAAAGAGGAAAATTGGCAGGGGTCAAGGGGGCCGCCTAGGCCCCTTGCGGGACATGGGCAGCGCCCATGTGGGGGGCTCAGGAAGCAAAATGAAATATAGCTTTCCTGAGCACTTCAGGAGCCTTCTCCTGCATTTTCACTTGGGTCTGTCATTCATGTGTTTTTTTTACAATTATACTTGAGTTGCATGTCATACACGATGAGCTGTGTTTCAAACAAACCAGTTGTAGAACATGTCCATACAATTTACATTCAGTTTATTATTGGATCCATTCAACATTGCCAGATTAATTTCTTGTCAAACACAAGCAATTAAAACTCACACGTTTTAAAAATGAAATCAATTTGAACTCTGTGATCACAGATAAAGATCAAAATTTGATTTAAAGTTGGCATGGTGTTGTAACAGTTAACTTTCTAGACAAAATTCACCAAAGTTCACATTACAGTCACAATTTCTAGTCAAAGTTCACATTCAAACTCTGATTCTGATTACTAAATGTCAATAAATCATCTTTTAATTCATTAAACTGGTTTATTAAAAACAAAATATTACTTTTCTGAATCGATACATCTTGACCAGTTCCTTTAACATTACCTATGAATCGCTATTGACAGACAACTTTCTGGTGAATACTTGACATTACAGGTTTTTACCTGTGACTGGAAATCCGCGGTTTCAATAACTGGGCATGTTCAATGCTTTTCAGAAGGTTTTTATATGCTACGCAGTCGCGTTTTCAGTAATTCATTTGTTTGGAACAAAGTTTACACAAGGTTCCCTCGTCCGAAGTTTACTTTCAGTTTCACGAAATCGTCGCCAATTATCACTTTTCTTGTTTCTTTACCAAATGTCAACGTAATTTCTTTCTCTAGCCATCTTGAGTAAAACTTGTTTTCCACACTGTTATCGTAATCTCTGCCCATGCTTCTCATTTTTGTCTTAAATTCAGATTAATTGACAGTACACATACAGAATTTCATATCACGGACGCCATCTTGGAAATGTTGAACGAACATTGCATAATACGAGCGTTTTGATTGGCTGTAGGACAAGAGTCTCGTTATTCGATTAGCTGAACCGAAATCTCGCTGTTAACGTGATATAAATGTTGTTAACGCGGATTTACTTGGAATAGTGAAAGAATATATCGGCAAATAATAATTTCCTGAATTATTTGCCATTCCCCCCCCCCCCCCCCTTAACAAATTTCTCAACGGATTTACATCGATCTCAAAAACGGCCCTGAGTGAAACGAAATCCGCGGAATTCCGCGGATCCGCGGAAAATTCTCGCCTTTATGTGATATCAAGCTTTCCGAGTCTCATCTGATCAGCCAAATACTAGACCTCGTTTTCAATAAGAGTGATGTTATGTATAAGCACAGCGTTATATCTGAGGGCATGAAAGAGTTCTTGTTCTGCCTCAAATATTTCTGGATAGGAAATGATTTAAACAATTATTTATTTGTTACTGTGGTATATAAAGGCATATAATAAATACATGACCAGTTGACAGGCTTTATACTGTTTGCATAGGACAGGTGTACTTTTCACAGATACACTATTAGTTAATGCCAAGTAAAGCTAGTTACTAGGGTAGAATGTGTTAACAATGAATGAAATCCTAACATAACATATGAAGACTATTTAAGTTGTTGTCAACAATCCATGCAAAGGTTATAAACAAGGAAATAAAAAGTGAATGACAAAAATTCATGAATACTATCTTTTTTAAATATAAACTTTAACTACATGTTGTTGTTTTTTTCAGTGAATAGTTGACAACAGCTAAAATAGTCTTCATAATATTATGTTAGTGATTGCTATTTTCCAACTTCATACACCCCATCCCAGCACTTATTCTGAAGACTATTAGTGGAGTATTTTACCTGTCGTTTACACTCATTCAATATGCAAACAGCGTAGACCCAGATCATAGGGCTCCTACTCCTCCAGGAGCCCTCTGGTCTGGGTCTGCACGGTTTTGCAACTCCATACCCAATCCCACCACTTATAACTAATTCTGAAGACTATCAGTGGAGTATTTTTACCTGTCATTTACACTCAATCAATAAACAGTGCAGACCCAGATCAGAGGGCTCCTACTCCTCCAGGAACCCTCTGGTCTGGGTATGCATGGTTTTGCAACTCCATACACCCCATCCCAGCATTTATAACGTATTCTGAAGACTATCAGTGGAGTATGTTTACCTGTCGTGTACTCATTTAATATGCAAACAGTGCAAACCCAGTTCAGAGGGCTCCTGTTCCTCTAGGAGCTCTCTGGTCTGGGTCTTCACGGTTTGTCATTTTGTTAATTTATTGCTGAAATCATCACTTAATAAGAAGAAACTGACTAGACTTGATTCTAAACTGAGACTGTCTATTAGAAGTATCAGAGTTAAATGAGTTCTTTTAACTTGAGAATAACATAACACATTGGCTCCACCTTGTGGCAGCACACAAGCATATCTGTGTAAAGTGGAGAAAATGTTATTCTGTCCAACTAGTACTAACTTTATGCAGAAGGACGACCGAAATATGTGCCTAGTCTTCTTACATGCAACAGAGCAGTGTACACAAATTTCAATAGCAAACAAGTATAACAACAAGACGAATACTGATGCAAGGCATTGGATCGCCGGGAAATTTGTGTACAAGGAAGGTTTTTAATAAGGAATTGTTTTGTTAAGACAATTGAAATACAACATTTCATTAAAAACTTAACGAAATATGTAGCCTCTAGAGTGTAATGACGTAGTGACCTGGTTTCGAACCCGACATGATCCATATTTGAACTTGACCAAGATTGCATGTGGACAAACATTCTGATAAAATTTCAGTAAGATCTGATAACATTTGTAGCCACTTGATGTGGTATCTCAACGGACAACAGACGAGGGACATCCAACGATCCTAAAAGCTCAGCATGAGCACGTCGTGCTCTGGTGAGCTAAAAAAATGAGGATAAATCAAAGACCTATATATACTATGGCATGCTGATAAAGAACTCTGTTGCAAACTGTAACAAGTAAATACCTGGTAAAACTATTATGACATATGCATTGTTGGAATCACATGAAACTTGACACAAATATCTAGGGCGGTCATTGATTGGTTCAGAGGCATATTGACGATACCAAAACGTAAGAGGATAAAAAATTTATCCCGTCTCTACAGCCGCTAGTGACGTAATAAAGGGGTAGCATTTTAAAACTAAGTTTATATGTACAGTAGAGGTTTATTTGTATAGTAGGTGTAGGAATTTCAATTTCTTCTTACAACAGGAACTATTTTTAATTTTTCTACAAATTTGTTTTACCAAAAATAACGTATAAGTTGAAAGAAAAAACACTTAATATGGATAATTATCATTAACTATCCCAGTAAAAACCCAAACCGTCATTAAAAACAAGAGGGCCAGAATGGCCCTGACATCGCTCACCAGACAATCAGATATGTTTCTATTGAAAACTGACCGTCCCTGGGGCGGTGCCAATTTTGACCCTAGGGACACAATATATAACTTTTGTAGATGTATATAACTTTTGTAAATATGAAGCTATGTGCCAAATATGAAATCGGAGAACATTCCAGTTTCAAAGGAGAAGATTTTCAAAGTTTGCACTATAAAATTGTTTCTATTGAAAACTGACCAACCCTGGGGTGGGGCCTATTTTGACAACAGGGGCATAATTTATATAACTTTTGTAGAGGATCGGAAAATGGTGCTATGAGCCAAATATGAAAGCTGAGAACTCTGTAGATTCAGAAAAGAAGATTTTCAAAGTTTTCACTATACGTTTCTATAGACAAGAGGGCCATTGAAAGTGTTAATTTTTCAGACAAACAAATTACAGATGACAGAAACCCTATCACTGCTGAGCATAATTTGACTGAAATTAGCACACAATTTGGATTCTGATCTGACACATATTATATGTAACTTCATATGTGGTTTGTACAAGAGAGTTAATTGTAAGATTGATATGTATTAAACGGGTAGTTTTAATTATGCAAGGCCATACAAAATTCTGACTAAAGAAAATCAACTGACCTCTCAAATAATCAACTGTTCCTCTGAAAAGGTATGTGTACCCTAGCATTCATAACAGATTTTTTGCATTTGAATATTATTATAAATTATTACATAATAATTTCATATTCATAAGTTGAACTTAATATTTTCAAGTTATACAATTTCATGTTAAAAATTATTTCACAATTTATTTAAAATCTTTAATTTGGCATCCTGGAGCCTTTACATGATTTACCCTTCTTCTGAACTGTAGGGCAGGTTATAATCTCATAATGCCAATCACTATTATTAATTAACCCTTCCCTCATATAAATGTGTTTTCACACATTTGAAAATCAGTAGACCAGATCAGATGCCTCCTATAGGAGCCATCTGATCAGGGTCTGCTCTGTTTGTTAATGGAATTTGACAGATCTGTTCCTTTAATTTCTAAAATGGCTACAATGTTCTACCTACAATAATCCATTATAACTATTTTGTCTATGAATATTCAGTAGGTTGTGAAATTTGGAAAATAAATGCTACAATGTTTCACCTTCCATACTTCACTTTAACTATTTTGTTCATGAATATGCAATAGGCATTCAATTTAATAATAAACACAGAACAGGCAAAGGGTCAAGATCTCTGTCTACTAGCTACTACCAGCAGTACAGGTGCACTAAAAATAGCCACTCTCTCCCTCTCTGATGCTTGACCTGATGACCTGTTTATGAGCCAGTAAAGATAAGATGCTTAACAGTGCAGTCAGCTTCAAGTTTGCTAGAAAACTTGCCACCCGGGTGTGTAGCCAATTTTGACCACAGGAGCATAATTTATATAACTTTTGTAGAAGTCCTGAAGTTGAAGCTATGTGCCAAAAATGAAAGATGCAGATCTTCTAGTTTTAGAGGAGATGGTGTTCAAAGTTCTCACTATATGTTTCTATTGAAAACTGAAAACCCCTGGGGCAGGGCCAATTTTGACCCCAGGGGTATAATTTATATAACTTTTGTAAAGGACCTACAGATGATGCTATGTGCCAAAGATGGAAGCTGAGACCCCTGTAGATTCAGAGGAGAAGAACTTTAAAGGTTCAAATTGTTGACGACGAACGACGGACGACGGACGACGCACGCCGACGGACGACGGACATCAGGCGATCACAAAAGCTCACCCTGAGCACTTTGTGCTCTGGTGAGCTAAAAATAGAAAGGAAAAAGAGAGAAAAAAAAGTTTCGTCAGCGGTGAGAATCGAACCAGGGCTGACTGTACGATAGGCGACCGTGGTAACCACTACGCTATCAGGCCAGACATACTGCAAGGGAAATTGAAGATGTATATAAAGTTATCATGCTACTATATTGACGACTTTTTAAATAACAAGAGGGCCAGAATGGCCCTGACATCGCTCACCAGACAGTCAGAGGAGAAGATGTTCAAAGTTTTCACTATATGTTTCTAGAGAAACTAGCCACCCCTGGGGTGGGCCAATTTTGATCCAAGGGGCATAATTTATACAAATTTTGTAGAGGACCTGAACATGATGCTATGTGCCAAATATGAAAGCTGAGAACCTTCCAGTTTCTGAGGAAAATATTTTCAAATTTGACACTATATGTTTCTATTGCGAACTGGCTACCACTGGGGCGGGGCCAATTTTGACCCCGGGGGCATAATTTACATAACTCTTGTAGAGGACCTGAACATGATGTTATGTGTCAAATATGAAAGCTGAGAACCTTCCAGTTTCTGAGGAGAAGGTTTTCAAAGTTGTCACTATATGTTTCTATTGAGACATGGCTACCCCTGGGGCGGGGCCAATTTTGACCCCTGGGGCATAATTTATATACCTTTTGTAGAGAACCTGAATATGATCCTATGTGCCAAATATGAAAGCTAAGAACCCTGTAGATTTAGAGGAGAAGATTTTCAAAGTTTTCACTATATGTTTCTATTGAAAACTGGCCACCCCTGGGGCGGGGTCAATATTGACCCCAGGGGCATAATGTATATAACTTTTGTAGAGGACCTGAACATGATGCTATGTGCCAAATATGAAAGCTGAGAACCGTTCAGTTTCAGAGAAGAATATATTCAAAGTTTTACCATATATTTCTATTGAAAACTGGCTACCCCTGGGGCGGGGCCAATTTTGACCCCAGGGGCATAATTTATATAACTTTTGTAGAGGACCTGAACATGATGCGATGTGCCAAATATGAAAGCTGAGAACCTTCCAGTTTCGGAGGAGAAGATTTTCAAAGTTTCACTATATGTTTCTATTCAAAACTGATCACCCCTGGGGCGGGGCCAATTTTGACCCCAGGGGCATAATTTATACAAATTTTGTAGAGGACCTGAACATGATGCTATGTGCCAACTATGAAAGCTGAGAACCCTGTAGATTCAGAAGAAAAGATTTTCAAAGTTGTCACTATATGTTTCTATTCAAAACTGGCCACCCATTGGGCGGGGCCAATTTTGACCCCAGGGGCATAATGTATATAACTTTTGTAGAGGACCTGAACATGATGCTTTGTGCCAAATATGAAAGCTGAGAACCCTGTAGATTCAGAGGAGAAGATTTTCAAAGTTGTCACTATATGTTTCTAATGAAATCTGGCTACCCCTGGGGCGGGGCCAATTTTGACCCCAGGGCCATAATATATATAACTGTTGTAGAGGACCTGAAGATGATGCTATGTGCCAAATATGAAAGCTGAGAACCCTGTAGATTCAGAGGAGAAGATTTTCAAAGTTGTCACTATATGTTTCTATTCAAAACTGGCTACCCCTGGGGCGGGGCCAATTTTGACCCCAGGGGCATAATTTATATAACTTTTGTAGAGGACCTGAACATGATGCTATGTGCCAAATATGAAAGCTGAGAACCCTGTAGATTCAGAGGAGAAGATTTTCAAAGTTTTACTATATATTTCAATAGAAAACAAGGCACCCCTGGGGCGGGGCCAATTTTGACCCCAGGGGCAAAATTTATATAACTTTTGTAGAGGACCTAAAGATGATGCTATGTACCAAAGATGAAAGCTGAGAACCCTGTAGATTCAGAGGAGAAGATTTTTAAAGGTTCAAATTGTTGACGCCCGACGACGGACGACGGACGACGGACATCAAGTGATCACAAAAGCTCACCCTGAGCACAAAAGTGCTCTGGTGAGCTAAAAATAAATAAAACAATAAAACTTCATTATAACATTTATCACTCTCATGATAATTTAATCAATAAATTTGATAAATTTCTTTTTAAACATCGTATGAAGGTTTTTACATCACATATTTCACTACATCAATAATGCAGATAGAAACTATTCTCTGCCACGCTCTCATGAGCCAATTCATTTGGTTCTCCTCACCGATATACGCTGAATAGACCTTGTAAAACTTGTCGCTACCCCTCCTACATGGGTAAATACTTTTGAACATTCCATTAGTGATCGCCGCTCATGCGGCGATCAATAAAGTAAAAATACCTTTTATATTAACATTTAAACAAGAGGGCCAGAATGGCCCTGACATCGCTTTCCAGACAATCAGGAGAAGATTTTCAAAGTTTTCACTATATGTTTCTTTTGAAAACTTAACACCCTAGGGGCGGTGCCAATTTTGACCCCAGGGACACAATTTATATAACTTTTGTAGAGGACCTGAACATGATGCTAAAAGAATGAAGTGAAAGAATGGATAGAGCATTAGACCACTGGAACTTGTATTCTATGGATGCTAGAAGCGGATTCTCCCACCACTAATGACCTGTGCAAACAGTTTGGATCCAGATCAGGCCCCACATAATGTGGGGCCTGAACTGATATCCATATTGTTTGTAAATGAGACTGAACTTCTGAAAAACTTAGAAAGTGTGTAGTGGGATTCTCCCAACACTAATGACCTATGCAAACAGTTTGGATCCAGATCAGGGCCAACATAATGTGGTGCCTGATCTGATATCCAAATTGTTTGTAAATAAGACTGAACTTCTGACAAACTTAGAAAGAAAGTGTGTAGTGGGATTCTCCCACCACTAATGACCTATGCAAACAGTTTGGATCCAGATCAGGGCCAACACAACGTGGTGCCTGATCTGATATTCAAACTGTTTGTCAATGAGACTGTACTTCTGAAAAACTCAGAAAGAAAGTGTGTAGTTAGGAGAACTTGTGAATATGCTGCAGACAACAATTTAGCAGATCACAAAATTACCCAGCATGCAAAGAGTTAAGCTGAAATTCACAACAGATATGCTCTATATTGATAGCTGGTAGCTTAATGCAGGGCATAGGTATGAAAAAAGCTTTAAGAGTATTCTGCATTTTGAGAATTATCCACAGTTTTCTCAATCTTAAATGAGTGTGTGTTATTTGTCTAAACACAATTTCTACTCTACTGATCAGGCTAAGGGTGATTACATAAGAACTCCCACTGACTGGTCTCAGCTAAGAGTGATATTAAGGAGAAACCTTTAGAATGTAGTTTCTGAAGTAAAGAAGAATATACACACAGGGCAGGGCCAATTTTAACCCCAGAACTATGATACTTATAAAACTCAAAAAGTTATGCTAAGTAAATCTATACACCAAATATCTAAGCTCTGGGACATGTAGTTTCTGACAAGAGCGCTAACACACTCGTGAACTTCCGCCTATAACTGTGTTTCAGCAAACCGTTCGGTCGTTTAGTAAGAAATCACTACGCCGTTCCCCAAGCGTTCATTAATTTCAATATTTTACCTCAATTTAACTTGCACGAACTTTTAAGAGAATCTGAATAAACTCATCTGTTCATTTGCACAACACTCTTTCCGAGATCTAACTTGAAAACTAGCTGTTTTTCTGCGTATACAAGGGATTACTTGTTGAGTTAACCGGAAGAAGAAGAAGACTGTGTTGTTCGGGCTTTTTTCACGAGACGATTCGTGTATGTGGACGTCTTAGTCTGCTTGATTTTGCTTGATAAATCCTTACCGAAAAGCCAAATTCTTAAAACAATAATCCAATTCCACTGCGCATTAAGCGTTTGAATGAATGTTGTAAAAAACTACCACTGATTTGGATCGGAAAGAAAAGTATAAACAGAATTGTTGCGGCATTGCTGTGTGCATTGTAAGGGTGGACAGTCGTATTACAAACTCAATGGCCTTGGGGTCTTTCGACCCCAGGCCAATTATCTTGATGTCAAGGTTGATGTAACAGGTAACTCATGAATTAGACTTAGGCCAATGTCACAATTAAGGTCAGCAGTTTGAACACTGGATTTCAGATGATACCAGTGATCAGTCTCTTAAATTTTCCTCTACTCACTCCATGATTTTCAAAAGGTGAAGCACGCTAGACTCTTGATCCAGGGGTGGCAAGTTTGATCTATTGCTCTAAATAGTCCTGCAGATTAAAGTTAAAAATCCAAAGTCCCATGTATCAGTGCTATCTACTGGTTGTGTAAAAGAACCAGGTGGCTCTATCTAAATAAGCAGAGCTTTGCCCAGTTCCTCTGTGCCCACCTCCCTCTCTCGAGATGTTTGATTATCCCATAGATGGGAGAGAAAGGCCACTTTCAGAATATGTGTACTTCACAACAGCAGGTGTTAGTGCTTGTGTGGCCGTAAAAAGTCGCCCCGTACTTCATTCTCAGTGTTGCTATATTTTCCGGTCATTCGGGATCATTAGTTTTGATGGTATAAATTTCGAAAATTGAACACTGCTTTTTAAAAGCCGGTGCTAGGGGGCGTGAGTAGTGTTGCACTTTCAATTTCTACTCATGAACAGACTCAATAAAACCGAGTCTGCTACTTTTGTTTTCGAAGGATCACCCACCTTCAGAATATATTAAATGAAATATTAACTTTTTTCATCTGAAAAAACAAACAAACAGTGAGCGAGGCAATCCTCATTCACTAGATCAAACACAAAGTTTTATGATTTAATCCTGCGTTAAATCCATGACAACCACAGCTTTGACAGGCTTTCACCAGGATGTATTCAATCAGTATAAAGTTGGCTGTAGCGGAAATAATATTTCGACTAAGCTCCCTTTTTTTTCATATTTTTTTCAAGATCCAACAAAAATTTCGGCGTGTAGCACTGATTCAACTCATCCACTGCCTGATTAAATGTTAACACCAGTACTCATCCACTGCCTGATTAAATGTTAACACCAGTTGTTCAAGAGCTTGATAACTGGTATTATCAGACTAAAAAGCCTTTTGAAGTGTTCCAAGTGGCCATGCTGTACAAGGGGCAATGCAGTAAGAAGACATCACAAGACGAATTGTACTGAACAATTTCTGCCTTCATGTTAACCAATTTTTGTATAACATCTGCATGACTGAGGTCTCTGATGGACAACTTACTTTGGCGCTCTTTCTTCGTGAAGTCATAATTATGTGCCTAGCCAAAGTAACACAAGTGGGTTCTGCAGACCTTCTATTTTTCTCTTAAGCTGGCTTAATAAAGCTTCATTTCCAGCTTGAGCTCCACTCCTCCAAATAAAGTCCACATAATCCCGCCTCTCTAAAACCCGCGACAGACACCTGCCTTTGCTGTCACTCTCAACAAAAACACGCCTTGCAGGGCCTTCAAAATCCTCCATACGCATTTCAATTTTCTCAATTTGTTTCCTTACGTTATTAAGTGACATTTTCTTTACTCGATTGGAATGCACAGAATAAACACAGTGACTTGTAGTAAATAAAGGGCCACAGCTCCTTTTTAAAAATGAAGGGCCACAGCTCCTTTTTAAAAATGACTAGCAATTTACACATCATGAGTATCAAACTTGACAAACATATAAAGGTCAGGTATACGTGCGTAAAGTTTAGTGAGTCTCATAAATATATTCCTGTGGAACCGGCTACAGTATTGAAACTGTTGTTAATCTTAACACTTTCCCTGTTCTGTATTTAGGCCAAATGTCAATACCTACTGAATATTCATTAACAAAATAGTTATAAAGAAATATGGAAGGTGGTACATTGTAGACATTTTAGAGAGCAAAGAAACAGTTCTATCAAATTCTTATTAGCAAACAGAGTAGACCCTGATCAGACGGCTCCTCTATGAGCCGTCTGATCTGGGTCTACTCTGTTTGCAAATGTGTGAAAACATTTGTGTAATGGAAAGGGTTAATTTAATCTAAGTAGAACCGTAAGTTACCCGTAAGTTATTAAAAAAAAATTGTAAAAATTTCGGCTAAATTTCCTTCCGCGTCCGTGATTTTGACACAATCTTTGTACATGTACACAGAATGGTGGTCAAGAGTTCAAACTACAGGCACGCTTATGCATATTGTTGGATACAGAGTGGAAGTGGACATAATTAAGAAGGGTAACCCGCTGAATTTATATGAGGTTTTGCCGACGCGACCTATCCGGATATGTCGAAAATGGTTCAAATTCTCAAAAATATGATTTCGCACCATCTTCCAGTGTTTCCGCGAGTGTGCGTTTTCTGCGCTTTTGGCACACTTTTTTTTGCCTTGGCACAATGAAATTCGAACTGTGCGTTTTTCCTGACGCAGGAATTTTTTCGTCGCTGAATTATTCAAAGTCGCGAATTACGTGTCCCATTGTACCGGGTTTTAGCCGTGCCCAACCCGTTCCGGGTCAGTAGACGCTTATTCATTATCAAAGACATATATAAGCGCCTAGGCGAGTGTGTTGATACAGTCATATTCCGCGAAAAGAAATACACACAATGTCTGCTCCTTGACAGTCTTCTTTCGGAAAGAATCTTCTTGTGACATAGACAATTACTGTGATAAAAGAGATGATTTACCCGCTGAATGGGGGCTAGTTCCCCGACCAAATCTACTTCAACTGATAATTTGCCGAGTTCGGCGAATGGAAAGTCGGTGAGTGAAAAGTCCGTCACCATGTCTGAAAAAGCAACCCTAATTTGTCTAAACGGGAAATTCACCAGGAATGGCTGAATGAAAAACCATGGCTTTCTTACGACTGTAATAAAATGATTTGTAAGGTATGCACCAATGAGTGTTAAGACAATCCATTAACAATATGATTGCACCAACTTCCACCACTCAACTCTTTGTTTGACATTTATGATTTAGCCTCAAATCAACATAGGGCAGCTGTGGAGTCCACTACTTTAAGAAGCAGTATATTAAAAATCACTTCAAACATCATTTCATAAATCATACATGCCAATGTTAAATTTAAGGGTATGACCCACCAAAATTTCAAATGACCCCCAGATTTTTAAACATGGGGTCAAACATGACCCCCAAAATATCACAGCTGGCAGAAACACTGATCTTCATACAGCATGGTTACATAGCTCATAGTGAGCAAAATATATTTGCTACATACCACTGATACGACCCCTTTTAGTCGTTACATGCACGATAAATAATTATAAAATAAGGGGCATGTAGATACGTCTAAATGCTTGGATTAGGTGACTGGCTACTCTTCTTCTACATATCAAACAGAATATATCGGCGTCTGAGTAAAGCCAACAAGGATAAAAAAGAATTGCATATTGTCGAGAAATTGGTTTAATCAATAAATTCATTTATAAAATTCAGATTTTTTATCTTATCCCTGGAATAAAAGCTGGTGTCGATCTGCTCTGGAGCGAATCTCTCGTTTCGGTCACAAGTTCCATAACTAGGGACGTCAGAGTTTACGGCCATATTATTTTCCCTTTCTGGCTCTATGTAAATATACCCTTAGAAAATCAATAAACTTGTGTATGAAATATTCTCAGATTGCTATAAAAACTACTGTCCATCAATAAAAAAGTATTCAAGTAAAGGTAAGAAGTAAAACAAATCAAAGGCCTGAATGGCCATAATGGCGTTCAGGTTTGATATGGATGTTATGTGTAAGGGGGGGGGGGGGGGGGGGGGATTGATGTACACGTTAATAACAATAACGTCTTGGAATTGATAACAGTATTAATAACAACACATTTTTGTGAAACACTATGCCCTTGATTGTGACAAATATAAATTTGACCCGTAATGTGACATTTAACTGTAATATAACCTTGATTTTAATAAGCCCCCCCCCCCCCCCCCCCAAAAAAAAAATAAAATAAACAAGAGATGTTTGTAAAACATGTATACCCCCATACCCTCTGACCTTTGATCTAGTGACCTCAACTATAGAGGTCATCTAGCGGTCATGACTAATCACCACAGCAACTTTGAAAATCCTAAGCCAAACCACTGATCATTTATTGATTTGAAAACATTTCACAAGTTAAGGTCATGGTGACCTTGACCTTTGACCTAGTGACCTCAACTATTGGGGTCATCTAGTGGTCATGACCAACTACCACAGCAAGTTTGAAGATCTCGAACCAAACCATTGAGCAGTTATTAATTGGAAACTATTTCATCAGTTAAGGTCATGATGACCTTGACCTTTGACCTAGTGACCTCAAAATCAATAGGGGACATCTAGTTGGCATGACCAACCACCACAGCAAGTTTGAAGATCCTAAGCCAAACCCTTGAGCAGTTATTGATTGGAAACCATTTCACCAGTTAAGGTCATGTTGACCTTGACCTTTGACCTAGTGACCTCAAAAACATTAGGGGTTATCTATTGGTCATGACCAACTACCACAGCAAGTTTGAAGATCCTAAGCAAAACCCTTGAGCAGTTATTGATCGGAAACTATTTCACCAGTTAAGGTCATGGTGACCTTGACCTTTGACCTAGTGACCTAAAAAACGACAGGGCTCATCTAGTTGTCATGACCAACCACCTAAGCAAATTTGAAGATCATAAGCCAAACCCTTGAGCAGTTATTGATCAGAAACCATTTAATAAATTTAAGGTCATGGTGACCTTGACCTTTGACCTAGTGACCTCAAAAACAATAGGGGTCACCCAGTTGTCATGACCAACTACCGCAGCAAGTTTGAAGATTCTAAGCCAAACCCCTGAGCAGTTATTGATCGGAAACCATTTAACCAGTTAAGAGCATTGTGACCTTGACCTTTGACCTAGTGACCTAAAAAACAATAGGGATCATCTAGTGGTCATTACCAACCACCACAGCAAATTTGAAGATCCTAAGCCAAACCCTTGAGCAGTTATTGATCGGAAACCATTGAACCAGTTATGGTCATGGTGACCTTGACCTTTGACCTAGTGACCTAAAAAACAATAGGACTCATCTATTTGTCATGACCAACCACCTAAGCAAATTAGAAGATCCTAAGTCAAACCCTTGAGCAGTTATTGATCAGAAACCATTTTACCAGTTCAGGTCATGGTGACCTTGACTTTTGACCTAGTGACCTCAAAAACAATAGGGGTCATCCAGTGGTCATGACCAACCACCACAGCAAGTTTGAAGATTCTAAGCTAAACCGTTGAGCAGTTATTGATCGGAAACCATTTAAACAGTTAAGGTCATGGTGACCTTGACCTTTGACCTAGTGACCTCAAAATCAATAGGGGTCATCTAGTGGTCATGACCAACCACCACAGCAAGTTTGAAGAAACCAAGCCAAACCCTAAAGCAGTTATTGATCGGAAACTATTTTACCATTTTAGGTCATGGTGACCTTGACCTTTGACCTAGTGACCTCAAAAACTATAGGGGTCATCTACTTGTCATGACCAACCACCACAGCAAGTTTAAAGATTCTAGGCCAAGTCGTTTATTAGTTATCATTCGGAAACCATCGATCTACCGACCGACCGACATGTGCAAAGCAATATACCCCCATTTTTTCAAAAGGGGGGTATAATAAATATTATTATAACGCAAAGTAAAATCCTCGATTTTGATTGGTCAGTTAGCCATGTATAAAAGCCGTGTATCCCTCTAAATTCTGATGTATATACGGAGTCATGAGCAACAATGGAATTTCCCCCGCCGAGGGCCTCGCTCCCTTGATATAACAAAATAAAAATGGCCGACCAGCTTCACGTCGTCGATTCGATTCAAACAACCGCTCTCAAACGAAATATAAAGAGTTTGGGGCGGAAAAAAGTTATCCATTTAGAAACATTTTTGTTATAGTTGTTGTATAACAATGTAAATGAATCCTATATGTGGCGAAGGTCTTATTCTGCTTTGATGCTGCAAATGTTGTCAATGTGATTGTGCACGTACCGATTAGCCCCCAAACCCCGCTTTTACAAAGATATTCCACACCCAATTCGATTCAGATTTTATTTATGTACATGCATAGTACACGTACCTGTAAATTGCAGTATAGCCGCTCCTTCCAACGCCCATTGTTTGAATATTATAAAACCGTCATTTTGACGTCATCCAAATGACGTCGGAACTGCGCCAAAATTCCTTCAATTAAGTTAAATAGTGTCTGCTTAACCACTGATCTGCTGAAAGTTTTACTAACGTATGATTCTTTCAATCCTTTGATAAACTAATGCACTTGGAAGATCCCTTTCTATTCATAAATATAATGAACTGGTTATTATGAACGATGAACTAGGGTTGCAGAGTGATATAGAAGCCCTTACCTTACAGCAAGAGGCCCCTGAGGGGAAGCAAAACGACGCCTAAATTAACAACGCTAATTAACTGCTACAAATATTAAACTTTGCAGTATAATAAAATCGTTATACAGATCATTGGCGGGATATCTGACTTTTTATTTCCTGCTGAGGAAAATACATGTAGCCCTCGCCTAACGGCTCGGGCAACATGATTTTTCTCAGCAGGAAACAAAAAGTCAGATACCCCGCCAATGATCTGCATAACTAATAAAATGTTCGCCTCTGTAAGTTGCATAGACATGCCAGGTTTGAAGTATGTATGTGCAATGGCTACAACATTATTGCCAACATTAAAGTTTGAGCCAAGCCAACAAACCAACAAAGTCAGCCCCACCCCCTTGATTCTTGATTGGGGGCATAAAAATATGACAGACTGAAACAAAAGGAGCCATCTCATGATCTGCTGTTTATATATTGACATGCTTCTAGTTTCTACTATGGCAAAAGAATATCTTAATTATATTCATACTGTCATTATTTCTTATATGAATATTCATGAAGTAAAGGGTCAATTAATGCTTTCATGTCCTAAGCTGATGCAAAAACTGAAGCACAACATCAAAATGATACAAAGGCTACCTATAATCCTACATTTTTTGTTCAACTTATTCTTACACATAACATTTATTTTTCCATGTTCAGCACTTGTTTATTTTGAATAAATGTAGTCTGCTTACAAATTTGAAGGTAGACTGTTTTTATTTTTAATTACTAAGTAGATCCATACATGTACATACAATTACGGTAGTTGTTTGGAACCTGATGAAACTCAAACTCAGAACTACAGTCAGAAGTAGAGTTGTAAGCTGGGAAAGACATTTCAACAAATTGCTACCTACTTTCGCTTTTACACGACACAAACGTCTTGAGCAGACTTGGCGGTTACACGATACATACAAGAGACAGTTGTTATGGACACTGGAATATAATTTGATTGAATATGTGTTGAAAACCTTCTATGGATAATACTTACTTTGATAAGCCGATAGAACCCCGTGTGTTTACGGTTTTACTTCTTGTAAGACTTAGACTTGTGTTGAGGTTGGGTGCCATAGTCAAAACACGCTGTTCGATGCGTGATAAATGTGTATATGGGATTTCTTTGACCTTGTCCTTTATGAAACTTCCTATATTTCTAATTTTGAGTACAGGTCAAACGGAAATGACCGAATGCGATGCAAAAGGCAGTTTGATTGGCTGAAGATGTAGGTCTATATGCTAATCAGTTACAAATGTGTAAATGCAACCGGAAACCTCGGCTATATTCCTTCTGCTTTAAATTGCCAAGGTGTTGCGAAAACTACGGCAAAAATATTCGTTCGCTTCTTCTTCTTCTTCTTCCGATTAAAGTACAGTGCCCACTCTGGAGCATCGACGTACTTGGAGTTTATTAAAATTCAAGACTTTAAAAAGTTTATCTTTGTGTAGATTAGTAGTAATTATCTCACACAGCGAATTATTATTAAATACATGAAGAGTAAACAAATACATTAACATTTTACAACCAAACTAGATCTAGTGCAGACTTGAAGAAAACTATTTTGTCTTGCGCATGTTCACTAGACAAGTGAACTCTTTGCCGTAAAGAGACCGACTAGTATATGGCGTTGCGAACGCCATAAAAAGTGTTTGGTCATTCTGAAAACAACACTGTGGTCTATAAGTTACGACATTTTTCGACAATAGATGCAAGTGGGCACCGCCATCTTGATTTTGTCATGCGATAGATGAATTTAACGGACGATAAAATAGTGTTTCCCCTAGGCCTTTTTAGCACGGCGCAGCGCCATGCCCCTTTTATACTGCGCCATGTTGCCCCTCATCAAAGATTGCCGCGCCATGCCCTATAAATATCATGCTGAGTATTGAGTAATTGTGATCCCTATAAAAGCTATAAATGTATTACCATTTGAACGGATTAACTGATCAGTCTGTT
>CAUYWK010000061.1:0-145235 GCA_963576725.1 Azorinus chamasolen | reverse complement strand
AGTGTTGCAGTATCTATTTGCAATGTTTCCCTTTTTTAATTTCTATTTACCTTTTCCCGATAGATCAGTTTCGACTGCACCTGCATTGTCTTCATTTGGTTGCCCGTGGTCAGGTTTGTTGTCGTTATGCATCTCTTCAGTCACCTGCAGATACCACAGGCTATCACATGTTATCAAGCATTTTATAAAGTAGAATCTTAAGCTGTCTTCGTTTATTAAACATAGGAGTCTGAAAAGGCAGGTGGTTGCTTGGTGCAGTGCACAAGTAATACAGAAAGCGTTTTGCATTACTTTGGACCTGCATTACAGAACCATAACTAGACATCTTTTTTGATGACCGCTTAAGACATGTTCTACTGTATTTCTCCATCAAACCCCATGCTGTGGCAAATCTTTAGAATCGTCTTGGGGACCCCAGCATAGGGTTTTGAGGAGAAAAGACGATTTCGCAATTTGGATACGCAATTTTATCTGTAATTCAGTATACTTTACGTAAAACTACGGTATACGCGACACTCGTTATCCTGTTACAAGTTGCGTTTTGTGTGTGGCTTTTCCCGCTTGCCTTTTCTACTGTTTTCATTACTAGTTAGCCGGGGCACACTCTGACACACACATATACTATATAAAATTAATTATTGTTTTGATCATTAAAAAGAATCAGTTTGGTTTTTAAGCAATTTAATCTGACTACCGAATTGAACTGTTTACATGGAAACAGAACCCTCGAATATTTGCAAGCGGCGTAGACCCGGATCAGCTGTTGTGTTAAGACGCAGTAGTTGGTCAGGATCTGCTGAGACACTTATCAGCCGATTTTTATGTACATACTAATGGTGACTGTGCAGATTCTGAACAGACTCCGAGTTTAACAGTAGTAGATGAGCATTTGCTACACTGCTTTCAAACTTTAACATGTCATTTCTCATGGAATGAGAACCAACTACATGTACTCACATTGCCGCACGTTGCTAGGCCTATAAACGCAAACTCGTCGTCACTTAAGAAATCGCTGGAAGTGAATTCTGGCTCATTATCAGACGGCGGTACTGTAGCAATCAGTAGACCCTGTTCCGTGTCATCCAGATGACCCAAACAAGCATTTCTCCATTCTGAATTGGAACAACTGATGATGCCAGCGCCTTGATTCTTCTCTTGGTTCTCGTTGTGCCATTCGGGATTTCTATTTTCGTTCGATGAATCGTTACTTCCTGACACGTTAAAATCTTCCAGCAAGTGTTGGCATGCAAGTTTGTCATTGACATTTGAAATCACACCTATCCAAAAGTGAACGGATTTTAATGGGACCTTGAGTTGTTTGTGTTCGAATAGTTCCTTGATCATGAACGTGATCCAAGGAAACTGGAAATGGGCCAAACCAAAGCAGTCGAGGCATGTCAGTATCCGAGTAATCCGCATGAAGTCTTTTGGATGACTGTAAAATAAGAAGGTTGCTGGTGAATTAACCCATTCCCTGTTCTGGGTTGTTTATTCAAAATCTCAATACCTACTGAGTATTCATGAATAGTTATAATGAAATATGGAAATTGCCAATGGAACATTGTAATCATTTTTGAAAGTAAAGAAACATATATTTCAAAATCCACCAGCAAATAGAGCAGACCCCGATCAGACGACTCCTATAGAAGCCGTCTGATCTGGGTCTTCTCTGTTTGCAATGCGTTAAAACACGTTTATATGAAGGGAATGGTTTAAGCAATATTCTCGTTAACTCGCTCATACTAAGTATTTTTGTCGTCTGCTTAATTGATGGATGTGTTCAATTGCCGTCTGCAACGTTTTCGAAACTATAAATTTTCTGTCTGAATTTTTGTTTGCAGACATTGATCCTGAATGGCAAATAGTTTGGATCTCAAATCAGACCCCACTCGTAAAAAGTGAAATAAGCTTGTGGTGAAGTCGGACGTAAAACATGAATACTGAATAGTACAGTAAAACCTCTCTATAACGACCACTAATTGTGTTAATTAGTTGGTATTTTGGGCAGGTGGTTGCTTAAAGCATGGTGAAAGTAAAACAGAACGCTCCTATAGCGTTCTGTTTTTCTTTCATCTTGCTTTAGGCATCCACCTGCCTTTAACACAAAATATTTGATGTTATTTAGTGGTCGTTATAGAGAGGTTTTACTGTATGAAATTTTAAGTCAGAAAGTCGTGAAGAAGTCATAAACTCTAGGTCAAGAGCTCAAACTCTTGAAGTATGAGGGTGGGTGTATAGGAAGTCACGAATTGTGAAGCCAGGCGTAATGAACAAGAGAGAACGAGATCTACAACAAGACCTGCATAAAACCATTACCATATAAATCTCCTTAATAACAACTACTACATGTATATAGAATGACCACGTACTTGTTTAAGTATTTGTATCTGTGTACCCATCCTTGACCTCTACAAACCTCTCCAGTAATATCTGATTTTAGTTCCATTCCATAAAAGTCTAGTATCATCATATATGCCGCCAAAAACCGCTCCATCAACCGCATGTTTACCTTAATTGCCTGTTGAAAAAAGGGAAATAAGCCATGCTAATAATATTGGTTACTTCTCCCATTAGACTAACAAATGCATATTTTGGTAGAATACAACGAGGAAACATTTAATTTTAAATGGTAGCTTACTCTTTTCGATGTCGAATTATGTACATGTAGGATCCGTGTAGTCGGGTCTGTCCTGGATGCTAATGAAATTGTATAAGATGTATGGCTCTACAATGTTAACCAATACCAACACAAACACGCTATTATAAAACTGCAGCTAATGCATATTCATATGTCATTATTTCTTATATAAATATTTAACAGAGAAAGGGTTAAGTAACCATTTTATAGCACTATGAAGATAGATACAGTCAAAACTCGATACTACAAATTTAATTTTGTAATGGAGAATGTATATCTTTGTAGGCAGGTGCTGCTTACTGCTAGGTCAAAGCCTTGCAGAAAGCTCCTAGAGGAGCTTTCTGCATGACTTTCACCCTGCATTAAGCTACTACTCTGTCAGCTTAACCGTTTACAGTAAAAACTTGATACTACGAACACTCAAATACGTACAATTTTTTATCTTTAACACAGGTGACAACTTAATGCAGGGTGAAAATCACAGAGAAAGTTCCACTATCATCTTTCTGTATGGCTGTCATCCTACATTAAGAAACCATCTGTCGTGAAAAGCAACTTCATTATTAAAATTTCGTTATATCGAGTTTTTACTGTAGATTTCTATATACATTCAGGTGAGAAAAAAATGACATCATAAATAATTTTTATGCTGGCATATACATGATTTTTAGCCATGAACTGTAGAATAACATCTATATTATTCTATAAGCAAATAGAGTAGATGCTGGTCAGACGGTTCCTACATGAGACATCTGATCTAGAGTTAATCTGTTTGCAAAGACGTGAACGAGCGTTTCTATTAGATTAAATTCCTATCTGTTACAATTTTCACCCACTTCCTATTCGCTGACGCCTTTTAGAAAATATTAATTGGACGTCAAACAGCTTGGATCCTGATGAGACGCCGAGTTACTCTGGAACCAAGCCGTTTGCAAACTTCAGCTGGGTCGCATAGTTATAATGATTAAAGGTTAATCAGTTTCATATACAGTAAAACCTCTCTATAACGACCACTAAATTGCGTTAATTAGTTGGTATTTTGGGCAGGTGGTTGCTTAAAGCAAAGTGAAAGTAAAGCAAAACGCTCCTATAGGAGCGTTCTGTTTTACTTTCACCTTGCTTTAAGCAACCACCTGCCTTTAACACAAAATACTTGATGTAATGTAGTGGTCGTTATAGAGAGGTTTTACTGTACACTAAACACGTACCTCGGCCTCATATGACCGCAATGGCTGTGCATGTGAATTTTTGCCTGATGATGTGGGGATCGGAAACAGCCTGTAACAAAAATCATGCATACTAATATGGAAAAGAACTCTCAATAGCGGCCAATCTATTCGTCCAGGTGCGAGCGGCTAATCTGCATCAACAATGCTTGTTATTTATGTAATGAGACTAATGATGAGATTCTATTAAACGAGTCATAAATTACATGTATATGAATGTCAGGTTGTTTAATCAGCTATCAGTATTTAGGACAATCGTTAGGCAGGATCTAAATTGTATGCAAATAGATAAAACAACGATATTATCTAAACAGTATACAGAAAGATAACGATAACGCATTGTATACGTTACAGGGAACACCCATGCATTTCAAAACCGGGAAACCTCAAACCAGCCTCCTCCGCGTGTGAATACATCTTCTGATATGGGTCTTAAATGTTGACCACTCGTCGGAATTCGATCTTTTTCGACTAGCATTACAAAACCTGATAAACACGGCCGCTGACCTATGTCTACACTAGTATCAAATGTGTAAGCGCTCTCTGTTTCCTGTATGCCAGGTATGCATGCATACATGTACTGCACTTACCACTGGAGACAGCCACGATCAAGTTCTTTCCTCAGCATGTTGTATTTGCCTTTCATTTTCAGCAGCTCATCAATAGTATAGCCTAAAACAAACAGATTTCAATATAATCCCTATAACATTCAAGGTAATTTCAAACTCGAGAGAATGTATCGATACCTCGAAGTGATATGAACGTCCAAAAGTATCGCAATAAAGGCTCACAAATGTAGCAAGAGCCGCTATGTGTTAACCCAAGCAACATTTACCGCAATTTTAACAATTTCCTTCATGTAAACGTGTTTTCACTCATTTGCAAACAAAGTAAACCCAGATCAGACGGCTCATTTGGAGCCGTCTGATCAGGTTCTGCACTGTTTGCTAGTGGAACTTGAAATATATGTATCTTATCTTTTTAAAATGGCTATATTTTTTTAAGTTTTAATATCCATTTTAAATTATCAAAAGGTGTCACACATGTCGCAATAGCTACTAGTTGTTTATAACCTTACACTACAGGGGGGCGTAATGAAAAGGTTACACTTACCTGTAACCCTTATCGTAAAATTAATCTCAACTCAACACAAATCTCACAATTGCTGCGATAAAATAGCGCATTCTGACAAATGTAATACATACACAGACTCACATGCGCGCTCGCGCACGCACACATACACACACAAACGCGCGCACGCGCGCAAACAAACGTACACACACATACACACTTGCAAACACATACAGCTGAAGCTCTTATAAAACAACATCCAGTGACGAAATATGTCTTTTTTTAAAAAAAAGTTGCTCTGATATAAGAGAAATACAGAGCGGTTTATCGTTACCCTCGTCCTGTATTGAGCTACTGTTTGTGTCTTGACCCATTACTTGATATTTTATAAACGCCTTTTCACGTCTTTGTGATACCCATATTAGACAGCTCCTGTACGAGCCATCTTATCAGGGACTGTTCTGTTTGCTTATTAAATCATATAAATCTGATTCTACAGCTTCTGCCACCGTCAAATATAACCTGTTCATAATGCTATTATAAAAAGTAGCTACGTTATATGAATGATGTAATTAGCTCTTACGTGAATAATCATTAGGGAAAGGTTAAGCATCGATAGTTAGACCTCTTAGAAAAGTCGCCTATGAAATGTTTTACCGTATACATATCATTATAGACATAAAGCGATTGTAATCGGGACTTAATCCTTTGACTGCCAGGTTTAGTCGTGTGCAAGATCTGTCGTCTGCACACATCTTAATTATTATCTTATTTTTACAAAATTAAAACTAGTAAGATAAATAGTTCAGATTCCCCACTGGCAGTGAAAGGGTTCAAAGAAGAACCTAATTCCAGCTTTCATTTATCCAAAGAAGGCGACAGCAGCCCCAGTTCCAATGTGCCATTTATCAGGATACAATTATAAACAATCCAATTAACACACTGGTCCATAAATACGCCTTTCTATGCCTTTGCAAATAGAGTAGAGCCAGATAAGACGGCTCCTATAGGAACAGTCTGATCAGGGTCTGCTCTATTTTCTTGTGAAATAATAAAGATATTATTCTACAGTTTTTGCCATGGCCAAACATTCCTGTGTCCATGATATTTTATAACAAAATACTCTAATTGATGTCATTATTCTTACATGAATATTCACGGAGGTAAGGGTTGAATAGCATCCTTGGACAGATGCCTTTGAAAGAATAACAAATATAATGTCTAACAAGAAGTTGTCTTGAAATTTTGTAGACAATGCTATAATTATAGTCAATGATGTTATAGATAGCCTAGTAAAATCAAAATGAACAGTTTTAATTTTAGAAATAATAAACTTGTTAAAAATAAATGCCACTTAGATCAAGAACGTACCTTATAATTTCTCAAAGACAAAATGTAAACGGGCTTTTTTGAAAATGTTCTAGCACTCCTTACTGAAAAATGACAATAAACGCTTATTAAAGAGGCAATTATTTTAAAGATCAAAACATACCTGGTGCCGGTTTAGATTTCAGTTTGTTCTCATAGAACTCGAGATTTTCACTCTGTCTTGTGACTCGCAATGTCTGCAAAGAAAACATATCGATAATGGATGTTCCACTGGAACTGTCTAGACCAAATAAAACCTAGTACTGAAGATATTGTAAAAGTGTTACATTATTCACCCTATGAGTGTGTCTCGTAATTAACCCCTCTCAAACTTAGATCATCAGAGTGGAATAATCCATTAATGTTTAACTATAGAGCTCACTCGAAATGAAAGATTTGAACTTGTAAGGGCAAAGACAAACCGCAGCGGTAAAACTGCAGCGACCCTAATCAGAAGGCTGCTCTTTGAGCCCTCTGATCTGGGACTACACTGTTTGCATTACACGTGCCCCGCATGACACCAAATGGTGTTTGTATGCAAACAGTCTCGTCTGCTTTCAGAAGACGTTTGCTTCAACAATTTCTGTATTCCATAATATGATGCCTAGGTCACAACTTCACGGATTTGACGCCGGATTAGCTAAGGATACGATCCGGCATCATTCGTGGCAACCTGTATTGGTACGTAGCTTTCTGTATTTTAGCCGTAGTCATACGTAGTAGCACTTGTATATCCGTAGCTTTCTGTATTTTAGCCGCAGTCATACTTAGGAGTACTTGTATATCAGTGACAATTTTGAACATGCTCAAAATTTGACCACTGATCAAGCAACCGTAGCTAAAATATGGAAAACTACGGACCAGTACAGATTGCCGTGAATGTGCAGACCAAGACCGGGGGCTCGTGTTCGTCGTCTGCATTGAATGTTTGGTAAATTATTCAAATGTCACTACAGTAAAAGATGTTCGCAAAATCGTTCTTCCAAATGAAAATCAGTTCGTTGTTTTGATCAGTGCTTGTATCGGGGCTTTACCCCGCTTTTAACTCTTTCTTTGTCTATAGGAGCTGTCTGATATGGGTCTTCTCTGTTCGCAAATGTGTGAAAAGCGAAACTCGTTTATGTGTAGGAAAGTGTTAAAGTAAGGAATTCGAATACTGTTTTACAAACTTGGTAAGTACTGCATTAAACCCTTCCCTGTGCACTATCCATGTAAGAAATGCTGACATCATGAATATGTATTAGCAGGGTGTTTGTAAAGAAAACTTTCAAGGTTTTTGTTAACTTTGACAACAGCTGTATAATCGGGTCTATATCATGTCAAAAGCAAACTGAGCAGACCCTGATCAGATGGATATTATGAGCCGTCTGATCAGGGTCTACTCTGTTTGCAAATTCGTGAAAATGTGTTTATATCAAGGAAAGGGTTAATGTAAGCACTAAAGCACAAGCTTGGGTCCAGATGAGACGCCGAGTCACTCTAAGTCTATAGACAGGGTCAAAGTTATATATTAACCATTTCCTTCCTGTGAACACCTTTTCACGCATTTGCAAACAGAGCAGACCCCGACCAGACGGCTGCTGTAGGAGCCGTCTACTCAAGGTCTGCTCTGTTTGATTTTTGCATGATATTGATCTAATTATACAGCTTTTGACAAAGCAAACAAATTCCTTGAAAAGTTTACATTAAAGGGAAAGTGTTTAATTATTTAAAACTACAGGTAGAAAATATAAGAGAATATACTTAGACAAACCACCAGACGAGAGCTTGTGTGGACGACGAGTTCCATAGAATCAAAAGGTATAAAACTCACTTGCATGTTATCCTTTACAAACTGGAACTGTTCTTCAGTGAGAAAATCGTCAGCGCAGATCCACTTGCGTTGGGTTGGAGCTTTGGAACTATTTCCTATCCATCCATTTTGTATCAAGATTTTCTCCGGAGGTTCATTTTGAAGGGAGCTACCGGTATTTTCTACTTGCTCCTCTAGAAAAACAGCAGACCTGCTTAAGAGATTGTCTTCAATCCGAATATGTCCACGTTGTTCTGGAGAAGACTGAGGTGGCAGAAAACTGTCACCGATTTCATTACCAGAACCATCAACATTTGATTCACGTTCTGTGCATGCATTGAAAGCCTTTAAATTTCTCGAAGTATTTGGTGAGGCTCGAGAACTTGCTCGAGAAAAGCGGGATATAATTCCTCCCATGTTTTCAACAACAGGATCAAACACTTAGAAATCGCAGTAACTATTTTCTATTCATGTCTTTTTTTCTAGGAAGACTGTTGCATATCTCTGTTATCTACAAAAGAAAACCAACAAATAATGTCATCTGCAAATGTTGTCGTCTGCAAAACCAAAAGCTTGCGTCTACTACAATTTTCGCTTGTTTTTTCTCCCATTTTCTTTCAAAACATTACAAGAGTAACACTCAGTTTCGCTCCTGACTAGACGCCATGTTACTTGGTGCTCATCTGAATGCAAACTGATTGAATAGGTAATCAAATGCATGTATGAGACATTGACAGCGATGGCGTTTATAAAATACGAACCAGAATGGTGTTATCTGTTTGTATATAAAGTAAAACCTCTCTTAACCGTAATTAAGTAGAGAAGAATTTAGATACTTTTAGGCAGGTGGCTGCTTAATGCAGGGTGAAACTCATACAGAAAGCTCCTAAAGGAGCTTTCTGTATGACTTTCTCTCTGCATTAAACTGCCACCTTTCTCAAAGAACGATATTTATACTAAATTGAACGTCCGGTTTAGAAAGGTTTTACTATATCTGATATCAGTTTGGAGTACATTTTCTATGTAATATTTTGGAAGTGTCGCTTGCTTCAGATCTCAAAATAGAATTGCTGTCATTATTGCTATCATTTCGTTCTGTTCAAGAACACGATCAATTTTATGAGTGATCAAAACCAAACAGAGCAGTCCCTGGTCAGACGACTCCAATATGAACTGTTTGAAATGGGTCTACTCTGTTTTCAAACATGCCAGAAGAAGATGTCGCTATCAGATAACGGGAAAAGAGACTTCCTCTTAAACCCTCCTATGTGTATATTTATATGTCGCTCTATAAAACGACACGGTTGTATCCTGAGACACAACCTAACCAATGAAAGGTCTATATTCCTCGAAATGTAGTATAGACTCTCAAGGTTTTACAACAAGCTATCGTTGCCTGGCTAAAGTCACAGATGGTCCATCAAACGATTATAAAATCAACAAACAAACATATTTTCAAAATTACAGTAAAACCCCGCTAAAAAGGAATTCTATTGAGAATTTAGATACATTAGGCAGTTGGCTGATTAAGCTGCCACCTGTCTTACAGGCTGGCATTGATACCTATTTGAAAGTCCAACTTAGAGGGGCTTCGCTGTATCTGCAAATCCAGCTCAGGTCATTATTGAACGATATGAAATTAGATTATGTCTACAATACAATATTAACTAGCTCTTATTCAAGTTGTTATATGCATTGAGAACCTGCTGAACGAGTGCCAGATAGTTTGACTGCTGATGATATGCGGACGCCTAATTTAAATCTGGTCGGTTCTAATCTCCCTCAAAACCAGTGATCTTCTGCAATATTTACATACAATAGAACCTGTCCCTAAGCGAATCTCACACAAGAGATACGATTGTGGGCCTATAAGGCAGGTATTAGCTTATTGCAAGTCAAAAGTAATGCAGAAAACTCCTGCATTACGTTTTCCCTGTATCAAGCAACCGCCTGCTTTTTAAGATTCCTATGTGCAATAAATTAATGGTCGCTTAAACAGGTTCTACTGTACTTTCGTTTATTTATTTAATATCATTTGTCCAAATTGTTACCACACAGGATATAGTTTGAGTCTGCCCTAGCGGTACCATATACTCGTAAAGTACCAAAAAAATGTTAACTGAGTGTCAAAAAGTTTGGATTCTACAAAACACTCATGAATGGAATATGGACCCCATTTGTTCTTAAATAATGGAAAATCCGCTATAGGGGTGTGATAAATCATTTGAATACAGTAGAACCTGTCTAGAGCAGCCGTCAAAAAGAGATCTAATTACGGGTTTGTAAGGCAGGTGGTAGCTTAATTCAGACCAAAAGTAGTACAGAGAGCTCCTATAGGAGTTCTCTGCATTAGTTTTGCCCTGCTTTAAGCAACCACCTGATTGTTAAAACCCATATGTTCAGTTATTGTATGAACGCTTAAGACAAACTGTAATGTATACAGTCATATATCTTGATACAAATTCCTCCTAAAAAGCGTGCAACTGCAACTTTGCTGATCCTGTTTTTATTATAGACGTAACCAGGTCATGTTTACAAATACACAATAATACAGGTACAGGTAAAATTAGATCTTATGGCACACCAACATAACCTACTTAAAATGTAAACAAAACATACCTGTAACGGAGGTCTCGAGAAAAATAAAAATAAAAAATGTATACGCCCATCAAAACACATAAAAAACAAAACTACCCATTCAAAATATAAAACAATAAAAATAAAACAGATTTGAAACAAACTATTATAGCGGCCACCTGGGCATTATACAGTGTATTTACCTGTAGTGTTTGTAAACATTGAGAACAAAAGGTGTGCCATAAGATCTAATTTTACCTTTTTTTTTTTGTATACGAGTCAGATCACAGTAAACAACACCAGAGATAAATGTCGTTTGTCCAAATTGTTACCACACGGGAGATAAATTTGATTCTGTCCCAGTCGCACCCTATACCATACCCGTACTAAATTCTTAACTGAGTGTCAACACGTTTGGATTCTACAGAGACGCTCATGGACTATGGACCCCATTTGCTATTTCAATGTGTATAGACGAACATGTGAAGACATCTGCAAACAGGCAGGATCTGGATGAGACACCGAATGATCAGGATCCAAACTATTTGACACACAGACAGTGATTAGTTTACAGAAATATGGAAAAAATAGTGTTGTTACAGTCGTAGCAAAGGCATGCCTTGCAGATGAATGTTATTTAGTATTGATATACAGTAAAACCTCTCTTAACCGGAATTCTAGTAGAGAAGAATTTAGATATTTTAGGCAGGTGACTGCTTAATGCAGGATGGAAGTCATGCAGAAAGCTCCTTCATTTCTGCATGACTTCCACCCTGCATTAAGCTGTCACCTGTCTCCAAGACCGATATTTATACTAAATTTAACGTCCGGTTAAGAGAGGTTTTACTGTAGTTACATGTGAAGACAGTTACAGTGTCTATCATTCCGAAAGTAGTGAATGTAACAAAATGAATAAATAAGAAAAGACAATATTCTGTATTCACAACAAACTATTATATGAATAATTTAATAAACCGAATAATTGTATTGTAGCAAAAATGTGTTCTATACTTACGTGGAGATCAATATTTCCATTTCAAAAGTCGAATCACAAGTGGCTTTAATTAACGATTGTTCGATATAATAACTATGAACAGTCCGATAACGCAGTGTGTGTATTAAATATCATGTATACGTTTCGGGTCGTATATACATGCATCTAGCGCGCATTCACTATGCGCATTTAACACTGGACTTTCACTTTCATTTATATTCTCTCACATATCAAATGTTTTTCTTTGAATATGTGTATTTTAAGCTTGACTGTAATTTTGCTTTGTACATTGTCCTTTGTTATTACAATCGCTGTAGGGGAAGGGCTTTATCTAAGTTGGGAGAACTTAAACCCCACCCCATTTCTGCTTATTATGAAATAAGATATGCTTAAACGTGTACGCTGGTAAATGTTTGGACTGATTCAAGATGGCGGAGGCGGAAGATGAAAGGTTAGGTAGATGCTATCATTTAACACGTATTTGACTGTCTGAATAGAATAAAGTGAATGTATGAGTCATGCAGGAGACACCACATACAGAACACACAGTCGCACGAACAGCACCATGACAGAAATGCACGGCAAATGTGCATGCAGAAGTAAAATGTGCGATTTATGTGTGTGCGTGTAAGAACAAAGATAAACAATAACTGTTACTGTTTTATAACTTTCTAGCGACATTTGTACCCACATATACGCATGCAATCCTCTGTTCCTGACAATTCCGAAAAAAATAATTCAAAATCAAATCGAGAGTGATGATTGTTGTTCGTTCTTGCATGATTATAAAGCCTGCTAGGTTTAGGTTTTGTTTGATAGTGCGAATGTAATCTCTTGAAACCTCTACTGGCTGCATTGAACTTGCGGATGATGTTTGTCAGCCTGTACAATACCCCTTACTCCATGGATATGCATGTAAGAAATAATAACATTATGAATATTAACTTAATTGTTACAATTACACATGGACACATCAATGTTGGCCATTGCGGAAACTAAAGAATCGTATCTATATTACATCATAATCAAACAGAGTTGACCCTGATCCGACGGCTCCCACAGGAGCCGTCTGATCTGGGTCTTCTCTGTTTCAGCAAAGGCGTAGACAGGCGTACTTGTGGAGTATAGGGTTAATTGTGTTTATGATTTAGACACGGTCGCATATAAACTTGACGTAGGCCTATACATTTGCAACTCTTACGTGTCTCCCTCTTCATCGTCCGCGATAATGAATGTGTTTAAAAGAGGCAATAACTGGTTTCGCCACAAGTCGATTTGAGAAAAGGTGTCATCTCTATCTCTGTATTTAACCGCTCTTATGATATAAAAGGCGGGAGTAACCTATGTTTTCGGTCCGCAGGATGGAAAATCATTAAACACATTGAATATATTCATTTAAACAAAGGTCGTGAACTTGGTAATATGTCCAACACTTCCATACTGTTGAACAACATAAGCAGCTCACTAAAAGTCATTGTATACTAATAATGAGGATTTAGATGGCGGCTACTGCAATTAATTCGCTATGGAACTATTGTCAGCATTCTAAACGTTCACACTCGTACAGTCTGCACTACAGTGATTACATAACGCGCATTAAAAAGCCCCATGTTTAACTGGGATAATCCCATTTCCTAGAAAATCTATTTATAGATTTAAATCAGTTTGGGAAACACGGATTTGTCACCGACCTACGGTGAAAATTTTAGTAACTTATCAAATCTGATCCATTAAATTTCTAAACTGAGAGGAAAGAAACATCGATTGTAATGAACTTAGGGACGTATTATCTGATGGAAATACTTAAAGAGTTAATCGCATATCGTAGATTGTTGTTTTCATTGTACAGAAAAAAGACGAATAATAAGAATTTAAATAGAGAAAAAGATTGTTTACCACTTAATCGCATGCCCGGTGAGATAGTGCTGTCATCAGTTTTAAGCTGATTAAACCAACCAATTAAGTAAATCATCTCTAAACCGGACTTTCAATAGAGGATCTTACATGAGTGTTCATTACACATTGTTTTATGAAACGAGTTTACTATAACGATATGACACGAGCTTTAGCGAGTGTCATATTCATAATAGTAAACGAGTTTCATGAAAAGAATGTGTAATGAACACGAATGTAAGATTCTTTTTATCACATAAGCCTTAAAATGCCATAGAAAATGAAACAGGGTATATAGCTGACTGCTGTTTTCGACCATTCCTTACATACAGCGTAGTAGCACAACGGACGATCCACATGGAGCGCTACGATTGGTTAACGCTTAAATGAGCGCTGCGATTGGCTAACGATTGCTAATTTGCATAAAAAATGCACTAGTGCATTTTCGCGATATACGGCACTCAATTACGACACTCCCACAAGGCAGATTATGTGATAAATGTAGTTTTAACATTGGTCTTATGGATGGGTGGCAGCTTAATGCAGGGTGAAAGTCATGCAGAAAGCTCATAGAGGAGCTTTCTGCATGACCTTCACCCTGCATTTAGCAGCCATCTGCCTAGATGTACATACTGCTATAATTCCGCTTTAGAGGGGTTTTACTGTACAAAACCTAGGCTATATACTATTACTTTATTACCAAATATTTATTATGCAGGACCAATAATCCATACATTTCAATACAATACATACGCATGAGTCTTTTCCCTTAGACCATACAGTCACTTAATAACTTTAAACCACCTATTATAAATTCCCTCTTAACTTTTCACTTGCTGAATTTTCAAACACATTTCTCCTTCTTTACCCATGCCCTGTTGTATAATTACATATATATTCTCTGTGTACAAGTATTTCGCTGTGCTATCACTGCTGTGGAGTGCACTGGTTGCACAATCAACTTGTAAATAGTGCAGACCCTGATGAGACAGGTCCTGCAGGAGCTGTCTCATCTGGATCTTCACTATTTACATGTAGGTATATTGACGTGAATAGCAAGCGAAGGGTTAATAACACTGAAGACCTTTAATTCAAATTAAGATGACACTGTATATAGTTCACAATGCGTAACCGATAAACGTTAAACCAGTTAAACATGCTCGTTACTAACTGTCCTACAAGTATGTCAGATCACAGCGGTAAATTTAGGACAATTACATGTTTAAATAACCTAATACAGCCCTTTGTTCACATTATATCATATTATAATTCAAAACTGCGTGTACAGTAGAACCTGTCTTAAGTGGCAATTGATTTATTGAACATAAAAGTTTAAAAAGCAGGTGATTGCTTATTGCAGGTCATAAATAATGCAGAAAGCTACCTGCCTTATAGATTCATCATTAGACATCTTTTTATGGTCCCTTAACCCTTCTCTTGCTGAATTTTAAAATACATTTCTCCTTCTTTACCCATGCCCTGTTGTATAATTACATATATCTTCATTGTGTACACGTATTTCGCTGTGCAATCACTGCTGTGGCGTGCACTGGTTGCACAATCAACTTGTAAATAGTGCAGACCCTGATGAGACAGCTCCTGCAGGAGCTGTCTCATCTGGATCTTCACTATTTACAGGTAGGTATATTGACGTGAATAGCAAGCGAAGGGTTAAAGCATGTTTAACTGTATATGTAACTGAAAACCATATTAACACTTCAACACATAATACTGATTGTAATTGATTATGTCATCCTTAATTCTGAAAGTGTCATCTACATAAGTACATTGTTTACTGTTTCGTACCTAGATAATGGAATATCTTTCATGTTATGATAACATGTATTTATGTCATCATACACTTTGAAATACATGTACTTTTATGTGTACAGACGATGATATCTATTCTATATTGTCCTCCGTTATAATGTAACTTTCTATCTCCTCATATCTTTCAATGTTAAAATTGTAGTCCGCCCATTTTAACTATATTTTACATTTGCTGTTACTTTTAATCCCAATAAAACTAAAGTTATTTGTGCTTTGTAAAAATAATGTCATGCGTCCGAATCTTATTTGAAGTAAGTTACCCATCGTCTCACCAAGATGCAAAACTGTTTGCAAATGTATGTCTGGTTGTGCTTAGCAGGAAAGGGGTGAAAGGTTATGGGAGCAGCGACACTGTCCCCGACACTGACCCGAGCATGAACTAGACTTTCAGCTGTTCATACTGATGCAATGAAAACCGCAAACCAACTGATCGTTAAACATGATAACACTTGACCTCTTATAGTTAATTCCACAAACAACCTATAAAACATACTTTCAAAAACCTTTATTTCTATGTTAATTACCTTGTTAATTAATAGGTTACTTTTATGCCTTTTCTTCCTCAACAGATACTAATATACAGTACCACTTTGTATTTTCTTAAACATAACCTTTGCATTAGGGCAACGAGCGTACTGTCATTGAAAATAGTGTAGACCCTGATCAGAGGGCTCGTCTGATCAGGTCACCTCCTTTAACAAATTTAAGCCTTTCGTACTAAATGGATTCTATATTTAAATACTAATGGACCTTTAAATTTAAAAAAAAATCAGCATTCAAAGGGGTTATGGTTATTCATGTCAATGGGTAGAAACTACATGTACATCAAATATCATCACCAATCAAAATCAAATTCTCCCTCTGCCAATTGTTTCAAAACATATTAAGACTCTCGTATATAATCTGGTCCACAAAACTTGGTTTCGACTGAGGAGTACATAATGACATTTCTGTTCATCTTTAATCCTTTTTGCTTCATGAGTGTTCATGTAAAAAATGATGGTGTTATGTTATTAATATAAACTAGATTATTTTTCATGATGGCATATGAACACAGGAGACTTTGTCTGAGACAGCAACTGCAGAATTGAATCTATATGTTATCATAAGCAAACAGAGCAGTCCCTGATCAGATAGATCTTATAGGAACCGTCTGCTCTGGTTCTACTCTGTTCGCAAAGGCATTTATATGGAAAAGTAGTAAAGTCAAGCAGGCAAAGCCACATGCAAGACGCAACCACCACCAAAACACCGATAGACAGCATGACACACACACACACACACACACAACCACAAACCCAAACGCACACATACACACGAAATGAACACAGAAAACACCAAAAGACACACAAGAACCAGGGACAAACATTCCACAACATGAACAAACCACAAGTACAAAGACGCAAGGCAAACAAAAGGAATGGTGACAAAGAGAGTACCGCCTTGGCACGGTCAGCAGCAAAAACACCACTGGGGGGTTTAAACCGGTTTACGGACGTCCTAACCTGACACTTCTCTCAAAGTCACCCTAGCTTTACAAATATTGTAAATAAAGGTATCCCCGCTGGACTTATCCACAACATAGACGACGGTGAACACAGGACAACATGTAAAACATAGCATAATAACTGTGACAATCCGTCAAATATGTACTCAATGACTTTGCTAAGGTCAGAGCACCTGCAGGTAAGCCGTTAAGGGCACGACAGGAAAAAAGTAATACATCAGTCTGGTAAGCTCCTCCTGTATCCAAGTTTAAGAGTATACCATCATAGAGTACTACCCTCGGCCTGTCATCGCGCAAGCAAAGAGGGAAGCGTAGCTACCGACTGTAAAAGAGTCGATAACCAAACATGCAGTGTGTTGCAATATAATAGGATCATAACCTTTCTTTTTAAATGTTTTAATGCGTTTTATAAACAAATCATGAAAATGGATATGACCCCGAATTTTCCTAAGTTTGTAGATAACATCCCCATAAAATTCTGGTTGAGAAATGCCTTGTCGCAGTAACGTCCGTAGATTGCAATCATATTTACTAATGAGAGGTAAATTTCGATAATAATGAAGGAATGGGCTAATTACAATATTTACATTTGAAAAGAATGTGTAGAAATTTTTAAAAAAGTAATCCTGCCAATTTGTGATTCCTAAATAAATATAAATATTTTGCATTTTTTGTTTGTAGGTGTGCCCCTACAAATTCAAGAAAAGAAGTTTTCACATTAAAGTGTAATCTTGAGACAATCATATGTCTAAGTAAAACTGCAAAATATCTGCTATTTCCATACACATGAAATATTTTTAGGATGTAGGATGCACTTTGTAATACATTAAAGCATATTGCTTAAGCTTCAAATGATGGCAGATACAGTGACGATCAAACAAGCAACAGATGAACACACTAGGTCACAAAGTTGGTCAGCACATCAATTTTTTTTCTAAAATATAACATCTGGAATGCTTCAATTGGGACTGTACTGACATAATGGAATGTAATGGCGTATGTTCAATAAACAAACACTCAAGCGATAGCTAAATAAAGTCAGATGATGTGTCTTTAAAACACGTGGAAACTTGATACAAAATAAAAGTAATGTAACTTTCTGCATTACTGTCAGCAGGCATAACGCACCCTACTGGTTCTTTAGGACTCCTATTTTACGCAATAAATGGTCTTAAAGTGTTTTACTATTGTCAGAATGTACCTTCTTATAATGCTGTCAGAATAATAACTGTCATCAATGTGTTATCATTGCAACATAGAAAACTTGGAGTTTTCCAAACAGTGTAGACCTTATCAGATATCACTTTTCAAACCTTTATCTGATGAAGATTCATGTAAGAAATAATTACTAAAACGTATATTATTTAGCTATGTCTAATGTCATTATGAACAAGAGAATGTTTGACCATGTTAAGAACTGTATAATTGCATAAGAAAACAGCTGACCCTAATCACACAGCTCCTACAGGAACTACCTAACCTGCGTCTACACTGTTTGCAGAGGTACAGGATTGAAGATGGCGGCGACTTGGGTCTATATTGCTGGGGAATGTCCAGTTTCATTCCCCACTATACAGCTCATACAAAAGGATAGGAATGTTTTGTAGATATTTTACTGGAATAGTATATCACAGACAAATCAATGGGTTCATTTTCATGTTGTGTCGCAGTGCTGTAAAACCCAACTCACAAACTCATTTATTTTCATAGCTTGTTATGCTGGTCTCCTATCTCTACAGACAAGACTAATCAACACTGAGATGCTATATACAGTCAAACAACCTCGATAGTTCGAAATTTTAGTGATGAAAAATTTAGAAGCATTTAGAAATGAATCTGCTTAAGTCATACAGGAAGATCCTGGAGGAGTTTTCTGCATGACTTTTGCCCTGCATTAAGCTGCCACCTGTTGTAAATATTGATAATGGTACTTGTTTTACTGGTATACTCTTAAACTTGGATACAGGAGGAGCTTACCAGACTCATGTATTACTTTTTCCCTATCGTGCCCTTAACGGCTTACCTGCAGGTGCTCTGACTTCAGCAAAGTCATTGAGTACATATTTGACGGATTGTCACAGTTAATATGCTATGTTTTACATGTTGTCCTGTGTTCACCGTCGTCTATGTTGTGGGTAAGTCCAGCGGGGATACCTTTATTTACAATATTTGTAAAGCTAGGGTGACTTTGAGAGAAGTGTCAGGTTAGGACGTCCGTAAACCGGTTTAAACCCCCAGTGGTGTTTTTGCTGCTGACCGTGCCAAGGCGGTACTCTCTTTGTCACCCTTCCTTTTATTTGCCTTGCGTCTTTGTGCTTGAGGTTTGTTCATGTTGTGGAACGTTTGTCCCTGGTTCTTGTGTGTCTTTTGGTGTTTTCTGTGTTCATTTCGTGTGTGTGTGTGTGCGTTTGGGTGTGTGGTTGTGTATGTGTGTGTCATGCTGTCTATCGGTGTTTTGGTGGTGGTTGCGTCTTGCATGTGGCTTTGCCTGCTTGACTTTACTACTTTTACATTGAAGTCTGGAATCTCTAGGTTTTACTGTAGACCACAGTAATGATTCTCAAATTCTCAGCCAAATCCCATCTTGTTGATACTCATTACAATCACATAAGAGAGGCAATTCCACCGACTACCAACGATATAATATTTGACAGAGAAATGTAAGAACCTGCTAATAATAGGTCTGGTAGGAAATTTGCCTAAAAATAACCCTTTTCTACAGCCCTAGTGACCACTGTCCTTTCAAATAACTAATTACTATATGAAATTATTCACCTTTCATTTACAAATCAGAAAATGAGTGTGTAAAGAAAATATATTTGATCCAGGTCACCTGACAAATAACTCAATTGGGCAAAGTTGGTTTAATTCTACATGAAAGAAGAACTATTTTCAATAAAAGGTTACACCTTTCAATGATGATTTGACAAATGGACTATTCCAAAATTCAAACAAGACAAGCCAAATTTCAAGGCTTATCTCAAAGAATTATATAAATGAGTGGACTTTAATAAAATTCTAATTTAAAAAGGGCAATCATTCTATCAAAATGCTTGACAGGGTTATTTACTCTTGCCTACAGATGAAAAATGTGATGGTGAACAAGTCTTTGTGGTTTCAAATCTTTATCTCAAAGGGTTATGTAAAAAAGTGGACTTAAGAATGGTTCAACATGAAATGGACTCTTGCCAACAGGCAAAGATTGTGATGGTAAACAAGTGTTCCAAGTTTAAAAGCTTTATCTCTAAGGGTTATGTAATTAAGTGGACTTTAACAAAACCCCTAACCAAATATTCTAAGTTTAAAAGGGTCATGATTATGTCTAATGCTTGACATAGTTATTTACTCTTGCCTACAGCTGAAACCTGTGATAGTTAACTAGTGTTCCAAGTTTCGAAGTTTTATCTCTAAGGGTTATGTAAATAAGTGGACGAAAATTTGTTGAACATAAATTGAGGTTAACATATTTGCTTAACGCAAATGCTAAAGGCAAATTCTAATGTCCAAATAATCATTGTGGTGAAATGTGAGCAAGATCCACCAAGCAGAACTTGAGTTAGAGATATTACAAACAGACATATTGTAAACACAACTGCTAAACGCAAAGTCCAATTGTGCGACCTTAGAAATACACACCGGGGCTGGATACACTACTACAGCATGTTAAGATAAACATTGTGGTTAAATGTGAGAAGGATCCACCAAGCAGAACTTGAGTTAGAGATGTTACTTTCTTACGGACGGACGGACGAACGGACAGACAGATAGACAGACAACGCAATTCCATAATACATCCCGTTTATCAAACGGGCGTATAAAGATCATATGTGCATATTGTCTCCCAAATTTCTTCAAACTTTAACATGTATAAGACAGACATGAAAATAAAATACAACACAGAGAAAATACATGATTATACAGCAGCTTTAATATATTCACCTACTTAAAAGAAACTCTTTAAATATTGTACCTAAATAACTTTTAGCCCTTATTATGTCTTTAATGCTATTTAGTGTTTTTGCATTATTGTAGTTAAACATTGACACTTAGAGAGATGGCAGCCAAATATACATATAAGTGTAATACCACATAAATAGAACAGATATCAGTGTCATATCAATATTATAAATGGAAAAGTAGTAAAGTCAAGCAGGCAAAGCCACATGCAAGACGCAACCACCACCAAAACACCGATAGACAGCATGACACACACACACACAACCACACACCCAAACGCACGCACACACACACACACAAACCTAATTCCATTTTATACAAAACAGTTCATTATCAGATTCAAGAAAACAAGGGAAAACGAAACCACCATATTGCTTGGCAACTCACTACTTTGCCAACCAGTAATCATATATCTATATGGATTTAGCCTATTGTCAAAACATCAACAGAAACATCTTCTCATTCAGTTTTCTCAATTTCTTTCAAACTATATCACATTCTATCACGACTCTGAACCTACGGCATAAAAACAAAGAATAACGAAAAACGTATTTTAATCCTTGATAATAAACTGCGCTCGCTGCATTTCCATCGGCTGTTCCATTTTCCCCCATACGCGAAATTCTGTTCCATGTTCAAACCACACACAGTCAAAATTGTATATCTGTAAACATGATGGCTCTGGCATACATATTTCAGACATGATGCAAATTGCATATTTGTTCGCTTCAATGTGAAGGTGAAGCATTTTTGACTTGGAAGTGTTGTTTTCTGATGCGATTTGGACCATTTACTCATACAACGTCATTGGTTACAAGTCGTGTAGAGTAAATGTAAAACAGAAAAAATTGCGAAACCACTGACAACGTTTCCGGTTCTGCCGTATTCTCCGGGAAAAGTACGTTTTATTGAACAAGTCGTATTAGAATCGAAATTACAAATTCGTTGCTTTGCATTATCGGGCATTAGATCACAGTTATTCGTTGAGATGCATCTCAACTCCTAACTGTGATTTAATGTGCGATAATGCACAGCTACACATTTGATATTTTTAAGTATCAAATAGTTTGGATATTGATTTTTTTCTTACTTGGCATCTCATTTGAATCTAAAGTTTTTGCAAAAGAATAATTTTGAAAAAACAAATTCACCAAAACCAAGATAAATGCTAAACTAGACAAACTGGCTAACATCTAATTAAGATAAATATTAACTGTTCTTGTGCCTATATACAGTATTCTTATTTTAGTTTGATACAAAACAATAAATGTGTTTACCACTTCAGGAATAATCTGTATTGAATCTACAATCTGCAAATTTGGAACTCAATCAAGAATGTCTTGTAGAAACATTTTTGTAAATAAGGTCAAAGGTCTAGGTAAAGGTCATTGACTTAAACCTAAATATAGTGTGTATAGTATGCGACACTCCGCAAACCCTTTCACATTTGTTCTAATGACAACAAACATTACATGAGTAATAACCAAAACAATGATTCTGGTATATATGTGTTAACAAACACATCATATGTATAGCTTATAACTTTACATCTACTTTGTTACAAAGATGTTTCCTTAAATAACAAACAGCAACAAGCTCAGAAGTATAAACAAAATGTACCAACATTATTAACAGATTATTTTCATCTTTTGTTCACAGAAAAAAGATTTTGTATAATACCAGTAAAAAGTTACATAACCATACCTAACATGAATTACATCCCTTCCCGAATACTTTGCATACAAAACAAGGAAAAGTAATTTCTCTTTGAATGCAAAAAAACATGATGTTATATTCTATTTGTGTAACGTATTTGATACACCATGTTATATTAAAAGTTTTCCACTTCTTCTGACAATGACAGTGTACTCATTTATTCTACTGCTTGCACTTTCGCCAAATCTGTTTCGCAGTCATTAGGCAGGCAACAATTGTCATCACCATCTTGGGTTTCACTTCCAAAATGTCGTTTTATGCACCGATTTTCCTTCTCATTGATATGGCATACTTGGCATTTGAGATTGTGTACTGCAATAAAAAGGAACTTCCACCTATCTTACTCCATATAAAGGGTCATTTTAACAAGCTAAAAGACGAAACATGTTTTTCTATGAAGACAAGTAATTATTGAATCTTCATTTATCCATGAAAATATGTTTGTTGTTTGAAAATGACTTTTTGATGTCCTTTCCACCCACCCCCTCCTTTCCCCTTCCTTCAATATTCAAGTGGTACCTAATATAGATTCAAACTGTTGGTCAATGATTGACCAGCTGACCTTGATCAAACGAAGAGATATGTTCTCTTCTATCAACATAAATTCAAACAAACAAACTATAATTGCATTTGATAAAATATTAGATCGTTAGGGTATGAAAACCATTAAAGCTCATCTTCTGGTTCATTCTTTATACATATAAAACTAACTTTTTCATTTGTTCAGAATTCTTGCTAGCTTGGGCCTTTATTTGATTAAGATGCATATTTGAGTATTTGCAGACAGAGTGGAAACAGATCAAATAACCTTGTGTACGAGCTCTCTTGTCATAGTCTGCTCTGCCTATTTAACCCTTTACTCCAAGTATACCTTTCTATGCTATTGCAAACAGGAGCCGTTTGATCAGGATCTACTCTATTTGTTTATGGTATAATAAAGATGATTCTACAGTTCCTGCCATGGCCAAAAGTCCTCATGTCTATGTGCTGTTACAACAATTAATTAGTATTCACGATGTCATTATTTCTTACATGATTTTTATGGAGTAAAGGGTTATGGACTGAAATAGATCTGATTCTACGGTTTCTGTCGTAACACTAATTACTATAATGTCCTTATATCTTGCATTCATGTCATCAAATAAAGAGTTAATTTTTAAGCTATATTAAAAATTGGCACACACATTCAGCTGAAATTACAGTAAAATCTCAACATGCACCAATAGATTTAACCCTTTACTCCATAAAGATACTTTTGCAAACAAAGTGGTCAGATCAGACGGCTTCCATGGGAACCATTTGAACAGGGTTTGCTATGTTTGCTTATGCAATACATAGATACGATTCTGCAGTTGTTGCCATAGCCAACTATTCCTGTGATAGATCTGTTTCTTTAGTTTCCAAAATGTCAAGAATGTTAAGAATGATCCAAACAGCCATATTCAATTCTAACGATTTTATCAGTAAATACTGAAATTTGGAATAAATATATAACAGGAAAAGCGTTTATATTCATGATGTCATTATTTCTTACATGGTTATTCATGGAATAAAGGGTTTACCCTTTCACCCGTAAGTATGTCTTCCTACGCATTTGTAAGCAGAGTAGACGCAGCAGAGACAACTCCTATAGGAAACGTCTAATCAGGATTAGCTTTGTATATGACATAATATAAATATGACATACACTTACTATGAATGCGGAAATATCCTGAATTCACATGCCATTATAAACATTTAGCAAACAAGTTTCAGTATGTGATTATTTCTGATATGAATATTCATGGTTAAATTCACAGAGTTTTTGATAGTCCAAACTAAATGTTTGTATCTGCCAAATAAGACCTATGGTCGGCTAATAACTTGTTTAAAATTGTCTCAAAGTTCCAAATCGGAACGCTCAGACGTATTAGTAAAAAAGAGTGTGTGGAATTGTTGATCAGAAGATCTAAAACAGATCAGCATAGAAATGGTAGTACAGTTGCTCTTGCTAAAGCACAAAGAGATTTGTGTGCTGTAAATCATTTAAAATATATTTTTCAGCGGGGATTCTTCGAGATTCAGATGAGTTTTTGTTCAGAAATATTAATTAATTTTTCCAAAAAGCGTGGTTATTATAAACTAAGGTGTGGTAAGCATGTCATTTACAAGGGCCAGGGACATTTTTTCTAAGTCATGTAAAAGATATGGGTTTTGATAGTTCCCAGTATGGGCTACATTCCATTAGGTCAGGTGGAGCTACCAGCGCGTCTGAATTGAGTGTTTCAGATAGAATGATAAAAAAGCATGGGCAGTGGAGCTCAGATATTTCAAGATAAATACATTCATGAAAGGGAAAGCACGAACAAAGATTTGTCTGAGACATTTCTATCAGTTCTGTTTTCGTTCCGAAAATGCTGACCAGTATACATCACTCCTATATTGTGTTTAGTTATTTATTGCATGTTCAAAGTAACATGAGGATATTAAATAAATAATTCATGTTCCGGTGAAGGTATTTATGGAAAACATAAATTTAGTTATTTGAGATCGGTTTGTAAAGTATTGACTTTTTTACCTTATTTGGGCTGTCAGTAGACCGCGTTAGCGTGTTGCACACATGACCAAGTTATTTCCAGTCTATACCGGACTTAGGTACACGAACATTGTGTTAAGGATCCACCCGCCCAAGTCTTTAGGAACATTGGTACTTTTATATAGGACAACTGTCGTTCTCATCTTAGTTTGAATAATATGAATAATATTTCTTTTTGTCATATTATTATTTATCTTTCAGATAGACGATATTTTGTCTTTTAATAAAGTGATATTGTTCTGTCGGCATGGATGTTGTTATTGTTCCATGGACATTCTACTCAACAATTTGGAGAAGAGCTGATACTCTGCATTATAGTATATATTCAGGGAGTCATTGGGGTCTACTGTGCACCCCCTAGACTTTTTTACGGGTACCAAATAGATCAGAACAGTCTCCTGAATCAGAATCGCGAATGTACTCAAGCTTAAATCCTTTAGGCTATGTGTTTTTAACCGTTTCCATGGCAACCTCCCAGTTTTCGTAATTATAACACATACCTGCAAATTCGCACATACCACAGCTAGTTTTTGCCCTAAAACTATTAATCTGGTACCAAATGGAATATAAGACATTGTGCTTTTTTCTAACTTGTTTCTTTAATTAACTTGTTTGCATACTCATGAATATTAATTAGAACATTAAAAATAGTAAAAAAAGTCAAGAAATAACGTAAACCTTTATTTTTTTATTCTACAGATATCAGAAAATAACTTTAATGCAGTTTATAATGATGACAAATCCCCAGGAAACAAAATATCCAATTTGAGGACCAACGCATTAACTTTAAGAACCGTTTTCACCGTTTCTATGGCAACACCTAAGTTTTTCGTAACGATGGCCCGTACCTGCAAAATCGTCCATATCACAGTCAGTTTTTGTCCTAAACCTATAAAACTGGTGCCAAATTGGAGATAGGACATTGTGCTTTTTTCCAGCTTGTTGAGTCTAATGCTCTTTCGAATTGGAAAAAAATGATATGATTGACACACGCATTTCATTTTTTAGCTCAAATGAATACCTTCCATCTAAACCTAGAATTTCCTTTAGATATCTAAACAATGATGTACAGCAATTCTATGCTTCGTTCCAGCTGATAAGGCATCGAATAATGTCATTATTATATGACAATTACATTATATTCGATCCATTGTCTTGAAGTAGGAAATTGTTAATACCAAGTCATACATTTCAGATAATAGTGAAGAAAAGACTGTCGTCTCAGACCATGTCAAAACGTGTGAACACCTTGGAGCCGATATTAAAATTACACAACATAAACTTCCTACAATGTATTGGTTACCGAAACTAAATAAAAATCATATAAAGCGCGTTTCATTGCAAATTCTAGCTCTTGTACAACTACTAAGTTGTCAATACTGTTGAATTCCTGTTTAGCTAAGATAAAAGAATATGTAATATTATATTGTTATATTCTGGAATTAATCTCTTCTGGTCTATTAAAAACTCTTCAGAAGTCTTAAACAAACTTAAGAACAAAATGTTTCTTGCATCCACTGTAAGCACATACGAGTTTGTACACACCCCTTCCTCATGATTGATAAAAACTATACTTACTAACTTAATCCAGAAAGTATTTGTCCGAGAAAATGCATCATTTCTGGCATGTAATGCTGACAAAGCTTTCCTAACGCAGACTTTTGACGACTCTGTAAAAGTCATGCTCTGTAGAGCATATGCTGTATTTATCACAATGGTTTCAAACTACAAAATTCTTAAATGTTCCTTTTCTCTAGTTAATGCTCCTTTTTGGTAGATTAATTCAAAGAGGTTGGGTATGAAAATAGCCTATGAGGTAATTGGTTAACTGACGAGCAAATGAAATATTACAGCTATTGGACTTGCTCAGAAGTTTGCGAATCACTGACCTTTCTTCTGGATAACATATTTGTACGTTATGGGAATGCTTTTCATCGTCAGTAGACTGGTATTCCTATGGGTACGAATTGTGCACCACTGGTCGCCAATTTGGTTTTGTACTGCTATGAGAAAGATTTCATGTTACGTTTGAATCAACATCACAAGATCTTATAAAAGCTTTCAATGAAACTCCTCGATATTTGGACATTTTAACTTAGACAACCTTTTTTGCTGCTCTAACTCCTACAATTTAAGCAAACAAACTCAAATTGAATAAAGCTAACCTTTCCGATATTAATAAGAAAAACATTCTTTAAATGTTATTATCAAAATATCTCACTTATTGGCAAGTACAAATGTAATCTCAAGGCGCTCCTACGACACGGTATTTTACATCCTGAATTGTATGGTGATGTGATTCACAAACATACCCCAGATTATCGGACATATCCATTTTTCACTATGTTAAAAAAATCATTAAAAAGGTATATTTCCCTGTAGTACTACAACATACTGCATGTCTGGTTGTCAACCCTGTTACAGTTCGCAATCACGCTGTCCTCTTTGCATGTACGCCGACATGAAAGGTTTAATACTCTATCAAGGCGACCTCTTAAATCCGGAAACGGAGGGAAGACGTCGTATATTTCGTTTTGAAGTACCCTTTATTACTTTTCTACAGTTGCTCTGTTTGCAGCTTAATCATTGTGACACAAGCGATAGGTGGATTCAGTTAGGTGCACTGAAATGTTTTCGTTTAACATGCACTTTACCACTGTATTTGCCATCGCGGATGTTGTAGTTTATTCAGAGAGGGGATATGTTTATTTACACTGTTTGTCTTTTAGGGTAGGGATGGAATAAGTGTGAGATTGGGTGCCCTTAAATCGATTTAAACCCGCAGTGATTTTTTCACTGATCTTCCAAGGCGGTACTTCCATCTTCCCCCTATTGTATGTTTGTTTTGTCTGTGTGTGTCTCTTCATGTTTTTGATAGTTATGTACATTTGCCGTGTTTTCGTACGTTGCTGTTCGGGCATGGTTTGTTCTGTATGTGGTGTTCCCTGCATGACTCATATTTGTACTTTCGTGGATTAAAAATCCTTTCAAAATCGTTTAAATTTAAGTCGGATTCCATGCGCTCATACAATGGACTCTCCCGTGAATATTGCCTGCGTCTTGACTTTCCACTCTTTATTTCGTGCACGAATACGTTTAACAAACGTTAGTTTCCTATGTTATCATATTCGGATTTCAGCAGTTGCGTGGCAAATGATATTTGAAATATGTCTGATTTCCTGTACAATAAAATATTTTGCCCAACACGTCAATTAAGCCTGACACTCTGATTTGAAACAATGATAAAAAAGACTAGATTGAGATACGCTAGATACACGTGATCATTAATTTTCGAGGCACTGACAATGGGTAACTGAAAAAAAATAATGTCATGAAAGCTGCGTAATGCTTGCTATAAAAGGAAGAGTATACTATCTGCAATCTGCAAAACACTGCTGATTATAATTGACAGCATATAATATTTGAAATCTACATGATGTTTTCAAGTAAAGTAAAAATTAAGAGTATGATATATGAAAGCTTGAAGATGTTTGCTAGTAAAAATGAGAATAACCTATGAAAGTGACATATTGAGTTTTTGCTCTTGTGGTTCTTCTTATCGTGATTTGTCAGCAACATTTAAAAACTAAGCTACCTACCCTACATTTCAAGGGATATGATCCACATTGAGTGTAGAGCCCGGGCAATATCCAACACATGATATTTATAACATATTGTGAACTCCCTATTGGTTTGCTGTGGGATTTCCAATGATGCCAAAAGTCCTCTCTACGGGGGAAGATTAACCTAATGTGTTTACTGATACTATTTTGCCTTGAGATATGCCTAAAGTAGCATTCTGTCCATTTTACGCATACATCTATAACATCAATTTTCCACAAATATTCATACCATTCAAATAGTGCTTTGAATTTAGATAATCCTTATTTTGATACTATGGTTTCTTCAATCTACCCAAAAGAACTGTCTTTAAACAAAGCTAATCAATCTGACATTAATGCTTCATTTCTAGATTTGAATCTTTCAATTACAAACGATAAAGTTTCGTCCAAAGTATACGATAAAAGAGAAGATTTTAATTTTAAAATTGTTAATTATCCTTTTCTAGATGGGGATGTGCCACGTTCTACATCTTATGGTGTTTATATTTCTCAACTTATTAGGTTTGCCCGAGCCTGTTCTTTGCTTGAAGATTTTAACAGACGTAATTTAGTTATAACTGATAAACTTCTTAAGCAAGGTTACAGATATCACAAACTTCGGAAAACCTTTTCTAAATTTTATTATCGAAATTTACCTCTCATTAGTAAATATAATTGCAATCTACGGACGTTACTGCGACAAGGCATTTCTCAACCAGAATTTTATGGGGATGTTATCTACAAACTTAGGAAAATTCGGGGTCATATCCATTTTCATGATTTGTTTATAAAACGCATTAAAAAATTTAAAAAGAAAGGTTATGATCCTATTATATTGCAACACACTGCATGTTTGGTTATCGACCCTTTTACAGTCGGTAGCTACGCTTCCCTCTTTGCTTGCGCGATGACAGGCCGAGGGTAGTACTCTATGATGGTATACTCTTAAACTTGGATACAGGAGGAGCTTACCAGACTCATGTATTATTTTTTCCCTGTCGTGCCCTTAACGGCTTACCTGCAGGTGCTCTGACTTCAGCAAAGTCATTGAGTACATATTTGACGGATTGTCACAGTTATTATGCTATGTTTTACATGTTGTCCTGTGTTCACCGTCGTCTATGTTGTGGGTAAGTCCAGCGGGGATACCTTTATTTACAATATTTGTAAAGCTAGGGTGACTTTGAGAGAAGTGTGAGGTTAGGACGTCCGTAAACCGGTTTAAACCCCCAGTGGTGTTTTTGCTGCTGACCGTGCCAAGGCGGTACTCTCTTTGTCACCCTTCCTTTTGTTTGCATTGCGTCTTTGTGCTTGTGGTTTGTTCATGTTGTGGAACGTTTGTCCCTGGTTCTTGTGTGTCTTTTGGTGTTTTCTGTGTTCATTTCGTGTGTGTGCGTGTGCGTTTGGGTGTGTGGTTGTGTGTGTGTGTGTGTGTCATGCTGTCTATCGGTGTTTTGGTGGTGGTTGCGTCTTGCATGTGGCTTTGCCTGCTTGACTTTACTACTTTTCCATTTACAGCCAACTTCCCCACGGTACTCGTATACATGTATTCAATTAATATTAAAGCTATCTGAATAAGCTAAATCCTTAGAAAACTGCCGACTTTATAAGAAACGGAAAACTAAATCAATACATCGTCGACCAAATTCCGAGTAAACTGGCGTTCACAACGAAAGCTTACACATCACAGTCTTAAGAATTGCAGAATATTACGTCTACTATGTAATAATTCACAAATATGCGCATCGAATTGAGTACGGTCGGTACACCTAATCAATTTTCCATCGAATAGCAGGTAGGTTTCTGCTTGTTTTCGATACAACCAACTAAGCAAGCTTAAAGTCATATAAATTCAGATCCAGGAGTCTTTTTATTACACAAAAGTTTCGAAAATAAGCAGAATACATCTATTAAGGATTCAAGAAAAATGTGGAAACTATGTACACTGACTATACCTTTCCTCCCACAGTTGACACTACCATACAATGTGCTAGAAGAACGTCTCTGCATACCGAACATGAATCTAACGTTTTATCAGAATAACTTATCGTCTATATTGATGCTGTGCGTCTCTATTTAAATACGATTTACACGTCTTGCTACATAACCACATATGTAAATAAGCACAAAAGACTTTGACGCGTAACCATTGGTTTGAAAAACCCTTCAATTCATAGATATTGGAACACGATGCTATTTAGGTGTGTTCAAAATAGAAACGTGAATATATATAACTAGTTGAAATTACATTTCTAACTACGTTGAAAGATATGAAGACTACTGTTTTAGTAAAGAACCTTCGTTGTTGTAAGCTACATCGACCACGGCCGTGGCAAACCAATTAATTTACTATTATCATTTTAAGTGTCTCTTGACTGACATTGGCAAACAAATTGGATCGAGAGTAGACGCCTGGTTACCCGGCGTCATGTCAGGAGCCAGACTGTTTGACACTATGTCAATAAATTCTTAAAAGTTTGAAATAATCGGATGAACTTAAACGGATCAGAGGTAAAGCAGAAATTTATTTTTCAGCATTACGCGTTCAGTTCTAGGAAGTTTTTCTGGTCGGTCTGGTAAAATCTTTAATGTCGATGGATGTCGTGCCATAATATGTGTCTACAGCATACCATTGTAGTGTGTTATCGTACTATTTATATGTTTCAAGTTGACACGCGGTCTTTATATAACTTAAATACCGTTTATGTGGTGTTGAATCTATCAAGCACGCAATCGCACACACATACACACACACGAGAGATGAAAACCTCAAACATCAACAAACGCACAAATACACAAAGTAAATATAAAAGCAAGGGCGATGAAGAAAAATACCGCCTTGGAAATGTCAGTGGCAAAACCACTGGGAGTTTAAACCGGTTTACTGACGTCATAACCTCCCACTTATCTCAAAGTCATCCTAGTTTAACATGGTGAACAAGTCCTGAAAGTGGTTGAAAGCAATATTGATTGAATATACCGGGAGACGTCTCACGACCGCTCCTCTGAACAAACGACACTAGTGTGCTTATAAATCAAAAAGTAGTAAAGGAAAGCAGGAAAAAACTGCATACAAGACGCAACCGTTACCTAAACATCGGTATAAAGTAAGTGAGACACACGCACGCACACACACAGCCATAACAAAAACATCAATAAATAACAAGTAAGACCGACGCAAGGGAAATCCGATAAAGCTTCGGTAATACAAAGAAAGAAAACAAATTCATCATATCAACTGAGGGGAAATTAAAATTACCAAAAGTGGCCTCAGTCGCAAGTGAAACGTTCAAAATCAGTGAAAATCATATCAAACAAAAAAATGCGAACAGGGTAACGCTGCAGACAGCTTAACTCTTTACTCCATAATTACGCCTTTCTTAGTATTTGCAAAAAGAGTAGACCCAGATGAAACGGCTCCTATAGGAGCCATCTGATCAGAGTCTGCTAGTCGATAATTCTACGTAGACTCAACCCATTACAATAGAGAAGACTCAGTTCCTATACACTTTTCTAGTTGTTAATTCTGCAGGCAGCTTAACACTACTCTATAAATACTCTTTGCAAACAGAGTAGACCCAGATCAGGCGGCTGCTACAGGAGACGTCTGATCTAGGTCTTCTCTTTTTCTAGTAGCTATTTACTCCATAAATACATTTTGCAAACAGAGTAGATCAATATCAGACCAGTGGCATGTCTGGTCCTAATTGTTGAATAGGCACCGATGCTAGGGAAGGCTAGGTGTCTTAAGGGCATAACAATCACCTCATCCTCCTCTAGTAATAATTGTTTCTAGAATATGGAGGTGGAATCGTGAAGCTATTTGGACAAGATCGCTGGCTAGATACTATTAGAAACTATTAAGCACATACTATCTAACGTACTTACATAAATTTGTCATGGCAAAAACTTGTTTAAGTAACAAAAGAAAATGGAAGTAATAAAACATGACAGAAAACATTTCAGTGTACTAAGCTGAAATATGGGTATAACCCTTATACGGGTATGCACATTAAAAACAGAAAATATTAACCCTTTCCGTTTTTTTGTATAATCCAAATTTCAACACCTACGGAACATTCATGGACAAAAAAGATATAATTAAATATGGAAGTATAACATTGTAGCCATTTTATAAAATAAAGAAACAGATCTATCAAATCCCAATTAGCAAACGAGCAAACCCCGATCAGACGGCTCTAGGTTTACTCTGTTTGCAAAGGCGTGAAAAGCGTTTATGTGACGAAGTACGTGTACATGGCGGGTAGAGAAGACTATTCATGCAAACAGTGTGGATCGAGATCTCATCAAGGTCAATTAGCACTATTTGTCAATTAACTGGATATATTTTTTAATTATCCCTGAATATTCACCGTAAATATTTATCTTTTTTGAAAAAACAATTGAATAGTTCATTTGAAAAGTAAGCATTGTAAGGGTTAACAGAATTATAAGAAGGCATTGGTTATGCGAGAACTCTCAAAGAAAGTCGTTATTCTGAAGGTGCACAAAGGTGATTACTTGTGCCATTTCTGCTCCATTAAAATTACACATTTTCTACTGATTTTCTGGGATTCGTTTACTACAATCTATAATAAAACCATCTATATATTGAAATTTAAAGCAGGACGCATTTTAACGTGTGCTTTTTTACAATTTAAACCATGCTTAATCTATTAGGCAAACCATATTTTCAAACTAGAATTATTACTGGAACACATTTAAACTGTAAACAGTCCACACGTTTGCATTGTAAGAAATAAGAACGATATAGACTGGCCAGTATACATTTATAAATCAAATGTGTTGCACAGTGTTTTTGCCCCCCCCCCCCCCCCACTATCCACTCAACCTTTTATTCATATATAGGTGGAAATGGAGGAAATTTACTATCGGCAGACGGATAAAGGTTTAATTACAACTAATCCAACATCAACAGAACACGCTAATTAGACGTAAAATTAAGTGAATGAAACAGAGTTAAAACATATGTACATTAGCATTTTAATTAAATAGATTTTATATCTCTATTCTAGCATTAATGTGTAATAGATTATAATCTGATGTGTATTCCGACAGCTTTTAATAAGTTCCTATACATTTCGAATACGGTTGATATATAGAATATGTCTATCAAATAATACTTTCATTCATATTATGCTCACGTTATTCGTCATGTGACTGGTATGTGTATATTCATGTGCCCTTCTTACAAACTGCTTTATTTTGTGGAATTTTCGAACCATTTCATGTCAGAAATAGTATACCATGATTGGTCCCGGATGACATGTTATTAAACACATTTTGTATCCGTCAAATGTAGGTCAGTAAATTGCACTAGACTGCTATGCGGAATGGCAGTTGTCAGGTAGGCGAGTGTACCATAGGTTCGACTGTGGATTGCCACTTTTGTATTCTTTTGCTACGGAAAGAATACAAAACTTATCCGCTCTACCGATTTCACTGTATTTAGTAGAAATGATCATTAGGTGACCCGATACCGACGTTGTTAAATTAAAAAGTATTAAAGTCAAGCAGGAAAAAAAACGCTACCACCACCAATACACCGACAGAAAGCAAGCAACACACACAACTACACACACACATGAAAGCACACAAACACACGAGACGAAAATTACAAACACGAACAAACGCACAAGCACAAAGACACAGACACTAAACAAACACAAAAGTAAGGTGACAAAGAGAGAACCACCTTGGAAAGGTCAGTGGCAAAAGTACCACTGGGTTTTTAACCGGTTCACGGACGTCCTAACCTCACACTTATTTCAAAGTCACCCTTGCTTAACAAATAGTGTAAATAAAGGTTTCCCCGCCAGACCAGAAAATGTATAACAAAGCATGACTACAACTGTGAAAGTGCATCAAATATGTACTCAATGACTGAGCTGAAGTCAGAGCAACTGTAGGGAAGCTGTTAAGGGTACGACAGGGAAAAGATAATACATGAGTCATTACGGGAGTAAGCTCATCCCGTTTCTGGGTATACGAATATACCATCATTGAGTACTACCTTCGGCCTTTTCATCATGCAAGCAAAGAGGGAGGAATAGCTCCCGACTGTAAAGGGGTCAATAACCAGACATGCAGTGCTTTTCAATATAATGGGGTCATACCCTTTCTTCCTAAACGTTTTAATGCGTTTAATAAACAAATCATTAAAATTGACATGACCCCGAAGTTTGAAGATAAAATCACCATAGACGTCTGGATGAGAAATACCTTGCTGCAGTAATGTCCGTAGATTGCAATTATATTTACTAATAAGAGGTAAATTTCAAAAATAAAATTTAGAAGAAGCTTTCCGAATTTAATGATAAGAAGTTTATCAGTTATAATTAAATTACGACTTTTAAACTCTTTTAGCAAAGAACAGACTCGGGCAAAGCGAATAAGTTTAGAAATGTAAACCACATAAGTTGTAGAACGGGGCAAAACTCCACCTCGAAAAGGATAATTAACAATTTTGAAAGAAAAATCTACCCTTTTATCGTATATTTCGGACGAAACTTTATCATTTATGATGGAAAGACACAACTCTAATAAGAAAGCAATAGAGTCGGATCAATTCGCTTTGTTAAAATAAGTTCTTTGGGGTAAATAGATGAATGGAAAAGTAGTAAAGTCAAGCAGGCAAAGCCACATACAAGACGCAATCACCACCAAAACACCGATAGACAGCATGACACACATACAACCACACACCCAAACCATAGTTGCTTCAAAATAAGAGTTATCCAAATTCAAAATATCGTTCAAATACCTTGAAGTTTTATTAAAAGCATTAATAATATCAGATTGTTTATCCGGTTTTATAGTTGGGAATCCGAGGTGTAAAAAGTCGCTTATTTTTCGAGGTCCATGGCATTGTTTAGTAGAAATGTTTAAATACCATAATTGTGTTGCCAGATACTTATCATTTATGGTTTTGGCCCATGCCACTGCCAAAACCTTATTTCAAGGTTAAAAACTAGGTCAAAGGTTAAATGAGTGCAAAAATGTAATAAAATCTCTATATAGTATAACATAACATAATTTTGACAATTTCAATACTTTTTTTGCATTTAACTTCTTAGCCATTACTCCACAGTAAGTATAGAAATATTTATTGCGCATTTCAGGAAGTTTTGAGTGACCTGTGATGATTGCAAGTTCGAAAAATATCGTTTTAAATACATATATGGTGCATTATATATATATAACTTTAAGATATAGACTTATAGTACCTCTTCACGCAGATGTATCATTTAGAGATGATAATGAAACGCCAGAAGATTAGTCTCTTATTACCATAATCTCAAAGTAATATTGGTATGTTTTATTGTACACAATGTCTAATATTAGCTGTATCGTTAGCGATTGAAACACCATAGCTCCTGGTGAGTATGGCGATGTTTTTTATATAATCAATTGAAATATTTTACCTACACCAGCATTACCCATGACAAAACCCTTTCTGTATTTGTGGGGACATGAATATTCCGGATAGTGATAGGCCATTTTAACAGTTACTGGCCATAGGTACCCACTCTAACTCAAAAATGAACTCATAGGCATATTCAGTGCCGCTGACTATGAGTAACCTTCCCTATCCGTGATGACAACAATCTATATGTTATTGCCACAAACAATCACTAGTTATCAGATATACCTCAAAACCTGGAATAAGTGAGTATGTCATAGTTCTGACAAACATATATTTCCTTCACGAAGGAAGCCTACCCCACACCATGTCCATCCTTCGAAAGAGGCTAACACATGTTCTATGGCCATCAAAATGGCTGAGTTTGCAGCACACTTGGAAAATCGGCCCCTTTACGAATCTTTACTTTATGTGATATATTCAGTGGTCCCTTCTAAATTCTGAAAGGGGGTGATCCCCCGAGAGCAAAAAAATCGCAACACAAAAAGAGAAAATTGCAGACTCGGTTTTGTTGAGTCTGTTCATGAACAGCAATTGAAAGTGCAACACTGCTCACGCCCCCTAGCACCGGCTTAAGCGGTATTCAATTTTCAGAACAAGAAGTACTGAAGTTCTTGATCTCGAAGGATCAGCCATTCTGCCATGCAAAAGCGGTATTCAATTTTCAGAACAAGAAGTACTGAAATTCATGATCTCGAAGGATCAGAAGGTATAACAACACTGAGAATGAAGTACGGGGCGACGTTTTACGTCCGCCACACAAGCACTTAATACCTGCTGTTGACATCCGCCAGGTTCAGCCAGCCATGGTGTAACTCAATCAGCCGCCGCTCCCTTTTGTTAGGAGCAAGGCAAGAAATGTGACAGCTGGGGAATTGCACCACTGAAGAATGGTGCCATTAACAATGTTGATACACAAATGAATGTTAAAATACTGAACCAGTAGTTCTCTGTCTTTACACTTGAGGACATATCTCTCATTTGTGCCGTTTGAGAGTATCCTTAATCTTCACAAAGCTACCTGTCCAGACACCATCTTATCAAGGTTCTTTAAAGAGATGGCACATTCACTGGCTCCTGTCCTTGTTCTGATCTTCCAGGCCTTACGACCAGGATAAAGTCCCCAGTGATTGGAAGATTTCATGTTAATCCTGTATACAAGACAATGGTCAAGAATAACCCCTTCAAACTATTGACCTGTGTCCGTAAATTCTGTCACATGAAAAGTTCTGGAATACATCATACACAGTAACCTGGTTTTACTATTACATCATCAACCCTAGTTCTACAATATAAAACTTCTGTATTTCGAAATATCACATAATTATCGTTCTTCATTACATTTTTATTCTTTTACATCGGTTTTTTTCTATTTTTTATTATTTTTTTAATTTTTATCATTCCTGCGAAATACGAAGTTTTATACAAAATGCCGAGTTTCCTGTAGCCGAAACCGCTCTACGCTTGATCGGGACGATTCATTGAATAAATCCGTCATATATACCTATACTCAATATACTGTCACAAAGTATGCATGTTTTCTCATCTGTGGGTGCATAAAATAAGTTATAAAAGCTTACCTGATAGCCACAAAAAGTCCATATACAAATTGAATCGACGAAACCGTTAGTTTGTTTACACTGCAGTAATTGTCCATGAATGATTTGATTGGTCGGTTAAATTTGAGTCAGATCACCAGTTTACGAATTTATCATTGAACGAAATTTACATGGCCATTAACCCTTTCCCTCACATAAGCGTGTTCTCATACATTTACAAACAGAGTAGACCCAGATTACATGGCTCCTATATTATGTCCTTAACCCTTTCCCTTGTATAAAAGTGTTTTCACGTATTTGCAAACCGAGTAGACCCAGATTACATGGCTCCTATATTATGTCCTTAACCCTTTCCCTTGTATAAAAGTGTTTTCACGTATTTGCAAACCGAGTAGACCCAGATCACACGGCTCCTACATTATGTTCTTAACCCTTTTCCTTGTATAAAATTGTTTTCACGTATTTGCAAACGGAGTAGACCCAGATCACACGGCTCCTATATTATGTCCTTAACCCTTTCCCTTGTATAAAAGTGTTTTCACGTATTTGCAAACCGAGTAGACCCAGATCACACGGCTCCGATAATATAGAAGCCTGTTGGTCTGTGTTTGCTTATGTATAGATCCATTTCTTTACTCTCTAAATTGACTACAATGTTCCACCTTCCATATATCATTATAACTAGTTTTCCCACGAATATTCAGTAGGTATTTAAATTTGAAACTAACAAGGAAAGGGTTATTTCTTCGGCGAGCGAGACAATTCTCATTCATCCTTGCAGAAGTCAGACTAAGTTTTTTTAATTGGGAGTTTCACAAATTTTCACCTTTTCCTAGACGACACCGGTGTCTATGAGTTAATACCAACAGCAAAACATAAGATATATTTTGTAATTACGTGCCTCAACATAGATCTATATTGGTGTATTACATTAATGTACGCCTATATCGCTATCGGCCCTATTCTATTTAAACTAACTATATCTATGTTGAAAATGAACTAATGACTGGATAGCATTTACACGTCTAATCCATGGGCGAGCGAGACAATTCTAATTCACCCAATAGTTTGTAAGAATGATTTAACCCTTTCCACCATGAATATTCAAGTCAAAAATAATTTAAACCCAACTCACCCACTAAATCAGTCTGAGAGTCGATCCATGATGAATTTTCTTACTCGGAGTAACCATAATTTTGACAAGTTCTCAGAGGGGTGTATTCCATCTAAATAAAGGTCTTTAAAATTAAAAAAGTACTTTGAGCGTTTTCCTTTCTTTGTTTTGGTATTTTTTAATAGGTCCAAACTGAATTTTGGTGTGTGGAACCCATTCAGTTCATCAGCTTTAGAGTTGAACTGGTCAATGTTTTCTTGTAATTGAACTTGAACATCTATTTCATCTGGAGGCAGTCCATGTTCTTCATTCCAGATTTTTGGCGAATACACAGGTGTGTGGAAAAAACAAACGTCTGAGGAAGAATTTATTTCCTTAATGGAGACTGCCATAGCTTTAAGGCTGTTTATCATGTCTTTTACTTCTATTTCGCGCATAGTAACACGCCTTCTAACACCAATCTGGGTAAAGTCACAGGTACCCAGCCAAATTAAAACTATGGGTGCATCAACCCCCGTTATGCGCGCTCTGATCCTGCCAACGAGATCGTGATCTCCAATGCGGGCACCACTTTTGTATAAAATAGTTAAATAATCCCGTTGTTCCAGGTGTCTGGCGAGATAACGACCCTTGCTATCTGTGATCAGATACACTTTCTTTGAAATTCCAGTGCAGTCCTCGACAATACTTTCGAATTTCTGAATTTGTTTCAAAACACTGTTTGCTGACATTGTCTCGGTGAAAACTTGTACAGATCTATGCAATGTGTTCCCGCTCCTCACAGCTGCAGTCGGAAGTGACGTTCCTTTTGATGTTTTCGCCACTCATCTTGATGGTTCTAACCAATCAAGATGGTTGATTGGGCAAGTGTGTGAGAGTTAACACTTAGCCTGCTTAGTGCAACCTGACATTTGCAAACAACTTTGATCCAGATGAGGCCCCCACTCTGTCAATAGTATCTCAAAAACTTGAGTGAATAAGAATATAAGTGACAACGGCAACAGATAGGAGCTTAAGCAGACTTAATATTCATAGCAAACTCAATACACCCTTTAACACCGATGCGAGCATGTCCTTTGTTTTAACCGCCACTATTGTTTGGATAAGCTTGATTGGGCCAATCTAAATGGGCGAGCGAGACAGTTCTCATCCACCCAAATTGTGGCCGATAGTCTGTAGGAATATTTTAACCCTTTCATCCATGAATATTCAATTGATAAATAACTGCGGATTGCAACTGATTATAATACTGTGCTTGTGTTGCGAGTAACTACTGTTGCGTCTTCTGCTTGAGTTATAGCATTATATCTGCGCCAAGTAGACACCGTCGCCATATACATCGTGTTAATTATTTGATGAGTCTGACATCGTCAATTACATTTACAGGGTATTGTAAATGGGCCAGCGAGACAATTCCCACTAACTCCAATAATTTGTAAATAATTTAACCCTTTCCACCATGGATATTCAATTGAGTAGTAATTGCGGAGCGCAATCGATTAGAATACTGCGCTTGTGTTGCGCCTCCTGCTTGAGTTATAGCATTATTATATCTGCGCCAAGTAGACACCGTGGCCATATATCTTGTTAATATTTGTTGAGTCTGACATCGTCAGTTGCATTTACAAGACTATAATACATGAGTGAGCGAGACAATTCTCATTCACTCCAGTAGTTTGTAGAAATGATTTAACCCTTTCCACCATGAATATTCAATTCAAAAATAACTTGCAACCGGTTAAAATACTGCGCTTGTGTTGCATATCCTGCTTGAGTTCCAGCATTATATCTGCATCAAGAAGACACCGTCGCCATATATCGTATTAATATTTGTGGAGTCTGACATCGTCAATTGTATTTACAAAATATTGTGAGAAGTGGAGAGGAAGGCTACGCTCCTCGACAAGCAGACAGGCCCATCCTTGTTAAAGGGTTAATCCTTTGACCTGTATAAACTTAACAGGATGATGATGATGATGATGATGATGATTTTAAATGGGCGAGCGAGACAATTCTCATTCACTTTAACAGTTGCTCCTCGACAAGCAGACAGACCTCACTCTTGTTAAAGGATTAATCTGTTGACCAGTATATACTTAACAGGATGATGATGATGATGATGATGATGATGATGATGATGATGATGATGATGATGATGATGATGATGATGATGATGTTGTTGATGATGATGATTTTAAATGGGCGAGCGAGACAATTCTCATTCACTCCATAAGTTGCTCCTCGACAAGCAGAAATGCCTCATCCTTGTGAATGGATAAATCTTATGACATGTATAAACTTAACAGGATGATGATGATGATGATGACGATGATGATGATGATGATGCTTTTAAATGGGTGAGCGAGACAATTCTCATACACTCCAATAGATGCTCCTTGACAAGCAGACATGCTTCATCCTTGTTAAAGGATTAATCTTACGGCCTGTATAAACTAAACAGGATGATGATAATGATGATGATGATGAGTATTATTGTAATTGGGCGAACGAGACAATTCTCATTCACTGCAATAGTTTGTAGAAAAAATAACACATTCCACCATGAATATTCAATTGAGAAATAACTGCGGAGTTAAATCGATTATAATATTGCGCTTGTGTTGCGTCTCCTGCTTGAGTTATATCATTATTATATCTGCGTCAAATAGACACCGTCGCCATATATCTTGATATTATTTGTTGAGTCTGACATCGTCAATTGCATTTACAAGACAACCGTAAATGGGCGAGCGAGACAGTTCTCATTCACCCCAATATATAGTTTGTAGAAATAATTTAACCCTTTCCACTATGAATATTCAATTGAAAAAATAACTGCGGAGTGCAGCCGTTTATAATACTGCGCTTGTGTTGCGTCTCCTGCTTGAGCTATAACATTATATATTAGCGTCAAGTAGACACCGTCGCCATTTATATTGTTAATATTTGTTGAGTCTGACATCGTCAATTGCATTTTCAAAAGTATTGTAAATGGGCGAGCGAGACAATTCTCATTCACCCCCCAATAGTTTGTAGAAATAGTTTAACACTTTCCACCATGAATATTCTTGAGTTCCACTTTTAATGAAATTCGGTGGTTTCGGAGGATCGCCTTTCAAATTTTTACAGTGGCATCAAAATGCGGCAATATCAGGGTTAACGTGTACATGTATATCATGCTACTAATCATTCAAAACAACCTGTTTTGTTCTGTCTAAGCGCTTGGACAATTGCTTTATTTTTCCAGGAAATTTTCCAGCATTTGCAGGATTTACAGACATTTGAAAACCTGCAAATGCTTTGTGCTGCCGACCGGGGCGTTCTAAGAACAAATGTTCTTCTTGTAGAAACTCAACAAGGCGTCTAACATTTTTGTCTCTCAGCTGTGCTCTGCGGCGATGCCGATAAACTTCGTTTTCGATCACATTGGAGTCAAATACCTGGTCAAGAGCTTCTCCAAAGGGCCCAACAATCTGGCTACATCGCTGTATCGTTTTGTCTGTATATCTACCCTTTGCAGATTCAAGCAGATCTTTGAACAGACGGTTCAATACTTCATTCATAAAGTCCATTGGAAGATTTCTGCCGATACCTCCCCCGTAATTTACGGTTCTGTTGTGCATCAAGTCAAACCTTAATCTTTCTGGTAGCCATCCATTTATTGAAGCAATGAGGCGATGGGCCAGAATAACGTATTTTGGATGTTTGGTTGAAAAGAAGTGGCAAAGGTCAAACTTCCAGAAAGATATCATCGCCTCTCCATCGGCTTCACGAACAGCGTCGCGACGGCAAAGTAAATTTAACCCTCGCCATAAGACAGCGATGCTGTAATTGAAGACATGATCTTGGTTTGATTCATTCTTTGACTTGGTACCTGTCTCTCTTTTCCCTTTTTTGCAGGCATCACAACAGAACCACTTTCCTTTCGGAGGCTTGTTCATACCGAGACATCGCATATGGTACCATTCAAAACGTGTACACTGTGATTCAGCACTGCATCCTACCATTGGTTCTTTAGTGCCTAGGTCTTCCTTACAAATGCAGTACGAATATGACTGAATGATTTTGTTCTTGCACGCATGACTACAATACCAGGGCACTGGTATATTATTTGGATCAACATCTACACACGAATAATGAAAATATTCTCCGTGTGGACAGCTGCTCCTACATTCACAGCCAATCATATCTTCGTCAGTATCTTCACCGCAACAGAGAACAACAGAGCCATCGTCACTGTCATTTTTAAAGCGATTGACATGCAGATCTTGCCAGACTTTAGAGACAATTTGATCACACACTTTTTCAAAGTAAGCAGATTTCTCATCATTCCCAGTTTGCTCTGTATCTGAAGGAGCAGTAGAAGGACGACCATCTGGTGTATCAATTTGCAATAGCTGTATCGCCAAGAGGCAAACAAAAGCTTCAACCACTAAGCACATCAGTTCCCAAGCATGGGTAAAGTTGTCGGCGATGTCAGCTTTAACCTGTCTATAATTGAACATGTTTCTGATCTGACTCAATGTACCTCTATCTGATGCACTAGATCCTTTGAAGAACTCGTCAAAAAAATCTTGCAGTAACAACATTTCTTTGTGAAACTCCTGCACAGCAGGCTGAAGACCTTCCAGCCTTTCAAAAGGATCTAGTCCATTCACCCTGGCACGATGTGCGTCATTTCCCCTTTCACAGCTAAGGCCATCTCCATACACAATAACTGGATAAGGTTTGTCGTTGTGTACAGGAACATACTTCTGTAACCTTTCGTATATTCCTATAGCCCCTTGGGTTGACGAAGGGTCTTCATCGAAAGCACCCAAATTGAACAGAATACTCTTCTCTACTGACTGAAGTGTATGTTCATGCACTATATGTTTAACAGTGCAGTCGCCGAAATGGTCGCCAAACCATTTCAATTGGCGGGTCAAAATTCTTCCTACAATTACAGACATTCTCCCACGTAACTGATACGTATCAGAGCGACCTGGCAGAAAATCCGACAAGGGAATATCTTCTGCTTTTATGGTAGAGGCATCTTGTCCCGCTAAATGCATTGACGGAACTCTGTTCACAGCGGCATACCCTAGTGCCATGTTAATGTAAGTATTCTTAACATTTTCAGTGGGACGACGAGTCACTACCTTTTTTCCGACGTTGTCCCAACACATTGTGAAACTCGGTGGGCAAAAATTTATTTTGTCATCGACATTTTCCATCTCTGCCTCATGTATTGGGGACATGTCCATCCTTTGAACGTTGGGTTCAACTTCGTCTCCCATCTGAACATCATCACCAGTGCTATCATCGTCATCATAATCACCATCATCATCATCATCATTTTCTTCTTCTTCTTCTTCTTCTTCTTTTTCTTCTTCTTCTTCTTCTATTTCTGCTTCTGCTGTTTCTTCTTTCTCACCTTCTTCGCTTCTATGACTTAGTTGTAAGCTGTAATCATCAATTACTATCGACTGGTCTTCAGCATCACTGTAAAGGATGGTTTCACTCATTCTTGTACTTTCATCATCGGAGGGCCCTGTAAGTTCTTCGTCAAGAGTTGGAGCCGTTGAAGACAAAGCCATTAACAGTTCAGCATCGTCATTTGTTTCAGGTGTAGGCGGTATTGCATTCTTTAGCTCTTCTTCCATGTCGGCTTTTAGTTTTAACGCGGCAGAATCAAACGACGATCTAATTTTATCAATAGTTGCCAGCGGGGATACCTTTATTTACAATATTTGTAAAGCTAGGGTGACTTTGAGAGAAGTGTGAGGTTAGGACGTCCGTAAACCGGTTTAAACCCCCAGTGGTGTTTTTGCTGCTGACCGTGCCAAGGCGGTACTCTCTTTGTCACCCTTCCTTTTGTTTGCCTTGCGTCTTTGTGCTTGTGGTTTGTTCATGTTGTGGAACGTTTGTCCCTGTTTCTTGTGTGTCTTTTGGTGTTTTCTGTGTTCATTTCGTATGTGTGTGTGCGTGTGCGTTTGGGTGTGTGGTTGTGTGTGTGTGTGTGTCATGCTGTCTATCGGTGTTTTGGTGGTGGTTGCGTCTTGCATGTGGCTTTGCCTGCTTGACTTTACTACTTTTCCATTCATAGCCTACACACAAGCCCAAACGTGACAGCTGTTTGATTGTTTCCCGCTTCAATCGACCTCTCCAGAACTGAACAGAGAAAAGGGTTTGCAAAAAATTGGCAGTTTTCGGAGCTCTTGCATGTAGGAGAAGTGCTAAGGCAGTGCCAATACGTGGTTTCAGATTTACTGACTTGCCTCTACACATACTTTCCTCATTTTTCCTAGTTGTGACAGCACCCCTGAGAACATTGAAAAGAAGTGGAGCATATTCCGAAGCCTTTGCAATTGTATCATCCCAAGAAAATTCACTAATAGAAGATATGCTCATACTGTTGCATAGAGCAAAACTGTCGCGGTTGCTGAATATTTCACCAACTTCTTTGCGAACAATGCGCCCTGCGATGATATTGAAATGGCGTTTTGTTGCACGACTTGCATTGTAGAGTCCATTAATAGCTCTCCGATATTGCCTTGCGCGAATTGCTGTTATTATAGTATCAAAGACCGATGCCTTTTCAGATGACTGTCGCCCAAATATGTTTCTGGCTGTCTTTGAATGTCGCTGAAATAGAAACATTAGATCATATTTGCATATGAAGAAAACACGCACGCACACACACACACACACACACACACACACACGCACGCACGCACGCACGCACGCACGCGCGCACACACACACGCACGCACACATACGTGTACGTGCGCGCGCACGCACACCCCACACTATTTATTTGTTTTTTGCAGATGTTAAATAAATAAGTACCTGTGATGAGTACATTATGAATATAGTGAAGATCTTAATCAGAACTCTCATAAAGGAGCCCGCTGATCAGGGTATATTTGAAACACACCAGAATGTACATATTTTGGGCCATTATCCTTTGGTACACTGTTAAAAGTCGGTAATTCCGCGCACATTGATTAGACTATGACGTCAAACCACGTGATAGAGAAATTGTGATGTATGAAGTTTTAAGTGTAAAGTTTGAAGTGTGAAATGTAAACTATGAAGTATGAATGTTCTATAAAATTTTAATAGTATTTATTTATCAAATTTTAAAGTCTGAAGTTTGAAGTGTGTATAATGAAATGTCAACACTCGTAATTATATACATTATAATCCCTCAAATGCGACCACTTATTGAATACAAATGAGTGTCTTTATAAGCAGTTGGTTGCTTAATGCAGGAAAAACGTAATGCAGAAAGCTCATGGGAGCTTTCTGCATTACGTTTGTCCTGCATGAAGCAACCAACTGCATCCAGCACCCACAATTATACTTATTATCTTTTAGGTGGTCGCATTAGCGGGGTGTTACTGTAATATAGACAAACTATACCTTCACTGGAGTACTTGTCAGTCTTGGTCTTTTAAATGAGGGTCCCGGGCTTTCAATCTCAGACTCTTCATGGCTTTGGCGTATATATGAGGGACTTTCAACCTCAGACTCTCCCTGAGATCTTTTATAAGCAACATAGGAGGTAGGATCTGTAGCTCCGAAGAAATTCCGTAGCGACTGCTGGTACTTTGAGAATTCACTTAGTCTGCTCCAGCAGTTAGGACACAGAAACTGTCCCTTAGATTTCTTGCTGACAGGGGTCAGGCTGCATCCTGTCAAACGTCCAAGTTCTTCTCTTGCTGGTTTTCCCGTAGAAGGAACAATTTTCTCCAAAGAGAACCGATAGTAACCTTTTCCTGCCTTTTTTAACTGGAAAGCCACTGCGCAGTTAGAACAAGACTCCATTTTACAAGAATTTTGTAGTTCTGCGCACTATGCTCCCGGAGATGACGTAGTGTGTGTTAACCTCGTCCAAAATGGAACAAGCGCGAATCTTAGCTCGAGACCAAATATGGGATAACTTTTGACGCAAAGCCAGAACAGATCCAGATAGTGGAGTCTATTATAAATGGTAGAAACTGTCTTGGACTACTACCCACTGGATTTGGGAAGACATTAAGTTTTGTGATAAATTCCATCATAACTGAGTCTCCATGTCTCACTCTTGTAATTTCTCCGCTGCTGTCTCTCATGGACAACCAGATAGACAATTTGTCGAAATGGGGGTTTGAATGTGCAAATATTTCAAGTGACACATCGAGTGAAGTCAGAAAAGGTTTGTTGTTTTTATTTTACTTTTACTTTCATTGAATTATTAACTATTGGGCAATTGGCTCACACTCATGATCAGAAAACGACATTTTAAAGGTTTCTTCCAGAGGCATCCAGTACTCTCGCTAGCCAGTAGGCGTTATGCAATTATTAATCCTTAGCCAGTGCAGCATATATTGTGTTTAGACAAATAAGTATCACGCATTCATTTTAGATTGAGAAAACTTTATACTCTTGCAAAAAACAGAATGCAGATAGTTCTTAAAGCTTTTTACATATCTATGCGCTGCATTAAGCTGCACGATATCACAGATACCGTGCAGTCCAGCTTGACCAACTGTACTGGTTGATTAAGTCAAGTTCAACTGTACTATACTAGCATTCCTTTAGTACTGCAAATTCGTCTGCTTCAGAATTGTTTGTTCACACTGTTCTTATAACTCAATACATATCACTCTTACAATTAATTGTCTTGTACAAACCACATATGAAGTTACATATGCGTCAAATCAGAATCCAAACTGTGTGCTAATTTCAATCAAGTCATACTCATCAGTAATTTGGTTAATACTGGTTTTTTGTCAGTGTACAATCAGTTTATATCCAGATCAACCGCCAAATTAAAAAAAAATGCGCCGTCTCATCAAAGTATTGTATTTTATTCCGGCAAGAGGAACTGTTACAGCGCTTATAAATATGTGTTAAAACTAGAGTAACTAGGCGCCGCATTTTAAAAGCGGTGGTATGTATGGGTCTACATTGTTGCAGCGCTCAGGTATTAAGTCGTGGTGTGAATTATCTTGGATACCTGCGAGTTGGACTGTAGCTTTATAAGAGTTATAAAATGTGTTTTATATAGTAAAAATCTGAAAACCGAACACTAAAAGATATTTTGACGGATGTTTGCTTAATGCAGCACAATAAAATTAGCGAAAGCTCCTATAGGAGTTTTTACGTTACAGTTATTTATACTGTATTATTTACTGTCTTTGTAAATGTTTTGGGTTTGGTGACAACCAATTTGTGCACCATTTACATTTTGTCGATCTCCAAAGATAAAATAGAAAACTAACAGTTTACTTTTTTCTTTGTAGGAATTGGAAACGGTGACTACGCCTTTGTGTTTGCGTCGCCGGAATCAATTTTGAAGCCAGTGTGGCGAGAAATCATGCTTGGCGATACATGGCAAACAATGTTGAAGTGCATAGTGATAGATGAGGCACACTGTCTCTCAGAATGGGGAGAAAACTTTAGGCCCGACTTTAAGGAGTTGTGTCAACTCAGAAGTTTTTTTCGAGCTCCAATTTTAGCCCTAACGGCAACCAGTACAGAAAAAATAAAACAAGACATCATGGCATCACTTCATTTGGATTTAGAAAATACAGACATAGTTTCAAAATCTCCAAACAGGGAAAACATTTACATCTCTTGTCAAAAGAAAACATCAACTGATTATGAGAAAGAACTATCGTGGCTTATACAGCATATCAGATCACAGGGGCAAAATTCGAAAAAAACTATCATTTACTGTCGATCTATTGACATGGTTTCGGAAATTTTTATAACTTTAAAACAGTCACTAGGAAAAAAAGCATATGCATCTGAAATAGAAAATTCGGACCACCTCCTCATAGAAATGTTTCATAAGTGTACCCATGAACTATCTAAGAAAAGAATTCTATCTGATTTCTGCAAAACAAACAGCACGATCCGGGTAGTAGTAGCTACTGTTGCTTTGGGTATGGGTATTGACATAAAAGACATTGATTTGGTAACTCATATTGGATGCCCCAAATCTGTTGTTTCGTATTGGCAGGAAGCTGGAAGATGCGCACGTGACGGTCGCGTGGGTTTCAGCTGCATTCTATACGACAAATTCACAGCTTCCCTTAAAACAACTGAAAAATTAATGAAAAATATTGTAATCAATGAATCTCAAAAATGTTTACGTAAGCTGATCATGGAATGTTTTTCAACTGCCGAATCGGATATTTCATCATGTAGCATATGCGAAGGATGCAACAGTCTAATTTGCCAGTGTCAGTCATGTAAATGCTGTTCAGTTTGCAGTAAAAATTGCCCCTGTTATGAAACCAAACCCTTCACCGTTGAGCGTTTTCTGTCAAGTAGGGAATAAATCTACTGAAAATATTTCGATGCAGGCTCTTTTTGTGGTTTAAGTAGAATTCTAGCGAATGAGGACTGCCTCGCTCGCAAAATTAACATCATATATGAAAAATATCTGTGTACCAACGTGAATATAATCATTATTTGTCTAGATAGCAGGTTAGTGGTAGTTAATTCTACCAAGTGTATACTTGGTCCGGATCGTTGGAAAGTTAAACTATAAATGTGTCCATAGGACACTGATGCCCCATCTTCAGATTTTTTTGCCACAGAAAGTAAGGGCCATATTCATCAACGACCGAAGCGATTTACATGGCTACCGAAATTGACCAAGATATAATGGCCACAAACACGTGTATAAAGTGGGTGAGGATTGGACAAACACTTTCCAAGAAAATTGAGAGACGATATTCTTAAAGTCAGTCTTTGGCAAATAAAGGACCGCAACTCCTTAACGAGTGAAGCGATTTACAATTTTACATGGCTATCGAACCTTAACAAGATATAAAGGCCACAAATATACGTGTAAAGTTTTGTGTGGATTGGACAAATAATTTCCAAGAAAGAGCCAGGACAAATTATTCTTCTGGATAAGATATTTAAAGCGCGGCCAAAATAAGTGTGGTGATACTAGATCCCAATAAAAATATATCTATATTGTGTGCGAGCCATTTTTGGGAGTCTGATCAGGATCCACACATAATTTTTGCGATGGTGCATTTGTAATATTAATATCTTCTCATATTGTGATAAAAAAAATAATATTTCGTTCAAAAGTTTTTTTGGAAATCCTTACATTTGTTTTAACCATGTATATGTACCGCTGCCATATTGGCGGCCTAAACGAAAGTGAAACGGAAGGAATATATTTGTGGCTATCAGGATTAACAGCAAAGGTAAATATGATTTTGAGCGATATTATTTGTTTTAATTATATTTTGCATGTGTTGGGACCTAAAAATTTACAATTGCGCGTGATTAATGACTTTCGGCATAACTACACCGTTTTGGCATATATGGTTTTGACTTCACGCCAGCAGAGAAAAATCAAAATGAAAAATAAGCTTGCGTGAGGTCAAATTATTTGGACTACATCAACCCATGCCAGCATGGACTCCGGAAGCAGCGCTTCTGTGAGACACAACTAATCAACATGGTCAATGACCTTGTGTCAGGTATGGACCAGTCCTATCAGATTGACGCAAACGTTTGACAAAGTGTCTTACAGACACCTTCTTCTTAAGCTCCAACACTATGATGTGTAATGCAAAATGCTTGATTGTATCTAACAGCCAACAAGTCACGCTGGAAGGCGTATCCTCTGAGTCAGTACCGATAGCATCCAGTGTTCATCAATGTGCTGTTCTCAGTCCTTTCCTTTTCATATATAGATAGATAGATAGATAGATAGATAGATAAAATGACCGCCAGGTGCGTGTCTAATTTTCCTTGCTACGGCTATTATGGAAGTTTCCCGTGAAACACTGTTGAGATAATTATGCAGAAATGATTTTCAGTGACTCACCAAACAACCGCATAATTTTTATTACTTAAAACAAAAAGCCACCAGGGTGGAACTTCTTTCCACAAATTGCTATAGAGAAAATTTCAAAAATCTTCTTTTGAAACAATTGGGCGATTTCAATGTAATTTGGTGAATTGTTGCATAGCTGACCCTCACCCAATAGTGGAACATTGGAAATGTTGTTTTATGAAATCACTTGATAGATTTCAATATAATTATGCAGGAATGTTGCTTATGTGAGCTTTCTTAAGTTGTTAATTGATTAAAAAAAGCAATGGTTGACAATGTCTACTATAAGCAATTATAGAATAGTTATCAAAGAATTGAACTTTTACAATACAATTTGTTCTGGTAATTTTAACGACCACCTTGTCATATCTGTCTGAACTCCAAAGCTTTTGAAAACCACATATTATTAAAGTTTTAATATAATGATTTATGTGAGAATTTCTAGGACCTAATAAGGGTGAGGCATACATGTTAATGCCGTTTCAGCGTTTTTAAATTCCGACTTGTTCAGCCACGTGTAAGCACGTGCGTATGTGCGTATGTGCGTATGCCCAGGCACGCTCCTGCAGACGGCTGCTATAGGGGCCGTCTGATCTGGGTCTGCTCTGTTTCTAGTCGCTACTTCTTCGGAGACTCAAATCACACATCAGGTCCCACAGTTTTTTAGTAGCTACTTCTGCAGACTGCTACAGTCTTTGCAAACAGGGGAGACCCAGATTAGACGGCTCCTATACAATGGTCTAGCTTAATTCTAATGCCGAGTCTTACGGTTGCTTTTGAGGAATTAGCCTGATTTTAATAAAATTTACTAAACACATGCACGTTTCAATTGTTTACTATATGCGCCAGGGATGACATATTTTTTGACGATTCAATATCGTAGCTAAAATTGTAACATCATGATACTATATTAATATTTATTATATTCAATCCATCAATTTACCTTATATTTTACGTAATGACTTCAGTTGACATTCTATTCCTAACTTGCCGCTTCTTGAGGCTTGCCGTCGCTTCGCGTCGCTTATTGGGACGACGCTAAACTTACTATGGATAAGCAGTACACAAGCATATATTGTCGGTAAGGTTTGTCCTGGCACTGTATGAATATTCCGCCTTTTTCAGTAAGCAAGTGTTATCTTTTGGAACACACAATTGAAGAATGCACCACTATACAATGACATTGTAAGCTCTAAAATGTAATACAAGCATTGGTAGCTCAGTGGTTTAATCACATCGTTACCAATATCAGGGCCGTGCTTCGAGCCCCACCGCAGTTGTTTTTACATACATGTATTTTTAAGATAGGATTTTTTTTTATTCTTTTGGGCAGGACGCATGCTGGCCACGAATTGGATACAGTGGAACTCGTTTTAGACAAAATATACTAACAACGTATACGTTGTGTAATCAAACAGCTCATCCAAGATAGTGGTGGAAATATCGAGTTCATACGCTCAGGATGTGTGCGTATGACAAGTTTTCCGAAAAACTTGCATACGCAATTCGTACGTTCCTCTCATACGCTATAGTGTGGCAGTGCTATTACGGCGAACTATTGTACACGTCACACAACCCGCTTTTAGGAAGAACTAGGTTCTACTTTTGTATTTCCCTAAGCAGTAAGCCATCTTTAACAAATTTATGTTACTGTTATAAACATATATATTTTGAAAAACGATTGCCTTGTTTTAATTAGGTTCAGTTGCACAATCCACTGGGCTATTGCGGCATTATTGATATTTTATAGCGTGTGTAGTATATGCTGCTAAGGATGTATGGTTGTTTCGCCGACCTTATGTTATATAGTAGACACAAAGTTATTTCGTCGACCTTATTATTACATAGGGATTATGTTTTCACACCTATTTCGCGGCTATGTATTTGATGTTAGCTGTTCAAATAGGCAATTATCGCAAACTGCCAAATCATAGTTCAGACCCAGCTCAAGGTCACGTTATATTTGATAAAAAATGGCAGATTATATGTGTATATTTATGAATAAGTGAGAAGGTCGACAAAACGACTATCACCTCTGCTAAGCAAGTAGCTATTTCACTTATACATTCAGCGAAAATTCCCGATTTCATTGATGAAAGTTGGTGGATGGTGATGAGTGCCAGGTCAAACCTTACCGATAATACGTTTTTGAAGCATTCATTTTTTATTTTTGGATAAGTGATACCAGCACTGTGTTTACACTTGTGAATACATGTACTAATGACTTTATTGGTGACTTCATCGTGTGACTTCTGTCGTAACATGAAAGCTCGCGCACATGAACAGCTAATGTATCTTTATATACATTTTATCGTGAGTTATTTCAATAATATTTTAAAACATGTTATTAGATTGAAGATTCTATTTAAAAATGCTTATGGTCCACTTAATGCAGAAATCAGAAGTATATAATATATTCCAATTTCGCTATCGCAAGAACGAAAAAGGTATAATTACAACTAATCCAACAGCAACGGAGCTCGCTTATTAGACGTAAAAAGAATCAATACATACATTCACTTTAATTAGATACATATCTTTGTTCTATCTCCGTTTTGAAATAGATCCTACGTTGGTGTGTATGTTATAGCGACAACTTGTACAGAAAATGTATATCAATGCATCAACATTATTGGTATCAATATGTTATGTGTGATGTGAGAGACAAAGAGAGAGAGAGAGAGATAGAGAAAGAGATATCTGCCAACATTGTTCAAACCATTTGATTTGTTAAAAAAGCATGGCCGTCAGGGATGAGGCTAACAATCCTTCAATGGAAATAGTAGAACGTTAAAACGTCTTATATCAGCATTTTAAAGTGTAACTCGTTCAGTCTCTTGTACGCACATGTGTATGTGCGTATCCCAAGTACGCTTCTTTCTGTACCATTGTAATCATATACTTTTTATTAACCAAATCCACTACAAACGTGCAAATTTTTGACTACTCTCCGTTAATTTAATTTTTTTAAAATACCTGGGTCTTTTTAATAAGAATAAGAAACGGGTTCCAGAGCTAGTCTTGGATGCAGATAGAAAATTATGCATAAGAGTGTGCTAAAACGTACTATCTACCGATTATTTAAAGGTCAAGTGTTTTCGCGTATCCATCGACACAATGTTGGTGCGAACTGTGACAATATTCAATTTGATTCTGAGGAAAATGTGTAAATTCTGACATGAAAATGGACCCTGTGAAACATTCGGAAAGATACTGAGACTTTTAGTCTTTTTGAAATATAAATTGGGTGTCATGATAAGTTGTAATGAGTTTTCGGTGATTGATTTGACGTCACAATATAAGAGGTTATGACGTAAAACCCGTCACGCATGACTGCACACGCTTAGTACAGGAGCCATTCATGTACCAAAGTACCCACCATGGGCAGAAAAATTAAAGATGACCCGTAGTGCGGAATCTTCTACGCAATAACAGAATTTGAAGATAAAACAATCTTGCAATGTGTGTCTGTGTTATTTTAAAACTATTTCTTAGCAAGATGCAAGCCGACTTCCAGCTGCCTGCGGATGTACATAATTATATACAAACTTAACACGAGGAAACAAAAGGTTAAATGTCACATTGTCTTGGACGCCGCTGCCAAGACGGTTCATGTATCAGAAATATGTCATACAGTTTTGGCAGATTAATTTATACAACAAAAGTATGCGCCGAACCTATTGGTAGTGTTTGTGGAGCCAACAAACCAAGAGTGTAGCGTATCCTGTGATGTTGATTGAAACCACTGCTATCACGTAAGAGAAGTCTGCAAGTGTTACTGTAGATGAGCTGATAGAAGAAAGTCGGGCCACTATTGAAAACAAAAGTAATGATGCTACTTCAAAAACAAAATGTGATGAAAAGTAGCAGACTGACACTATTATGAACGAGTTGAGAGATATGAATCCTACATATGCGTCGGTCACTTCAAAAAACCAACCATCTGTAAACACTCTATCACTATCTCAAACTCCATAACAACATGTGAAGGTACAGGAAAAGTTAGGGGAAAGAAAGTCCACTGCCATATGTCAGAAGACGATTTCAAGTCCAGATGACATAAACCGAAATAACCAGAGGGGACAGGTACCCATTGTTAAGAAGAATGTGTTCTTCACAGTAGACTCAATCGTAAAAAAGTAAACCCAAGGGGTCTGATATGTGTATAAGCAAACAATTCCAGATGCAACCATAAAAAACTTGATGTGTAGTTTTTTAACGTATCAATGTTTGATACAATCTTTGATTACATCGACGGAAATGACATTTTGCAGGAGATTGACAATGGATTAATTGAGGAACAATATGATCATACATTAGAATCATCTAATCTCAAGATCAGGATAATGTTGTTTAAAATAGCACAAAAAAGGAAGAGGCCGACGGGTTACCAATAAACATCATCGTTGAGAGACAATGCTATATGAGGACCATGGTTTTGAATATTCGGACATATTTAGATCTTTCCAGGACACCAGCGGATTAGTCTGTACACGATGTATGGAACAACACGACATATCACATTCGTCAGGTACAATACATAACGCAACTGAAATTGTTCGCAGGTTTGACAATATTGTGTTTAAACCTGTGACTGAAAGACGCCAGTTTGGATACCGTGACAACTATAAATTAAATATGATACATCTCATTCTCTTTTCACAAGCTTCACTTTTTTAGACTTTGAGAGATGAATTTCTGAACTGAAGCGTTAAATGACCAGTGTCACATACATCAACCTCCAATCCCTTCTGACGACTTTCACACAAGGTCTTCTAATATTGGAATTTCCATACCAAGAGGCTGTGAAAATGTAAACAGCAACCAAGCACATGCCTTTCAGTGTGATGAGTGGATTTTCCAAATATTGAAACTACATGTAGTTCAGACCAGAAGTTTTAAGCAATTAAGACTTAAGTATACAGTGTCTGATCTACTTGCCAAAAAATTATCTTTGTGAATTTGCAAAAGAACACGTTTAAAGTTTCGTGCAAGGAAGGTGGTGCTGTGGTTGTAGTAATGTTTAATGTATATTCTGGGGTTTTTTGTACAATAAAAGAGTTATAACTTTCAAGAGCCCTACTTATAATTATATAATAGATTTTACTTTATATCAGAAAATACAAAATATTCACCATGATAACCTAATCTTTTTTCAAAATTTTCGCCGCGGCGTTAGGCAGCAGGGGAAACCCCTCCCGCACCCATCGCCTAGGACTAAAAAACGACATGCCTTCCTAAAATCCTGGGGAAAACCCTGATCTGGGACAATCGGCACGTAAATGCATGAAATGTGTAGAGATAAACCATGTGTAGGCACTGTTTACCAGTTAAGTTTTGACCGTTTGGAAAATTGGGTCACAAGCAGGATCACTGCTGGTCCTTTGAATGGAGACGCGGTCATGATGCCATATCAAAGTCAAACTTAACCTCGCCAAACCTATGTTCAGAGGGGACTTGAGCATCCTGTTTATGTATATCTACCAGTACCTATGAACTAATTTATTCCCCTCCAAATATAGGACTAAGTAAAACTAATTTGGTTATTTGACACCTAGAGTTTAAAGTCAAAAGCTGATGAGTTGAAAATAAGATATATTTGTTTTAACTGAAAAGAAACTTAAGATTCCTGGTTTTCACCCAGGCTGTCGGGTTTGGATTCCTGCACCAGAACCATGTTAACTAGAGACACTTGTGTGAGATATCTCTTTGTCCCACATACTTATATTTTTATCTTTTGTCTTTGTACTTGTACGCTCGATTTTTAACTCAACAGTGTGTCGTTTGTGATGTGTGGCGGTCGTGAAACGTCTCCCTGTATATTCAATCAATATTGTTTTCACCCCCTTCCAGGACTTATTCATCATGTTAATCTAGGGTGGCTTTGAGATAAGTGTGAGGTAATGAGGTCCGTAAACCGGTTAAAACCCCAAGTGGGGTTTTACTACTGTCCGTTCAAAGGCAATACTCTCCTTGTCATCCTTACTTCTATATTTGTCTTGTGTCTTTGTACTTGTACGTTTGTTGATGTTTAAGGTTTTCATATATCTCTCTCGCGCGCGCGCGTGTGTGTATGTGTGTGTGTGTGTGTGTGTGTGTGTGTGTGTGTGTGTGTGTGTGTGTGTGTGTGTGTGTGTGTGTGTGTGTGTATATATGTGTATGTGTGTGTGTGTGTGTGTGTGTGTGTGTGTGTGTGTGTGTGTGTGTGTGTGTGTGTGTGTGTGTGTGTGTGTATGTGTGGGGTGGGTGGGTGGGGGTGGGGGAGGGGTGCGTGCGTGCGTGCGTGCGTGCGTATGTGTGCTTGTGTGTGCTTGTGTGCGTGCGTACGGGCGTGGTAGATTTAAAACCGCATAAACGGTATTGCAGTTATATAACGACCGAGTGTCTGTTTGAGACAGATAAGTAGTGTGCTATCACACTGCAATAGCATGCTATATATACATACATGTATTACAATATGGCATCCAACGAAATTAAAAATTAAACCAGGCCAACCGGAAATGCTACCTAGAACTCAACGCGTTATGCTGAAAATGATTGACAGTGTCATATAGTCTGGATCCTGGCGTGACGCCGAGTAACCAGGTGTCTACGCTGGGTCCAATTTGTTTGCAAATGCCAATTAATAGACGTTTAGCATGATAATAGTAAACTATTTTGGTTGTGTTGCGGTCGTGGTCGACGTACTTAACTGGGCTACTTATGCAACTTAGTTTCCATATGTTTCAACATAGAAATTTATCTTCAACTAGTTGTATATATATGCACGCTTCTATATTGAACACAACTGAATAACATCATGTTCCAATATCCATAAATTAGAGTATGTTTCCATCTAACGATGACGTGTCTGTGCTTATTAAAATAAGTGTTTATGTAGCGAAACCTGGCGCATTTAAATAGAGACGTGCAGCTATTCTGATAACAAGTTATATTCATATTCGGTATGCATAGACACGGAACTGCGCTCGTTCTTCTAGCATATTGTATGGTAGTGTCAGCTGTGGGAGGAAAGGTATAGTCATATAGTGCATATTTTCCACGCTATTCTTTAATCCTTAGAAGATGTATTCTGCTCATATTTTCGAAAGTTTTGTGTAACGAAAAGACTAAATAGTCTGAATTAATATCACTTTAAAGTAGCTTAATTCATTGTATCGAAAACAAGCTGAAACCCAACCGCCATTCGACGGAACATTGATTAGGTGTAACAACCGTAATCATTTAGATGTGCATGTCGGTAATCTATTACATAGTAGACGTAATATTCTGCAATGTTTAGGATTCGATTGTGGTGTGTCAGCCTTCGTTGTTAACATAAATTTACTCGGAATATCGTCCAACATATCTGTTGATTTTCGTTGTTTTCCGTTTCTTACAAAGTCGGCGGTTTTCTAAGGATTTAGTTTATTCAGATAGCTGATAGCTGTAATATTTATTTGATTACATGTATACGAGTACCGTTGGGAAGTTGGCCGTAAGCATCATTTTAATGATATCAATATGTGTGTAAATTTGGTGTTACAGATGTATGCTTAAAATGGACAAATAGTTCTTTAGGCAACTCTCAAGGCAACCTAGTATCATTCAACACCTTAGGTTAACCTTTTCCCCGTAGAGACGACATTTGGCATCTTTACAAACAGAATAGACTCAGATCAGACAGAACACGTTCTTTGTTAATTTCATGCCGTTTTTTTCTAAATTTTCTTATCGGTGTAATTTTGTTCATACTAACGGCTAGGTCTGTATAATTATATTACTGTATATACTAGTGGTATTTAGCGTATGTCAGTTTGTATACCCTCGGCCCGGTGTTAATGTAACTAATTCCATCTCTGTCCTCTCTGCCATCTCGTATTGCAACAATGGATTCAAAAGTCATAATTAGAGAATTCTCTATGTAAAATATCTCTAACACCAGTCTGAAGGTATCCAAACAGACATACGCTAGATATCGCTAGTCTATAATATTGCATGTGTCGACATGCGCTAAGCAGCGCCCTTTTAATTATACATGTTACTCCTCCCGAGAAGTGACTAGCGATATTTAAATGGCTTAATATCCCATGTACGTAAATCCGGGGAGGTGCCTATATTATAGCCTGTTTAAATTATCGCATATTTCGACATGGACTAATTAGCGCCATTTTAATACATGTTACTTCTCACGAGACGTGACTAGCTATATTTAACAGAGCTTAATATCATATGTATGTGTGTCTCGGAAAGGCTTCAACAGTGTCGAAAAATTTCATTTGTCGTGATTTGGACACCGTTTATATCCACTGAAATGCAAGATAAATAGCTTAGTTTTTTAAGTATTGCTGACAAATGAAGATAAGAAGACACACGATGCAAATAAAGTTGATCAACTTGTAATGTTCAACGTTCATTCTTTTCGAATTCAGAAGTTGAACATTACACAATGTGGACTTGCCTTGATGTTTGTAGATCTCTTACCTTTCTTTTAGATAATATATTTGTGCGTTATGGAGATACCATATATCGTCAAGTTGTTGGTATACCCATGGGTACAAATTGTGCCCCTCTTGTTGCAGATTTGTTTTTGTATTGCTACGAGAGGGATTTTATGCTTAGCTTAAAACCTGATACACAGACCGATATTGTTAATGCTTTTAATAAAACTTCAAGGTATTTAGACGATATTTTGAATTTCGATCATCCTTATTTTGATACTATGGTTTCTTCAATCTACCCAAAAGAACTGTCTTTAAACAAAGCTAATCAATCTGACATTAATGCTTCATTTTTAGATTTGAATCTTTCAATTACAAATGATAAAGTTTCGTCCAAAGTATACGATAAAAGAGAATATTTTAATTTTAAAATTGTTAATTATCCTTTTCTAGATGGGGATGTGCCACGTTCTACATCTTATGGTGTTTATATTTCTCAACTTATTAGGTTTGCCCGAGCCTGTTCTTTGCTTGAAGATTTTAACAGACGTAATTTAGTTATAACTGATAAACTTCTTAAGCAAGGTTACAGATATCACAAACTTCGGAAAACCTTTTCTAAATTTTATTATCGAAATTTACCTCTCATTGGTAAATATAATTGCAATCTACGGACGTTACTGCGACAAGGCATTTCTCAACCAGAATTTTAAGGGGATGTTATCTACAAACTTAGGAAAATTCGGGGTCATATCCATTTTCATGATTTGTTTATAAAACGCATTAAAACATTTAAAAAGAAAGGTTATGATCCTATTATATTGCAACACACTGCATGTTTGGTTATCGACCCTTTTACAGTCGGTAGCTACGCTTCCCTTTTTGCTTGCGCGATGACAGGCCGAGGGTAGTACTCTATGATGGTATACTCTTAAACTTGGATACAGGAGGAGCTTACCAGACTCATGTATTATTTTTCCCTGTCGTGCCCTTAACGGCTTACCTGCAGGTGCTCTGACTTCAGCAAAGTCATTGAGTACATATTTGACGGATTGTCACAGTTATTATGCTATGTTTTACATGTTGTCCTGTGTTCACCGTCGTCTATGTGTGGGTAAGTCCAGCGGGGATACCTTTATTTACAATATTTGTAAAGCTAGGGTGACTTTGAGAGAAGTGTGAGGTTAGGACGTCCGTAAACCGGTTTAAACCCCCCAGTGGTGTTTTTGCTGCTGACCGTGCCAAGGCGGTACTCTCTTTGTCACCCTTCCTTTTGTTTGCCTTGTGTCTTTGTGCTTGTGGTTTGTTCATGTTGTGGAACGTTTGTCCCTGTTTCTTGTGTGTCTTTTCGTGTGTGTGTGTGTGTGTGTGTGCGTGTGCATTTGGGTGTGTGGTTGTGTGTGTGTGTGTGTGTGCGTTATGCTGTCTATCGGTGTTTTGGTGGTGGTTGCGTCTTGCATGTGGCTTTGCCTGCTTGACTTTACTACTTTTCCATTGATATGCCATTTTCCTAGGATCTTCTAATTTTAACTAGCAGACATAATGCAGCTTTCACATATCATACTCTTATTTTTTAATTGAAAACATTCTGTAAATTTCAAATATTATATGCTGTCAGTTATAATCAGCAGAATTCTGTCAGTTATAATCAGCAAAATTGTGTAGATTTCAGATATCATATATATTCTGAAAATGGGTGATCCTTCGAAAGCAAAAGTAGAAATACAAAAAAGAGAAAAATGCAGACTCGGTTTTATTGAGTATGTTCATGAGTAGTAATTAAAAGTGCAACACTACTCACACCCCCTAACGCCGGTTTAAGCAGTATTCAATTATCAAAACTAATAACATGAAAACTAATGATCCCGAAGGACCAGAAAATTATAACAACACTGAGAATGAAGTACGCGGCGACCTTTTACGACCGACACACTAGCACTGAACACCTGCTGTTGTGAAATACATATATTCTGAAAATGGGTGATTCTTCGAAAGCAAAAGTAGAAATGCAAAAAGAGAAAATTGCAGACTCGGTCTTATTGAGTCTGTTTATGAGTAGTAATTAAAAGTGCAACACTACTCACACACCCTAGCACCGGCTTAAGCAGTATTCAATTTCCAAAACTAATAACATGAAAACTAATGATCCCGTAGTACCAAAAAATACAACAAGCCTGAGAATGAAGTAAGTACTCTTACTTTTCTAGCAAACATTTTACAGATTTCATGTTAAAGTGTTTTCTGTTTCCCATTGTCAGTACCTGGAAAGTTTATGATCACCTGTATCTAGTGTATCACAATAATTTCGACTCAGAAGGTCAGGCTTAATTGACGTGTTGGGCAATATATTTTGTTGTACAGTAATTAAAGACATATTTCAGATATAATGTGCTGCACAACAGCTGAAAACCGATGATGATAACATGCCAAACTAACGTTTGTTTAAAACGTACTTGTGCATGGAATAAACAGCAAAAAGTCATGACGCATGCTCCATTCAGGGGAGAGTACATTGTATGCTCACGATAGCGCATGAAAACAGACTTAAATTTAAACGATTTTCAATAGATTTTTATCCACGTTCTAACACTTTTGAATCGGGATTAAACAAAATATTTTTAAACGTATATATGCTCGTAGCAGGTAAGGAATCAGGGTATATGTACGCTCTGCATGTTCATTTACTGCAGCATGTGTACTCAAAGAGTAACTAATGACAATGAGACACATTTCCCTCCTGCATCGTTTTCATATTCGCTCTTAATCCTTTTCGATATGAACTTGTATGTGTTAGCATTTATAATTTCATGAATTATTAAATGGTGTTTAAAGCTGTACAGTAAAACCTCTCTATAACGGCTTTTAAATTGCGTTAATTAGTTGGTGTTTAGGGCAGGTGGCTACTTAAAGCAAGGTGAAAGTAAAACAGACTTCACCTTGCTTTAAGCAGCCACATGCCTTTAACACAAAATACTTGATGTAATTTAGTGGCCGTTATAGAGAGGTTTTACTGTACTTATATAAGGGAATTTTTAAAACACATTTCTCCTGCTTTACACATGCCCTGTTGTATAATTACATATATCTTCACTGTGTACACGTATTTCGCTTTGAAATCACTGCTGTGGAGTGCACTGGTTGCACAATCAACTTGTAAATAGTGCAGACCCTGATGAAGATCTGGGTCTTCACTCTTTACAGATAGTTATATTGACGTGAATAACAAGCGAAGGGTTAATAAACTAACAGACCCATAATGAACATATTGAGCAATAGCGTACTGAATTATACATATACTTTCGTTTAGAAAGCACCGACGTATCAGTAAACTAGAGGTTTGTTTTTGTCACAAAAACAGATGTCTCCCCCTCCCATCCGCTTTCCAATACACAAGTGTAATGTCTGTAACTCCAAACTTATCAGGGTCTAATGTTTAAGTCATCAGGGGCAATAACTCCAACATTGTCAGGGGAGACAATTCAAAAGCCTCAGGTACACAAAAACATGCTAGTCAACATTCTTGTGAAGTTTGGTGTCTCTAGTACTAGTGGTTTCAGAGATACATGTGACACAAAGTAAAGTTTCTCTTATTTAAGTCATAAGGGGCATTAACTCCAAAGTTATCAGAGGGAGACAATTAAAAAACCCAGAAGCACAACAACTTATGCTGGTGAACATTCCTGTGAAGTTTGGTGACTCTAGCCCTACTGGTTTCAGAGATACGTGCAGCACAAAGTTTCTCTAATTTTAAGTTATCATATCAGGGGCAGTAACTCAAGAATTATCAGGGGGAGACAATTAAAAAACCATAGGTGCACAACAACTTATGCTGGTGAACATTTGTGTGAAGATTGGTGACTCTAGTACTAGCGGTTTCAGAGATACGCGCGACACAAAGTTTTTCTAATTTTAAGTCATCAGGGGCAATAACTCCAAAGTTATCAAGGGAAGACAATTCAAAAATCCCAGTTGTACAACAACTCATGCTGGTCGACATTCCTGTGAAGTTTGGTGACTCTAGCCCTAGTGGTTTCAGAGATATGCACGACACTAAGTAAAGTTTGTCTAATTTTAAGTCATCAGGGGCAGTAACTCCAAAGTTAACAGGGGGAGACAATTCCAAAAACCCAAGAGCAAAACAACTCATGCTTGTGAACAATCCTGTGAAGTTTGGTGACTCTAGCCCTACTGGTTTCAGAGATACGCGCGACACAAAGTTTGTATAAATTTAAGTATTCATATCAGGGGAAATAACTCAAGAATTATCAGGGGGAGATAATTCAAAAACCATAGGTGCACAACAACTCATGCTGGTGAACATTTCTGTGAAGTTTGGTCACTCTAGTACTAGCGGTTTCAGAGATACGCGCGACACAAAGTTTTTCTAATTTTAAGTCATCAGGGGCAATAACTCCGTCACACCGCAATCCTGAGATGTACTCACACACCAAATGTTGAATCCGTAGCTGGTACGGTATAGGCTCCGGACAAGATTTCTGTAAAATCGTGGTCAAAGGTAAATGAAAGGTCGCAGTGACATGAAATGGGTTCTTGACACTCCGCCATTTCAAGATGAACTCACACACCAAGTTTGGAATCCGTAGCTTGTAAGGTCTTTTGTTTGTTTGTGTTAATTAACGTCCGTTTCTGCTCACTATGGGCTAATTGGACGCCCCAGAGATAGGGGAGAGTATACAGATAAACCCGGGCGCGATGCCCTACTCTTATTATCGACTGAGATTATCTGATTCTTTTAGATGCCTAGTGTATAGCACTGATACATCGGACCTCGGTTTATAGTCTCGTCCGAAGGACCTGGTACGGTATTGGAGATATTCTCCGGACAAGTTTTTTGTAAAATCGGGGTCAATGTCAAGGTCATAGTGACCTGAAAATGATACGCGACACCCGGTCATCGCAAGATGAACTCACACACTAAATTTGAAATCCGTGGCTGGTAAGGTAAAGGAGATATGCCCCAGACAAGCTTTTTGTAAAATCAAGGTCAAAGGTCAAGGTCAATGTTACAGTAACCTTGTAGTGTTACGCGGCAAACCGCCATCCTACGATGAACTTACACACTGAATTTGGTATCCGCAGATGGTGTGACAAAGGAAATATTACTCCGGACAAAAGGTACACCCCCCCACACACACACACACACACTTATGTGCACGGTGCGATAAATATATGCCACCAAAGCCTAGCTTTTGGAGCATAAAAAAGTAGTTAAGTCAAGCAAGAAGAGCAACACACAAAAGGCCACCAAACAACAAATACAAAGACACCAGACTATCACAAACGCAATGGCGAACACGCACACACAAACACGCACACGCACTAGACGTAAATCACAAACCCGAACAAACATGTAGGCACAAAGACACCAAAGACACCAAACAACAAAAGAAAGGGTGACAAAGAGGGTGCCGCCTTGGAACGGTCAGTGGCAAAATCAACATTGGGGGTTTTAGCCGGTTAACGGGCTACCTAACCTCACACTTATTTCAAAAGTACAAAAATAAGTTATGCAGGAAACACAACATACAGAACAAGCAGTCGCCCGAACAGCAACACAAGGTAACAGGAAATGAACTTTACTATAACAACATCAAGAGACGCACAAAGACAAAACAAACATACAATAGAGGGAAGATGGAAGTACCGTTTTGGAACGGTCAGTGACAAAAGTAGTCACTCTAGCTTAACAAATAGTGTAAATAAAGGTATCCCCGTCAGGCTTTCCCACAACATAGAAGACGGTAAACACGTGACAATATGTAAAACATGGCATAACAACTATGAAAAATCCGTCAAAGCTACTGCAGGGAAGCCGTTAGGACACGACAGGAAAAGGTAATACATAGGTCTGGTAATATAATCCCGTTTCTATTTTAGTAGTATACCATCATAGAGTACTAGTTACCTTCGGCCTGTTGTTGCCCAAGTAAAGAGGGAAGCGTAACTACCGACAGGAAAGTCATACAGTGCGTTGCAAAATAAAGGTTTTAATGCGTTTTATAAACAAATTATGAATATGGATATGACCCCGAACTTTCCTAAGTTTTCAGATAACATCACCATAAAATTCTGGGTGAGAAATGCATTGTTGCAGTAACGTCCGTATATTGCCATTATATTTATTAATGAGAGGTAAATTCCGAACTTTGTGATATATGTAACCTTGCTTAAGAAGTTTATCAGTTATAACTTAATTATGACTGTTGAAATCTTCTAGCAAAGAACAGGCTCGGGCAAGCTGGATAAGTTGAGGAATACAAACTCCAAAGGACATAGAACGGGGCACTTCTCCGTCTAGAAAAGGATAATTAACACTTTTAAAACTGAAATATTCCCTTTTATTGTATGGTTTGGACGAAACTCTATCATGATGGAAATCTTCAAATCTAAAATGGAAGTCAAAATGTCAGATTGATTCGCCTTGTTTAAAAGCAGTTAATTTGGGTAAATAGAAAACAATCATAGTTTCAAAATATCATTAAAGATTATCCAAATTCAAAATATCGTCTAAATACCTTGAGGTTTTATTAAAAGCATTAATAGTATCGGCCTGTGTATCAGATATTAAGCTCAGCATAAAATCCATGTCATAACAATACAAAACCAAACCTGCAACAAGAGGGGCATAATTTGTATCCATAGGTATACCAACAACTTAACGTTGATGCTATCCCCGTAACGCACAAATATATTATCTAAAAGAAAGATAAGAGACCGATGAACAACAAAGCAAGCCACATTGTGTAATGTTGGACTTCTGAATTCGAAAAGAATAAACGTATAACATTACAAGCAAGGAACATTTTATTTTCTCTGGCCAAGGTTTTTCTATTAATTTAATTAGTTTATCCTTTATTAGATGGTGAGGTAGAGGAGAATTGAGTGTAAAGAATTCATGAGAGCTCAGTGAAGAAAGGTTATACTGTTTATTGTCGATATTTTTTTAAACAATCAAGTTTTTATTAACTAAAAACCGTTAATACCAGAATCACAGAAACAGTTTACATATTCTTTGATCATGTAAAACAGGATGTTAAATGTTTAGATATTTTAGTAGTAGTGCAACAAGTAGAATTAACAGTGAAATGCGCCTTATAAGGGTTTTTTTATGCAGTTTCGGAATCCAGATCAAAGTAGAAAGTTTATGTTGTTTTATTTTAATTCCAGACTTAAAAGTATTGCATATCTTTACATGTTCCGAGGCTATATCTTTTTCAAGTGTTAAAATTATGATATAAGTTAGCTCCTTCTTTGAAACATCAACATAATACAATATACAAATAATCATTACATTATTTGATGCCTTGTCAGCAGGAGCAAGAACATAATTTGAATGAAAATTTGAAAGAGCTTTAAACAGCGCAATGTAACTCTAGGTCGAGGTGGTAAAAAACTGATAATTGGATTTGTTAAAAGCAATACACGTATTAATAATATATTCAATACATTTCCTCTAATCCGAAAGGGCATTAACATCAGCATGTTCTCGTCAACACTATTTGATGTAGAATTTTTGAATAGCGTCAAAATCAATAAGCGAAGGTTTGAATCTATATTTAGGTCATTTAGTTAGGAGGGTCCTGAGACTCTTAGCGTTAATGATATGAAAATTACCAGTAATTATATGACCAATTGGTTTCTAGCAAAACTTGAAATGCTACAATCTCAAGAAGTAGGTGTATTAACATCAATATTTAAGTCAGAGACAATTTTATTGTAGTTAAAAAATAACATTCCTAATAGTTTTTTTTTATATTTATAACAGATAATCAGTGATTCAGAGTTGTTGAAATATTTGGGAGTTTTACAGTTATGTGTGAGGTGAAAGGCCCCTAAACCGGTTTAAACCCCAGTGACATTTGTCGCTGACCGTTCCAAGGCGGTACATCTATCTTCCCCATTTGTTTGTTATGTCTGCGCGTCTCTTTGTGTCATGTATATTTATTGTTTATCGTCGTGGTGCTGTTCGAGTGGTTGTGTGTTTTGTATGCGGTGTTTCCTACAAGGCTAATACAGGGACTTTTGTATCAAAAACAATTCTAGTTGAATTCGGTTTCTTTCATTAACATTTCCCACTTATTTCCCAATTCAACAGGTATTTCAAACGTGCATTATATTTTGAATCTTGTAATATTCAGGTGGCACTTATGCTTATCATTTGTTTGTGATGAATAACTGTTTTTGTGAAGTATTAGATACCAAGGAGAGGAATTTTTATAATCTCACAGCTTTCATTCCAGTCCTTTTTAGAAACAATGTATATTTTTGCAGTATATAGCTTATATAGTTTCGTGACTGTTTGACATGGGCCGAGGCTGATCAAATGCTGTTATATAAAACATGTTTAAGTTTCGAAGAAAGCGATTTATCTTGTATCACATGGGCATTTTTCGGTATAACTTCAAGTTGACAATCTTCAGAATAATAATGGTACAAATACCAAGTGTTATATTTTTGAAAATGTGCGTTTCTTCTAAGGACTATTGCTTTTAGGTCACTGGCAAATTCAGTTACGCTACGATACTATCATTCGGTTTAATAACCCTTTCCTTCAAATAAACGCATTTTGAGTCATTTTCAAACACAGTAGAACAATTTCAGACAGTTCCTATAGTAGCCATCTGATCAGGGTTTGGCCCGTTTGCTTTTGACAGGATACAGGTTTGGTAAAAGCAAAACATTCCTTGAAAAGTGAACATAATTCGTCAGTGAGTTTTGTCACTGACCGTTCCAAGGCGGTACATCCATTTCCCCCCTATTGCGTGCTTGTTTCATCTTTGTGCAATTGTTTATGTTTTTTATAGTTATGTACATTTGCTGTTTTCATGTGTTGCTGTTCGGGTGGCTGTTTGCTCTGCATGTGGTGTTTCCTGCATGACTCAACAGCGCCTTTGTTAAGCGCCTTTGTGGCGGCTGTTAACGTCGCCCCGTACTTCATTATCAGTGTTGTTATATTTTCTGGTCCTTCAGCATCATTCGTCTTGATGTTATTAGTTTTGAAAATTGAATACTGCTTTAGCTGGGGCAAGGGGGCGTGGGTAGTGTTGCACTTTTAATTACTATATATGAACAGACTCAATGAAACCGAGTCTTTTTGCATTTGTACTTTTGCTTTCGAAGGATCACCAATTTTCAAAATATAGTTGTACCATTATAATTCGTCAGCCAATAAATTTTATTGATTTCCTAGTTTCTTACATGACCATTGAACGGGGAAAATGCTAACTTATAAATACATGTAAAACAGTTTGTTGTGAATGAAGACTATTGTATTCTCCTCTGTATTATTTTACCTTAAACTCATTTGACAAATGAAATTTTTAAGGAATGAAATGACACACCCAGTAACAAGCGTATAGGTTCTTAACAATCGTAGCAGATTCATGCTGTGCAGATGAAAGTTATTTAGCATTAACCGCTAGTCAGCTACAGATTTTTATCACTCTGCCCTCTTTGAATATTAATTAGGCAAATATCAGAACACATTTTTATTTACGATTCTTATCTGAACCTCTCCTAATACAAATAAAGTCTGCTAAAACCATATCTGTTACAATTATTTTTCTCTTGACTAAGTGTCAAACATCCTGGATTCATGGTACTGGTTTTGAAAATTGAATACTGCTGAAGCCGGGGTTAGGGGCGTGAATAGTGATGCATTTTTTATTCCTACTCATAAACAGACTCAATAAAACCGAGTCTGCAATTTTCTCCCTTTTGCATATCTACTTTTCTTAATTAAGGTAGCAAGATAGTTTAGCCCTAGAGATCGAAAAATCATATCTAAAACTATCAAAATCCATTTCTTATAAGCCTAGTTGGTTAGTTATATTAATGTATAAGATTATTTATCAGAAAAAATGATCATCCTATCAAAACTGACATTTGAAATCCATTTAAATGTGCCAGTTTGAATAATTTTTATATATTTGTATTTGGTCAATGTGCAAATCATAAGCATGTCTAGGGAACCGTGTCACAGATTTGTGATAAACTCTCTGTTTAGGAGTTATGCAATATTTTAGTTTTAAGACCCCTAGAGGTCTGCCTCCTGCCACGCATATTTAATGTATGGCGAACAAAGTAAAATATAACAAGGCAGTCCAAAGGACAGCTATATCCCCCACCGCCGCCACCTAAATTAAGACATTGACCTTAAGGTGATACAATGGGTTTTAACGTGGTTGACATTCAACCTTCCAGTTGTTAAGAAAATAGGACGCAGAAACAAATATAATGGAAACTGAAGGTAAGAACACGACTTTCAAATGTGACCTTGACCTTGAGCCGACATGACTGCCACATGTGTTCTGCACATCATCTCAATTCGGTTAATATTGACTCAAGTTTTATGAAAATCCTTCAAATGGTTTAGAAGATATAGAGCGGACATGAAATGTAATGGAAATTGAAGATTAAATCACTTGGCCATCAAATGCGAGCTTGACCTTGAGCCGACATGACTGCTATATATGTTCTGCACATTGTCTCAACGTGGTTTACATTTGAGGCAAGTTTCTTGAAAATCATTCAAGGGGTATAGGAGATAACGAAACTATAATGGAAATTGAAGGTAAGAACACTTGATCTTCAAATGTGACCTTGACCTTGAGCCGACATGACTGGCACATGTGTTCTGCACATCGTCTCAATTTAGCTAACATTTAACTAAACTTTTATGAAAATACTTCAAAGGCTTTAGAAGATATGGAGCGGACACGAAAATGCAACGGAAATTAAAGGTTAGAACACTTGACCTTCAAACGTGACCTTGACCTTGTGCCAACATGACTGCCGCATTGGTTCTGCACATCGTTTCAATTCATTTAATATTTGACTCAAGTTTTATGAAAATCCTTCAAAGGGTTTAGAAGATATGGAGCGGACACGAAACTGTAATGGCAACTGAAGGTTTAAACACTTGGCCTTCAAATGTGACCTTGAACTTGAGCTGACATGACTGCCACATGTGTTCTGCACATCATCTCAATTCGGTTAATATTTGACTCAAGTTTTATGAAAATCCTTCAAAGGGTTTAGAAGATATGGAGCGGACACAGATGTAATGGAAATTGAAGATTAAATCACTTGGCCTTCAAATGTGACCTTGAGCTGACATGACTGCCACATATGTTCTGCGCATTGTCTCAACGTGGTTAACATTTGAGGCCAATTTCTTGAAAATCCTTCAAGGGGTATAGGAGATAACGAAACTATAATGGAACTTGAAGGTAAGAACACTTGATCTTCAAATGTGACCTTGACCTTGAGCCGACATGACTGGCACATGTGTTCTGCACATCGTCTCAATTTAGCTAACATTTAACTAAACTTTTATGAAAATCCTTCAAAGGCTTTAGAAGATATGGAGCGGACACGAAACTGTAACGGAAATTAAAGGTTAGAACATTTGACCTTCAAACGTGACCTTGACCTTGAGCCAACATGACTGCCGCATGGGTTCTGCACATTGTCTCAATTCATTTAATATTTGACTCAAGTTTTATGAAAATCCTTCAAAGGGTTTAGAAGGTATGGAGCGGACACGAAACTGTAATGGCAACTGAAGGTTTAAACACTTGACCTTCAAATGTGACCTTGAACTTGAGCCGAAATGACTGCCGCATGGGTTCTGCACATCGTCTAAATTCATTTAATATTTGACTCAAGTTTTATGAAAATCCTTCAAAGGGTTTAGAAAATATGGAGCGGACACGAAACTGTAATGGCAACTGAAGGTTTAAAGACTTGACCTTCAAATGTGACCTTGAACTTGAGCCGACATGACTGCCACATGTGTTCTGCACATCGTCTTAATTTGGTTAACATTTGACTCAAGTTTTATGAAAATCCTTCAAATGGTTTAGAAGATATGGAGCGGACACAAAAATGCAATGGAAATTGAAGGTTAAAACTCTTGACCTTCAAATGTGACCTTAACCTTGAGCCGACATATCTGCCACATATGTTCTGCACATCGTCTCAACTTGGTTAACATTTGAGGCAAGTTTCTTGAAAATCCTTCAAGGGGTATAGGAGATATGGAGCGGACACGAAATTGTTACGGACAGACAGACAGACGGACAGACAGACGGACAGACGGACAGACAGGCAGACAGACAGACGAAGGCCATTCCTATAACCCCCTCCGCTATGCAGTGGGGGATAAAAAAGCTCAGAAAATAGTATTTGAAATGCCGCAAACCGCGTATGATTCGGACATACATTACAGAAGTTATGGTTGTTTAAAAATACGGACAACCTAAACTTTAAACTATTAAAAGTCGACTCTTTAAAGAGTTTAGGTAATAACGAATGCAGTATGTCACTGTGATTAAACAGATTTAGCTAATTTGTTTGCAATACTGATCTCTATACAGTGGTTACCCTTTACTCCACAACTATCCCTTTTAACGCATTTGCAAACAGTAGTCACAGAGTAGACTGTTCCGACCACGGCTTGGCTTGTTCTGTTTGCATATAGTATAATGTAATATGATTTGATAGTTTCTCCCGTGGCACTTTAATTTATTAGCATCTTTATGTTTATTAGCTGTCTGCTGTTTCAGTTTGGGAATGTACTGAGACACAGTCACCATTATCTTATTCAAAGACAATTTGGGACTATACTGAGACACAGTCATCATTGTCTTATTCAAAGACAAGTTTGGAATGTACTGAGACACAGTCATCATTGTCTTATTCAAATACAATTTGGGAATACACTGAGACAGTCATCAGTGTCTTATTGGGAATATACTGAGACACAGTCATCATTGTCTTATTCAAAGAATCAGCAGGTGGATCACTACTTGAGGAAGTTAAAAAAAACTGTTCCTCCCTAAATCAATATGCGGGTACTAGCCCCAAACTTAGGCGTCATCTGTTTGCATTGGGAATAGTGTAACATGGCTTGACAGTTTCTGCAATGGCAATTTGGCAATCTTAACAAATAATGAGATATAATAACTTTAAGTATACTGGCTTAACAGAAATTCCAGTGTGAAGAAAATTAACAGTTGGTCGTGTGCCTATGAAACATATGCGGTATACTAAAGCAAACATAAAATAGCAAATATACTCTTACCAGGCACAATTCTCCGATTAAGTGAAAGGAAGCTGTATGAACAGCAATGTCTAAGCTGAGTAACGTAGCTGCCACTAGCTGGTCAGTGTGGGTTAGACTGTCGATGACAAGTGCACGGGTTAGAGTTACGCGGGTCCAGGATATTAGTTAAACAGGCATCTCACTCATACGCAAACTGGTTTAACAACCCTCACACAACCAAACGAAACGGTGAAATAACGTTGTTGTTTACGGGTGACTGAATATGCAAATGAGCTGATGACTATGGAACGGTCAGTTGCTGCCAACTGTAAATAAACAAAAATGACCTGGCTGACATACCCCCCTCTGAGTATAAAAACCCCTGGCTTTTCTATTAAGTGAGCTTAATCAACCGGGATGTGAATTAATAAAACAACTACTATCAACAACCTTAATGTTCGAAGTTGCAGACAAATACATAAAACATAAGAAATGAACATGCTGTAAACAACCACCTGATGATATTACACCACACTAAAAACACCTGTTTTATCATTTGAACCGAACTAATCAAATAAAACAATAATAAAATTTATAAAATATACCGACCATAATTATCATTAACTGCATTAAGAATATTGAAATATTTGTGTAATGGTTAAATGCATTAAACAATCCACAATACACACAACGGATCTCCACCAGAACAGCATTGAAAATATAATCTAATATAATTATAATGCTAAGATATTTCCATAAACTAATATCCGATGATATCTTATGACACCAGTAGCACTACTTATTAAGTAGACAGTGAATAATGTCCACATGCCAATACAGATTTACAATCTACAAACATTCAAGCAAAAGAACAAATACTAGGAACCCACACAACTTATATACCTTCTTATATCCATTAAGAACGCATAGTGTATGAATGGGGTTTCAACCAAACTTTACACAAAATATGTGACGCCATGCTGCAAAATGGATGCAACACATTCACCGTATCTGTCAGGGAGACGCCTTGACCTGACAGGACGCTGTGAAACCTGTGGGGATATTATGGCATTCTTGGCATGTAATGCTGAAAAAGCTTCCTTTATTGACGAGCAAATGAAATATTACACCAATTGGACTTGCTCAGAAGTTTGCGAAGCACTTACCTTTCTTTTGATTAACATATTTGTACGTTATGGGAATGCTATATACCGTCAGGTAATTAACAATTTTAAAATTAAAATCTTCTCTTTTATCGTATACTTTGGACGAAACTTTATCATTTGCAATTGAAAGATTCAAATCTAAAAATGAAGCATTAATGTCAGATTGATTAGCTTTGTATAGAGACAGTTCTTTTGGGTAGATTGAAGAAACCATAGTATCAAAATAAGGATTATCTAAATTCAAAATATCGTCTAAATACCTTGAAGTTTTATTAAAAGCACTAACTATATCGGTCTGTGTATCAGGTTTTAATCTAAGCATAAAATCCCTCTCGTAGCAATACAAAAACAAATCTGCAACAAGAGGGGCACAATTTTACCCATGGGTATACCAACAACTTGACGATATATGGTATCCCCATAACGCACAAATATATTATCTAAAAGAAAGGTAAGAGATCTACAAACATCAAGGCAAGTCCACATTGTGTAATGTTCAACTTCTGAATTCGAAAAGAATGAGCGTTGAACATTACAAGCAATGAACATTTTATTTTCTCTGGCAAAGGTTTTTTCTATTAATTTAATAAGAGAAATCATAAGAGCTCAGTAAAGAAATGTTATACTGTTCATTTTTAAGTTTTGTTAAAACATCATTTAAATTTTTTATGGACCAAAAAACATTAATACCAGAATTTTCATATATTTTATCACAGTAGCGTTTAACATGTTCTTTGATCGTAGTAAGACAGGACGACAAAAGTATAGATAATTTAGTAGTGGTACAATAGCTAGAGTTGGCAATAAAACGCGACTTATAAGGGTTTTTTATGTAGTTTCGGAATCCAGTACAAAGTAGAAAGTTTATGTTGTTTTATGTTCGGACCAGACTTAAAATTATTGCACATTTTAACATGTTCCGAGACTATATCTTTTTCAGGTGTTTGAACTGTTATGTAAGTTTTTGAATCAGTTAGCTCCTTCTTTAAAACATCAACATAATACAATCTTCAAATAATGATTACATTGTTTGATGCCTTGTCAGCAGGAACAAGAACATAATCTGAAATGAAAATTATAAATGTTTTTCTTCAAGTAGCGAAATGTAACTCTAGGTCGAGGTGGTAAAAGATGGTAATTAGATTTGTAAAAAGTTATTCGCGTATAAATAATATCGAAAATACATTTCTTCCAATCCGAAAGGGCATTAACATCAGCATGTTCTCGTCGACACCATTTGATGCAGAATTCTTGAATAGCTTCCGCAATATGAGTTCCGCAAGCGTCAAAATCAATAAGGGAAGGTAATCTATATTTAGGTCCTTTAGTTAGGAGGGTCCTGAGACGTTTATCCTTAATGATATCAAAATTACCAGTAATGACATGACCAACTTGTTTATAGCAAAAGCTAGAAATGTTACAATCTCAAGAAATAGGGGTATTAACATCAATATTTAAGTCAGAGACAATTTTATTGTACTTAAAAATAACATTTCTAATAGGTTTATTATATTTATACAGATGATAGGTGATTCAGAGTTGATGAAATATTTGGGAATAGCATCGATTACATTCTTATCACGAAATATACTTTGAATATCAATAAAATCGATACCTTTATTTAGGAACTGAAGTTTCAGAAAATGTCTTTTATTTTCAGATTCTTTATCAATACGTAGACGAAGAACATGCTGTGTTTAACTTTGTATAAGTGAGGCAGTAGTAATTAACGGATCTGTACGCATATAGATTTTATCAGCCTCTTCGTCTATTGACTTAAGACAGGAAAAGGGTAAAGACGATAAACAAGATAACATACATGTAGAATGTTTACTAGTTTGTTTTAGAATAGTATGTAAATCATGAATAGACATATTACGACGTAATTTACGCTTAATATTGCCATTTCTACGTCTGCCATGTGATGTACTTTTACGTTTTCGAATAGAAAATATAGAGAAAATATTGATACTTGGATCTTTAGAAATGTTGCCACTTTGGAAAATGTTATCATTAAGACCTAAAGGAAAATGTGTTTGTAATTTCTTTATCCAGTCTAGCTCTGTGATAAAACGAGATTTAGATTTTAAACTACCAGTAGTTATAGAATCATAATATTTTTTTTCTACTGGTTGAACCGAAACATATTTGAAAGAATATCCTGTATGACGAAAATGCTGGTGAGGAAAATTGCGTACTTTTTTGATCCGGCAATGGTAACTGTGTTCACGAAACCTAGTTTTTAAAGAACGTCCTGTCTGACCTACATATTAAATGCCACAACGTGGCGCATTTCATGTCAGAACATATATAATATTATATAATATTAGATAGATAACAAGAGATTTAATTGTTGATCTAGTAGAAATGAAATTGCAACACATACACCTCTTACTATTTACACCCTATGTCTTTTGTTCAAATAATGTGAATTTAGATGGACTTTACTATAACGAATGATAGGTTGCTTTAAAGGAGACAAAACGATATTAGGTCCATTATGAAAAATGTTACTAATAGCCGAAGAGGGAACATGATAAGATGAAGCAGAAGACAATTTTAGAGGTTTAATACAAACTGACGGCTGTAGTGATTGGAAATTAGCCAGGTTATGAGGAATCTGAACGGAAGACACAGAGTGTAAGTTTAAGTTATTAATTTTGAGTTTAGGGAGACTATTCATATTTTGTGTAGTAATTGTAGCACCCTTCTGTAGCCTTCAATGAAGCTTGTCGATATTTGGATGATATTTTAACTTAGATAACCCTTTCTTTGATGCTCTGATTCCTACAATTTATCCTAAAGAACTCAAATGGAATAAAGCTAATTCGTCCGACAATTATGCAGCGTTTCTTGACCTAGACCTTATAATTAATAATGGAATGATTTCTTCTAAAATATTTGACAAAAGAGATGATTTTGATTTTAATATTGTAAATTTTCCTCATCTTGACGGGGATGTTCCCCGTACTCCATCTTAAGGGGTTTATATATCTCAACCTATTCGTTTTGATAGAGCTTGTTCATCTACTGACGATTTTAACAGTCGAAATCTCATTTTAACTGAAAAGCTGCTTAAGCAAGGATACTATCGAAATCTCGCTTATTGGCAAGTACCAATGTAATCTCAAGGTGCTTCTGTGACACGGTATTTCACATCCTGAATTTTATGGTGATGTGATTTACAAACTTCGTAAAATTATTGGACATACCCATTTTCTCACTTTGTTCATCAAATGTGTTAAACAATTCATTAAAAAGGGATATGATCCAGTAGTACTACAACATACTGCATGTTTGGTTGTGAACCCTTTCACAGTTGGCAATCACGCTGGCCTCTTTGCATGTACGCCGACAAGAAAGCTTTAGTACTCTATGAAGGCGACCTCTTAAATCCAGAAATGGAAGGAGAACGTCGGATGTCTGTACTATATCATTTTTGTCGTACCCTTTATTACTTTTCTACAGTTACTCTGTTTGCAGCTCAATCATTGAGTACACTAGCGATAGGTGGGTACAGTATGTTCAATTAAATGTTTTTTCGTTATACATGCACTTTACCATTGTATTTGCCGTCGCGGTTGTTGCAGATTAGTCGGAGAGTGGATACGTTTATTTACACTGTTTGTCTTTTAGGTTGGGGGTGGAATAAGGGTGAGGTTGGGCGCCCATAAACCGGTTTAACCCCCCCCCAGTGACTTTTGTCACTGACCGTTCCAAGGCGGTACTTCCATCTTCCTCCTATTGTATGTTTGTTTTGTCTTTGTGTGTCTCTTGTTGTTTTTTCTAGTTGTGTACATTTGCTGTTTCCTTGTGTTGCTGTTTGGTTGAGTGTTTGTTCTGTATGTGGTATTTCCTGCATGACTCATTTTAGTACTTTTATGGGGTAATTAACCTGATTTTACCTGACAGGACGCTGTAAGACATGTGGGGATACTGTTGGAGACTAAGGCTGCGGTGTCTTTGGTGTAGGACCATCCACCAGAGGGGAGTCAACCTGAGAAACCCTCTCACAAAAAAGAATGGCAGTTTGATATCACTAAAGGGGGCTGTTGGTACATGGACCTGTATATTACGAAAATTTGGTACCCTTCTCTGAGGAATCACATACCTCTAAACTGAGCTGGTTGATCCGGCACTAGTGGTAGACTCATCAGAGGAGGACACAGTCTTAGACACTGGTTTATCTCTGCGGATTGATAACTTTATAGTTACAATTTGGGAATATACTGAGACACAGTCATCACTGTCTTATTCAAAGACAATTTGGGAATGTAATTAGACACAGTCATCATTGTCTTATTCATAGAAAATTTGGTAATGTACTGAGACACAGTCATTATTGTCTTATTTAAAGACAAGTTTGAAATGTACTGGGACGCAGTCATCATTGTCTTATTCAAATACAATTTGGGAATACACTGAGACACAGTAATCATTGTCTTATTCAAAGGATCAGCAGGTGGATCACTACTTGAGGAAGTGAAAAAATTGTTCCTCCCTAAATCAATATACGGGTACTAGCCCCAAACTTAGGCGTAGAAAAAACTGTTTTCTTTACAAAATCAAGACCCTTATCAGACCCAGCCTAAGGGGTCAAGAGAACTCTATCTGGACCAGGTGCAGCCATCTTTGACCTTTATCTACAATATGGTGGTGGAAATGGATGAAATGATAGATAATGATATTGATAATTACAATGAACACGTATCTCACTCGTACTACTTCATTCACTCTTTGTAAGTTCAAGTGTACAGTGAAGGTAAAGTGAACCAGATAGGCAGCTACATATCAAAACTAAATTCTAAAGCAAGAACTACAAATGTATCCTCATTTTGATGAATATACAATCAATATAAAACTGAACAACGACATAAATGGAAAAGTAGTAAGGTCAAGCAGGCAAAGCCACATGCAAGACGCAACCACCACCAAAACACCGATAGACAGCATGACACACACACACATACAACCACACACCCAAACGCACACACACACGAAATGAACACAGAAAACACCAAAAGACACACAAGAACCAGAGACAAACGTTCCACACATGAACAAATCACAAACACAAAGACACAAGGCAAACAAAAGGAAGGGTGACAAAGAGAGTACCGCTTTGGCACGATCAGTAGCAGAAACACCACTGGGGTTTTAACCGGTTTACGGACGTCCTTACCTCACACCTCTCTCAAAGTCACCCTAGCTTTACAAATATTGTAAATAAAGGTATCCTCGCTGGACTTACCCATAACATAGACTACGGTGAACACAGGACAACATGTAAAACATAGCATAATAACTGTGACAATCCGTCAAATATGTACTCAATGACTTTGCTGAAGTCAGAGCACCTGCAGGTAAGCCGTTAAGGGCACGACAGGGAAAAAGTAATACATGAGTCTGGTAAGCTCCTCCTGTATCCAAGTTTAAGAGTATACCATCATAGAGAACTACCCTCGACCTGTCATCGCGCAAGCAGAGAGGGAAGCGTAGCTACCGACTGTAAAAGGGTCGATAACCAAACATGCAGTGCGTTGCAATATAATAGGATCATAACCTTTCTTTTTAAATGTTTTAATGCGTTTTATAAACAAATCATGAAAATGGATATGACCCCGAATTTTCCTAAGTTTGTAGATAACATCCCCATAAAATTCTGGTTGAGAAATGCCTTGTCGCAGTAACGTCCTTAGATTGCAATTATATTTACTAATGAGAGGTAAATTTCGATAATAAAATTTAGAAAAAGTTTTTCGAAGTTTGTGATATCTATAACATTGCTTATCAGTTAATCTTCAAGCAAAGAACAGGCTCGGGCAAACCTAATAAGTTGAGAAATATAATCCCCATAAGATGTAGACCGTGTTGAACAGTTTGCATTGATGCAGAAACAACAACAACAACGTAACGTTGCAAAGTTTTACGCTGGTCGTGGCTTAAGCACCTGTCTACGGATACACAACGATCAGTTCAGCTTAAGCTTTGCAGAAGCTACAACTTAATCAACCTAAAACCTGAACAAAATTTATCACATCATAAGGTATACTGACAAAACAAATTTAAAGTATTATCAAACATGTCATACAAAAAGGAACATAGTGTACTGATGCTCAAAACTGCAGCTAACGGCTGAAATAATCCACAAAGTAAAACAGCTTTAGCACAAACGCGCGCTTGCACAAAAGCGAAAGCCTTTACTATGCCCACAGATGTAGCAAAATAAAGCAAAAGGTAGCGAACACGAGGTTCGTCACAAAGTCCAAGCACCGATCAATACAAAAAAGATTAATTGAGTATAGGTACCTACCCCCAAAGCATCCAAACAGTATCCAACACTAACACTATAAACACTAAAATAAACACTGACCGTCCACAGTTCAAAATCACCGTCACATCCAGTGATGGCAGTCACGTAGAAATCATTCTGTTGCTCTCGTCCAATCAGAAAAGGTGTTCCGGGAATGCGAATAGTACTCGAAGGGGCCTTCAGTAAGTTTTAGCTCACTTAGTTTAATCTGGATCGCACGGAACACTTAACTAACACTGAAGAATCTGTTTCTGGAAATATCACACGCGTGTCCTTATAAAGCGCGATATAGTGAATCTCCTTCGTCCATCTGGGAAGGTAAAGCCACGCCCAGCTATCAAACCCATATGCCAATGTAAACCAAGTGATTGGGTACAGAGTACAACTCACTCCTGTCGGTTCATATTTATTAATGTAGTAAACATCAAGGTTTTACGCAAGCGTAAAAGGGCTGCGTAACGTCTTTAAGCAGGATAGAAGAAAAAGAGGGAGCAATATTGTTTAGTAGTTTAAATTAACAGATACATTGGGAAAACATGACTGTAATGTATAAATTAACAGCAGAAACGGGGGAATGTTTTAAGGGGCCATGATGCATAATACCTGTGTATGACACCAATAATACACATTACCACGAAGTAAATACAGATCAATGGTATTCATGCACAATTGTGAAATATTCAAAACGGTCAACAAAACCACGAGTAAAAGGTCTCATCTAAATAACTTTACCAAAGACAAAATTCAAACAAAGGACTTATACTTTTACAATATTTGTGTACAGAATTGTTTTTAAATCAAAAGCACGTAAACTAAGGGTGCTAACAAAACAAATGAGAGAAAAAAAAATATGCTTCCGCCGAGGATCGAACATGCGACCTCACATTTCCTAGGCCACCGTTATAACCCCTCGACTACGCTGACTGCTACAAGTGGTGCGTGCTTTTAAATGATTTATACCCAATACACTAGCATTTTCAATGGCAGAAAAGAAGCAAATAACCTCGACAAAAATATTTGTCCCCGCCAACAAAAAATGTATGAATCAAAATAAGTAAAATAAATGAATGTATATAAATAAAAGCTTGTCTCACAGTAACCCATAGTTATTAAAAAAGATTGGCTTTTATAGAAACACAGGAACGCAGAAACGCATGGTCAAAATTCAAAGCCGTATAATGACAGCCTGAAACAAGGTTAGAATATTCTTAACAAATAATGAGATATAATAACGCTAAGTGTGTTGGCTTAACAGAAATTCCAACGCGACGTAAATTAATATTCTGCCGTGTACCTATTGAACAATTAAGGTATAATAAAACAAACATGAAATACCAGATAGACTCTTACCAGGCAATGACACATTTCTCCAAGTAAGTGAAAAGGAAGCTCGTAAGTAAGTAAAACGATGAAATAAAGTCATTGTTTACGGGTGAATGAATATGCAAATGAGCTGATGACGATGAAAGGGTCAGTTGCTGCCAACTGTAAATAAGCATAAATGACCTCGCTGACACAGATTAAGCAGATTGCGTTGCAATACTGATCTGAAAGCAGTGGTTAACCCGTTACTCCATAGATATCCCCTTTAACGCATTTGCAAAAAGAGCAGACCCAGATCAGACGGTTCCGACCACGACTTGGCTTGTCATGTTTGCACATAGTATAACGTAATATGATTTGACAGTTTCTGCCGTGACACTTTAATTTGTTAGCTTCTTTACGTGTATAAGCTGTTCTAATTATCATTTATAAATTATTATGATTAGCATCATTATCATAGTTCTTGTTATTATTATTATTAAAACTCGATTTTTGAATTAGTGTAGGTAATAACGAATACAGTAGATCATTGTGATTTAACACATTAAGCTAGTTTGATTACAACACTGGTCTCCAAGCAGTTGTTAACCCGTTACCCATAGCTATCCCCTTTAACGCATTTGCGAACAGGGTAGACCCAGATCAGACGGTTTTTACCACGGCTTGGCGTCATCTGTTTGCATTGGGAATAGTGTAATATGGTTTGACAGTATATGCAATGGTAATTTAAGTTGATATAAACTTTATGTTTATAAGCTGTCTGCTGTTTTAATTATCATTGTGGTTTAAAAGATTAGATAGATTGGATTGTAGTACTGATCTCCAAGCAGTGGTTAACCCGTTACTCTCTCTCTCTCTCTCTCTCTCTCTCTCTCTCTCTCTCTCTCTCTCTCTCTCTCTCTCTCTCTCTCTCTATATATATATATATATATATATATATATATATATATATATATATATGCATATATATATATCCCATTTAACGCATTTGCAAACAGAGTAGACCCAGATCAGACGGTGCCAACGGTGGCTTGTTCTGTTTGCTTATGGAATTGTGTAATATGAGATAAAGTTTTGTCTATGGCAAATTAATTTGTATTAATATTATTTTTTATTACGTGAATGCTCATAGAGTAAAGATTTCTTGACGACTATATAGTTTGGCAAACTAATGATCATCAATTTTATAAAAAGACTACTTTGGTTTGTAGCAGATGACATTTTGGGGTTTTAATTTCAAGCCTGCTCTTCTAATTCTATCAAGGACTTCATCGACCCTACGTATGTGCTCTTCAAAGTCTTTACCAAAGACAATTATGTCATCTATGTAGACCAAGCGTGTGAACCATTGTAACCCTTGTAGTGCATGTTACATTGCCATTTGGAATGTGCTGTCAGCATTATTAAGGCCAAAAGGCATGCGGGTCATCTCAAAGAGACCATATTTGCTGCAGAATCCACTTTTAGAAATATCTTCTTTTTTCAATGGGATCTGAAAATAGCCCCTTGTGAGATCAAAACTGCTAAACAAAAAAGAGCATGCAACTGCGTCTAGACAGTCATTGATTCTTGGTAAAGGGAAACAATCTGGTTTCACCAGACTATTGACTTTTCTGTAGTCAAACAACGGTCTGATATCTCCAGACTTTTTCTTAACTAGGACTATGGGACTCGCCCATGGAGACCTGCTCTTCTGAATTACCCCTTTCTTAAGGAGGTCTTCAATCGCCCGCTTTTAAGCTTCAGTATGGGCCAACGGGACTTGCCTGGGTCTTTGTTTTATAGGAGCTGCATCCCCCGTTTTGATTGTATGTTCTGCAATCGACGTTAAACCAATGTCCCAGTCATATCGAGAGAATGTGTCTTGGTATTTGCAAAGCAGTCCAGCTATTGTCCTCTTCTCATGGTCTGTCTTGCCTTGAACTGACCTTTCAAAAAGTTCCTTAAGGTGAGATGGTATCTGTTGACATTTGGCTGTCTGCTTAAACAGATTAATCTCTTCTTTTTATGCCCCCCAGATCAGATCTGGGGGCATATTGTTTTTGCCCTGTCTGTTTGTTTGTCAGCAACTTTAACATTGGTCATAACTTTTGAGCAAGTACAGATAGAGACTTGATATTTGGCATGCATATGTATCTCATAAAGCCGCACATTTTGAGGGGTGCCATCTCAAGGTCAAGGTCATCCTTAAAGGTCAGAGGTCAAACATATGGGTCAAATCACCGACTTTAACATTGGCCATAACTTTTTGACCAGTAGAGATAGAGACTTGATATTTGGCATGCTTGTGTATCTCATGAAGCCGCACATTTTGAGGGTGACATGTCAAGGTCAAGGTCATTCTTCAGGGTCAAAGGTCAAATTGTCTGTTTTTTGTCTGTAACTTTAACGCAACTTTAACATTGGTCATAACTATTGAGCCAGTACAGATAGAGACTTGATATTTGGCATGCATATGTATCTCGCAAAGCCGCACATTTTGAAGGGGTGACATGTGAAGGTCAAGGTCATCCTTCAAGGTCAGAGGTCAATTATATGGGTCAAATCACCGACTTTAACATTTGCCATAACTTTTGGACCTGTAGAGATAGAGACTTGATATTTGGCATGTGTGTGTATCTCATGAGGCTGCACATTTAAAGGGGTGACATGTCAAGGTCAAGGTCATCCTTCAGGGACAAAGGTCAAATTGTCCGTTTCTTTGTCTGTAACTTTAACATTGGTCATAACTTTTGAGCCAGTACAGCTAGTGACTTGATATTTTGCATGCATATGTATCTCACAAAGCTGCACATTTTGAGGGGTGAAATGTCAAGGAAAAGGTCATCTTTAAAGGTCAGAGGTCAAGCACATGGGTCAAATCACCGAATTTAACATTGGTCATAATTTTTTAGCAAGTACAGATAGAGACTTGATATTTGGCATGCATATGTATCTCATAAAGCCGCACATTTTGAGGGGTGACATGTCAAGGTCAAGGTCATCCTTAAAGGTCAGAGGTTAAACATATGGGTCAAATCACTGACTTTAACATTGACCATAACTTTGAACAAGTACAGATAGAGACTTGATATGTGGCATGCTTGTGTATCTCATGAAGCTGCACAGTGTGAGGGGTAAAATGTCAAGGTCATCCTTCAGGGTCAAAGGTCATTAACTTCAAATTGGCCATAACTTTTGAACGAATAGAGATAAAATCTTGATATTTGGTATGCATGACTATCTCATGAAGCTGCACATTTTGGGGGGTGACATGTCAAGGTCAATGTCATCTTCAAAGGTCAGAGGTCAAGCACATGGGTCAAATCGCCGAATTTAACATTGGTCATAACTTTTGAGCAAGTACAGATAGAGACTTGATATTTGGCATGCATATGTATCTTATAAAGCGGCACATTTTGAGTGGTGCCATGTCAAGGTCAAGGTCATCCTTAAAGGTCAGAGGTCAAACATATGGGTCAAATCACTGACTTTAACATTGGCCATAACTTTTGAACCAGTACAGATAGAGACTTGATATGTGGCATGCTTGTGTATCTCATGAAGCTGCACAGTGTGAGTGGTGAAATGTCAAGGTCATCCTTCAGGGTCAAAGGTCATTAACTTCAAATTGGCCATAACTTTTGAACGAATAGAGATAAAGTCTTGATATTTGGTATGCATGTGTATCTCATGAAGCTGCACATTTTTTTTTTTTGGGGGGGTGACATTACAAGGTCAATGTCATCTTTCAGAGTCAAAGGTCACCAACTTGAATATTGGCCATAACTTTTGAACTAGTAGAGATACAGACTTGATAGTTGTTATACGTGTGTTTCTTATTTGGCTGCACAGTTTGAGGGGTAACATGTCAATGTCAAGGTCATCCTTCATGGTCAAAGGTCACCAACTTTAACATTGGCATAACTTTCGAACCAGTAGAGATACTGACTTGATATGTGGTATGCATGTGCACCCCATGAAGCTGCACAGTTTGAGGGGTGACATGTCAAGATGAAGGTCATCCTTTAGGGTCAAATATCATATCTAGGGGGCATAGTGTTTCACAAACACATCTTGTTGATCATTGGTTTTCCTAATCCTTCGTATGCTTGATGGATTTTTTCAGTGCTCTCCGCCTGTGTCACCAAGCTTACAATTTCTTCAATCCTTTCAGTATGGCCAATTTCAGCATCTTCTTTCAGAGTAACATCTGAAGAATAGGGGTTCGAGAGTCGCACATTGCATGTTGCGGCTCTGTTTATGTTCACCAGGGTGAATGCCATCAGCAGTAGATACCTCTGTTTGAAATTTTCTGTGGGTGCTAACAAGAAATCCGCATTTACATCGCCGTCATCCTCCTCTTCACGCTCGATAAACACATCTATGACACCCTCTGTCATACCCAGTATGAAACTGTCAGCTACAGTAACCTTCCTGATTCTGGCACTTCTTCCAATTTGGAAACAGGGTATCTCTACTCCGTCAAGAATCACCTTGTTCTTGCTCAGTAGAATATCAGCTGCTCCCTTTTCACCCTTGCCCAATACATCAAACCCAAGCAAAGCATCATCTTCTATATTGGGTACAATAGCCTCCCTGGTGATCTCAAAAGATCCCAATCTAAAGGTGAAATTTGCTTTTCCCTTTTCCTTAATTGGAAGCTCCCCTGCGCCTTTAAGATACCCTGATCTCACTAGGCAAGGTTTCTTATCCTCATTTATCTGCTCATAGACGCGCGTAGATATAACGGTCCTTGTTGCCCCAGTGTCTGCCGTGAACATCAATGGAAAACCCTGTACAGACACTTTGATGTACACTCCACATAATAATTTCTTTCCAGGTAGTTTTTGTGCATTCATTTGTTGACTTTGCCACCCCACAACTGTATCTTGGCCCCCGGTTACTGTCTGGACCTCTCTTTGGCCGCAAGAGTGGGTCCGCTGAAGTTTAAAGGATCTGTATTACTTTGCTGCATCCTTTCGTGTCTGGGTTTGTGGTTTTGTATCTTAAGATCTTTCTCAGGACAGTCTCGTGCATGATGCCCTGTTTTATTACAGTTACAACATTCTACGGTAGATCTGGTCTTTCTGTCATATTTCCCAGTTATTACATGAGGTTGCTTTGGCTGCTCTAGCTGGTCAAGCCCTTGCATGATATTTTCTAAAGTAGTTTCAATGCTTTCCTGGGCAGATGCCTTGGAAGAAGCGACCGTGGCTTGGGTAGCCAATTCCTCTTTTTCCTTTGGGTTTTGCTGAGTATGGTTCGACCTATGATCTGGACTTGTGTCTATGCGCCTAGTGTTTTCTCTTGAACGCCTCTCATTGAATTGGCTGCCTTTGGTCTGCAGAAAGTTCACAACATGGAAGACAGCCTCGTCTATACTGGCAGGCTCTTTGTGATATTCAACTTCAAACCGAACTTCGTCATCGCGCAGTCCGTCCAAGAACCTACGGACAAGATCTTTTTCCCTTGTGCGCCTGTCCCTGTAGCCATGTGCCTTACCATAAAGGGCATTAGGTCTGCTGCATACTGTAATAATATCCCACTCATGTTACTGTTGTGTATTGTGTTCTGATCTGTTTCACAGTGTGTGTTTTGTAAGTGTTGTGTAGTTCTGTTTTCTAACATGGTCTGTCTTTCATTAATGAATATGTTTGGGGAAATCGGTCTCTCATTTTCCGCGTTCACTGGAGATGTTGGCTGGAACTGTTGGTTGTCGGTGTGTCCTGGTGTTAGATGTCCCTTTTTGAAATAGACCTTCCCTTCACTGTCAACAGGTCTCGGGCTATACATTGTTTTTTAATTTGGTAGCGTTTTATTTTTCTTCTTTCCGCGATATTTATTCAACGAAATAAATTCCCGAGGCTGATTCGTATCACAGGATCTGAATGTATTTAAATCAGATCCCACCGCTGTGCACCATTAAATGTTACGTATGAACGACACGTGGATTATAAAATAAAAGAATGAAGATCTATCGTGTTGTGGATAAAGCAAATTCTAGGCAGTTAAAGAATAACACAAGTGTTTGTCGGTTTCAATTATCAGTTTTAAATATCTGTTCTCTAGTAACATAAAGTCTTGTTGTAAAATACAAATGCAAGACTTAATAATATCGATTTCACAGTGCCAGCAATAGATGTAGATCTACATAGATCTAGATCAAGTTATTGTAGTAACAGTTTTACTTTAATGCAATACACATCTCCTGTATTATTAATTTATAGATATAGATCTACTAGTTTTATTTGATTCTATATGCTTTAAGTTTAAACTTTTTTCTGATCATTTCAGGCAAGAGTTGTCAACCCACGCCAACTGGCACGTTCTCATCCGGTCTTCTCTGTAAGGAGGAACCCTACTTGTCCAGTCTTCAATCCGAATCGTTACATTAAGAGCATTGAAGCTTCTTATCCTGTTGGATCTACTGTTCTCACAGTGAAAGCTTCTGATGCTGATCAGGTAAACCTAACCGTTTTCTACATAAAAGAGCTTTTAACACATTTACAAATAGTGTAGATCCAGATCAGACGGCTCCTGTAGGACCTGCTCTGGACCTGCTCTGTTCGGTTATGATATAATGTAGATATGATTCTATTTCTGTTTGAGCCAAAATATGTGTTTATAAGCCAACGAAACAAATAATCTTATTAATATCAACGATGTCATTATTTCTGATATGAACATGCAAAGTGTTAAATCTCTTACTATCCATACTGAACTCTTTTGCTATTGAATATTCATATAGCGTATGCACACATAAAGGGTTGGTTTTGGTAGAGACTGTAGTCAGATCTATTGTAGTACGAAAACAAGCAGGGCGGATCCTGATCAGATGGCTCCTATAGAGGCGTCCGAACTGGATATATTGTGTGCAAAGGTGTGAAAAAGCATTTTATATAAGGGACATTGATAATTCGTTTGTAATTACATGATAACGTAGTGGTGCAATTTTAAAAGCACCAAGGGAAAGCCGAAGCCCTTGATGGTAAATGGGGTCAAGTATCTTCAGGTAAGACTTTCTAGCTGATCCATATACAATACTTCCATAGTAAAGGTTTGAACGGATTAATGATCGGTAAAGGCGCAAAAGCACTTTCCGATCAGCTCCCCAGTCAGTGTGTGCTAGAACTCGAAGACGATTGAGAGATATAAGACATTTTGTTTTCAAAGGTTTAATATGAGGTACAAATGTTAACTTTTTGTCAAATAAAAATCCGAAACGTTTAGCTATGAAAGACGACCTCTTAAATCCGGTAACGGAAGGAGGACGTACACTTTGTACTATTTCGTTAATGTCGTACCCTTTATTACTTTTCTACAACAACTCTGTTTGCAGCTCATTCACTTAGAATACTAGCGATAGGTGTATCCAGTTTGTTTCACTTAAATATGGTTTCGTTTTATATGCAATTTACCACTGTATTTTCCATCTCGGTTGATTAGTCTGAGAGGTGATACGTTTATTTACACTGTTTGTCTTTTAGGGTGGGGATGGAATAAATGTGAGGTGGCGCCTCTTAACCGGTTTAAACCGCCCGTACATTTGTCACTGACCATTTCAGGGCAGAATTTCCATTTCCCCTATTATTTGTTTGTTATGTATTTGTGTGTATCTTTGTGTCGATTTAATGCATGTACGAGGCTTGTTCGGAAATTATTGAGACACTGGCTATTTTTCCAGATCTATTGAACCTACATCTCTAAAATTCTATACATATACACATGTATATAGATAACATTCATAATTCATGCGAAACATATCATCTATTTACTACAATGCGAATTTAATATTTCCTAAACTTGTCCCTGGTGCAGATACCCGGAGCACGACGCTGGCAAATGTATTTATGAACATACCTCTTTTATACCATTTGCAAGTTCTTATATAAAAGGCGGGTGAACGTCGTTGTAGCTAACTCGAAAAAACCGTCCAAAATATTACGTCACTTTGTCAACGTTATGCGCAGTTTGGACGATTTATAAAGAAGTTTAGTGCTTTTATGCGAAATCGCACACATCAAAGTTACGCCAGAAATATGGAATCTGACGTCAAGGTGGAGCAGCGGAGCTACATCAAAATCTGTGTAGAGCTCCGAAAGACACCTGTGGAAACGAATAAAATGCTTTAAAGGCCTAGATGCGGTAACAAAGTTTCGCGTGCATTAGTATATCGCTGGCACAGAAAAATTGCGCAAGATCCATCAACTCCACTAAAGGTGCAGGACGGCCGGCAATCGTCTGTGAAAGCTTAACGTCAAACATAGCCAGTTACTTAAAACAAGATGCGCGTCAGACTGTGCGGGAAATTGCACTGAAAAATGATATCGGGGTAGCAACAGCTCATAAAATTCTGACCGAACATTTAAACATGTGTGTACGATAAATGGGTACAGCGACACATGAAGTGCATCAAGTTAGACGGTATTTACTTCGAGAAAGAGTAGTATGGACAGGTAATGTGCAGGCGTAAATAACGCATAGACATCGTCGTATTCATAACGTCGCTGTGCGCCGGGTCTTATTGGGTCATGCACTTCCAATAGACACTGTAGTAAAACCAGAGGTGCTAGATCACAACTTTTTTCCTCGCTGATAGTCATGCATCTGTTCCACTGGAAAAAAACAAAACGTCTGTCTCTGTTCTTGCGTTCAATATCTAGAGTGTCTCAATAATTTCCGAACAAGACTCGTACATTAACTTTTTTCGTCGCGGTGTTGTTCGGGGGGTTGTTTGTTTTGTATGCGGTGTTACCTGCATAACTCATACATGTACTTTTTCATTCATATGATTTGCACTTACATGATTCACAGTTAACGATTAACACATATACACTCATGTTATTATCACTTATCCAATTCATATGCACACCACTCATTATGATTCACACTTACATGATTGATTACCACTTACATGATTCACACATACATGATTCACACAATCACAATATATACTCATGTCAGCAACCTATTTATATGCATACCACTTATATTATTCGAGCTTGCCCCAGTTTCACTAACACCTTAAAAGTACAAAAATGAGTCATGCAGGAAACACCACATATAGAACAAACACTCGCCCGAACAGCAACACAAGGAAACAGCAAACGTACATAACTAGAAAAAACAACAAGAGACGCACAAAGACAAAACAAACATACAATATGAGGAAGATGGAAGTACCGCCTTGGAACGGTCAGTGACAAAAGTCACTGGGGGGGGGTTAAACCGGATTATGGGCGCCCAACCTCACTCTTATTCCATCCCCACCCTAAACATCACCAACTTCTTTAACACCATCTCCACCACCTATATCATTGACATGATCGCACACACCATATTCAATAATTCATTACACTTACACCATCTCCGCTTACACAATTCACACTCTAACTCGTACAAATCTGCACATGTACACTTCGCTTACACATCCTATACCATTCGCATGCTTACCATATACACTCATGCCAACTCATTTACATTATTTTCACTTACATCATTCACACACTATCTGTGTTCCTGCCATTACATTTACACAATCTTCATTTACATCATTCAAACACTCAATATACTCGTGTGTGGTCATGATATTACATTTACACAATCTTTACTTACATCACTCGCACAAAATGTGTGTTCATGCCATTACATTTGAAACACCATCTTCACGTTACGAAACATTTTCATGTCAGAAATAGTATACAATGTACATATATGTATTTCTGACATAAAAATGCTTTGTAACGTGAAGAATATATATATATATACATATATATATATATATATATTCTGGAAACGGGTGATCCTTCTAGCAAACGTAGAAATGAGAAAAGAGAAATGGTTTTATGAGTAGTAATTAAAAATGTCAAGACCCCTAGCAAAATATGAAAAAGAATGATCTCGAAGAACTAGGAAATATAACAACAGTGGGAATCGATTACGGGGAGACTTTTACGACCGCCACACAAGCACATATTCTTTAAATGGGTGATCCTTCGAAAGCTAACGTAGAAAATGCAAAACAAAAATGTATACGCATATCAGAAGACAAAAAGAGACACACAAAGACGTAACAAGAGATGTTTGTAAAACATGTATACCCCCCCCCCCAGACCCCCTGGCCTTTGATCTAGTGACCTCAACTATAGAGGTCATCTAGCGGTTATGACTAATCACCACAGCAACTTTGAAGATCCTAAGCCAAACCACTGATCATTTATTGATCTGAAAACATTTCACAAGTTAAGTTCATGGTGACCTTGACCTTTGACCTAGTGACCTCAACAACTATAGGGGTCATCTAGTGGTCATGACCAACTACGACAGCAAGTTTGAAGATCCCGAACCAAACCATTGAGCAGTTATTAATTGGAAACCATTTCACCAGTTAAGGTCATGATGACCTTGACCTTTGACCTAGTGACCTCAAAATCAATAGGGGTCATCTAGTTGTCATGACCAACCACCTAAGCAAGTTTGAAGATCCTAAGTCAAACCCTTGAGCAGTTATTGATCGCAAACCATTTCACCAGTTAAGGTAATTGTGATCTTGACCTTTGACCTAGTGACCTAAAAAATAATAGGGGTTATCTATTGGTCATGACCAACAACCACAGCAAGTTTGAAGATCCTAAGCCAAACCCTTGAGCAGTTATTGATCGCAAACCATTTCACCCTTTAAGGTCATGGTGACCTTGACCTTTGAACTTGTGACCTAAAAAACAATAGGGCTCATCTAATTGTCATGACCAACCACCTAAACGAATTTGAAGATCCTAAGCCAAACCCTTGAGCAGTTATTGATCAGAAACCATTTTACAAGTTAAGGTCATGGTGACCTTGACCTTTGACCTCAAATACAATAGGGGTCATCCAGTTGTCATGACCAACTACCGCAGCAAGTTTGAAGATTCTAAGCCAAACACTTGAGCAGTTATTGATCGGAAACCATTTGACCAGTTAAGAGCATGGTGACCTTGACCTCTGACCTAGTGACCTAAAGAAAAGGGGTCATCTAGTGGTCATAACCAACCACCACAGCAAATTTGAAGATCCTAGGCCAAACCCTTGAGCAGTTATTGATCGCAAACCATTTCACCCTTTAAGGTCATGGTGACCTTGACCTTTGACCTAGTGACCTAAAAACAATAGGACTCACCTAGTTGTCATGACCAACCACCTAAGCAAATTTGAAGATCCTAAGCCAAACACTTGAGCAGTTATTGATCAGAAACCGTTTTACCAGTTAAGGTCATGGTGACCTTGACCTTTGACCTAGTGACCTCAAAATCAATAGCGGTCATCCAGTAGTCATGACCAACTACCACAGCACGTTTGAAGATTCTAAGCTAAACCCTTGAGCAGTTATTGATCGGAAACCATTTAACCATTTAAGGTCATGGTGACCTTGACCTTTGACCTAGTGACCTCAAAATCAATAGGGGTCATCTAGTGGTCATAACCAACCACCACAGCAAATTTGAAGATCCTAGGCCAAATCCTTGAGCAGTTATTGATCGCAAACCATTTCACCCTTTAAGGTCATTGTGACCTTGACCTTTGACCTAGTGACCTAAAAACAATAGGACTCATCTAGTTGTCACGACCAACCACCTAAGCAAATTTGAAGATCCTAAGCCAAACCCTTGAGCAGTTATTGATCAGAAACCATTTTACCAGTTAAGGTCATGGTGACCTTGACCTTTGACCTAGTGACCTCAAAATCAATAGCAGTCATCCAGTAATCATGACCAACTACCACAGCAAGTTTGAAGATTCTAAGCTAAACCCTTGAGCAGTTATTGATCGGAAACCATTTAACCATTTAAGGTCATGGTGACCTTGACCTTTGACCTAATGACCTCCAAATCAATAGGGGTCATCTAGTAGTCATGACCAACCACCACAGCAAGTTTGAAGATCTCAAGCCAAACCCTTGAGCAGTTATTGATCGGAAAATATTTCGCCATTTTAGGTCATGGTGACCTTGACCTTTGACCCAGTGACCTCAAAAACAATAGGGGTCATCAACCTGTCATGACCAACCACCACAGCAAGTTTGAAGATTCTAGGCCAAGTCGTTTGTTAGTTATCGTTCGGAAACCATTGATCTATAAAGATACTTTTTTATTTTCATTGCTTATCCAAAATACAGGAATATTACAGACAAGTTGAATCTTGATTCATTTAGATCCGATGTTTTGAATAATTACCAATTAGTGCGTAAACTTACAAATACTAGTGCATCTCTTTTGTAGGATGTCATTCACTTCAAAATGAATGGAGATGGTGAAGATCGTGAATTCTTCTACCTGAATTCTACAACGGGAGTTATCCTGTTGAGAAAATCACTCGACACAACTTTCAAAAACCAATTCTCGGTAAGCTCATCTTTAGTTTGCTGTAGTTTGGGTAAAACTTGAGTATATTGATATTTTAGTTTCTGTTCAAACTAGATGTTTAAAACTTACTAATTAAAGTGCAAATTCTGAAAGATTGACTGTAAATTGCAGCCGGTGTAAAACGGCGTGTATCATGTTGATTATAATTATTCAGTATCTGGTCTGGATCAAAACTGTTTACAAAGTTATATTAAAATTCTGTTAAGCATCGTGTAAAGTGTTTATAATATGTGTAAATAGCTGTAGTAATAAAAGTTTTAATAAAAGCTTTACTCCAAAGATGTTGCTGTTTATGTCTTTGCCAACACAGTAACTCATATCAGGTGGCTCTTGTTAATATTCATGTATACATTAATTCTTCTATGAATGGAGTAAGGGGGTAAGTTATACATGTTTGTCCAGTTATTAATGTTCATATTATTCCAGTTTACTGTCCTTGCCTATGACAACAGCTTAGAGATCGTGCAGAAGGAGAACCAGGCTTCAGTAACAATCAACATCCTGCATATCAGACGATTACCCTCATTTCAAAACACACCATATGTTTTCTCTGTCCCAATAACACAATCTCCAAACACAACGGTTGCCAACGTTACAGCATATGACAATAATCCTCTTAAATCCAGAAATGGAAGGAGAACGTCGGATATCTGTACTATTTCATTTTTGTCGTACCCTTTATTACTTTTCTACAGTTACTCTGTTTGCAGCTCAATCATTGAGTACACTAGCGATAGGTGGATACAGTATGTTCAATTAAATGTTTTTTTTGTTATACATGCACTTTACCACTGTATTTGCTGTCGCGGTTGTTGTAGATTAGTCGGAGAGGGGATACGTTTATTTACACTGTTTGTCTTTTAGGATGGGGATGGAATAAGGGTGAGGTTGGGCGCCCATAAACCGGTTTAAACCCCCGGTGACTTTTGTCACTGACCGTTCCAAGGCGGTACTTCCATCTTCCTCCTATTGAATGTTTGTTTTGTCTTTGTGCGTCTCTTGTTGTTTTTTCTACCCATGTACATTTGCTGTTTCCTTGTGTTGCTGTTCGGGCGAGTGTTTGTTCTGTATGTGGTATTTCCTGCATGACTCATTTTTGTACTTTTATTATCACAACAGTGTTGCTTGTGCCGTGTGGTGGCCGTAAAAAGTCTCCCCGTACACGTAATCGATGTTGTTATCATTCTCTTGCAGGATATGCAAGTAACATACACAACTCTCATTCGCCTCTTACATCATCATAAGTATGTCATGCACCTCGTGGTAGGTGTTGTGTTCACCAACAATTTGATGCACTTGGTAGCTACACTTATGTAATTGACGTGTTGTTGAACACAATACAGGTGCCCCTCTATCACTTTCCAATATGAATAAAGTTAAAATACCTCGAATAGAACTAAAAGCTTTAAATATGCAATCTGTGTCGTCTGTACAAGTACCCAGAAATATTTCTAATTTCTCTTCCCTTCAACCTTTTGTTCGTTTAAAACAACTTAATCTTCAGTCGGCTTCATCTTTTCACATACCATCTCTTTCTATTAATAAATGTTTTTTCAATGGACCAAGAGTTGTACTTTCACCTTTAAAATCTGTTATCCAAAATGTTTCTTCTATTCGTAAACGGTCCTTATGCAGACGACACAGAGTGTATCCAATTATCCAAAAGTGCTTTGCTAAGAGGTGCATATGTTGTAGTAACATTTCTTGTAATTCCACTATAAAATCTACAGTTAATGGTAGAACATTTAATGTCAAGATAAACTCAGACGTTGATTGTACTACTACTAACGTTATTTATGTTTTAACTTGAAACGCGCCTAGTTGCGGTATACAGTACGTAGGACAAACAGGACGTGCTTTGAAAACTCGATTTCGTGAGCATGCATATCAGTGTCGAAATCGTAAACTAAACAATTTTTTATACCAACACTTTCGGAAATCTGGCCATTCTTTTAAAGATGTTTTAGTACAAATTGTTGAGCATATAACATACGATAAGGAGGCGACTAGTAGCTTTAAATCGAAAGCTAGATTTATATCTGAATTAAATTGGATCAAAAAATTGCAAACACCTTTTCCTTTAGGACTGAATGATAATATTTACCAGACTGGAAATATTTCAAAAGAACCAGATATAGATATTTTTTCAATTTTTTCTATTAGAAAACGCAAATCTCGATCGCATGGCATTCGCAAGAATGGTAATGTTAAACGAAAATCTCGTTTGAAATTGACTCTTCTTGATCTACATACTTTACGCCTAATTTCGGGTAAACATGCCATGCTTTCTAGACTTTCCTCCTTATCTATATGTTCATTAAAAGAAATTGACGAGCAAGCCGATAAAATTATTTTTCGATCAGATCCTCTCATAGGAACTGCTAGTTTGATACAAAGCTTTACTCTACATGTTCTCAGACCGCACATCGACAAATTATCTGAACACCAAAGATTCTTCTTGAAAATTCCTTTTATTAATAAAGGTATTGATTTTATTGACCTACAAAGTATTTTTAGAGACAAAAATGTAATTGACACTATTCCTAAATACTTTAAAAATACAGAACCACCTATCATCTGCTACAAATATAACAAACCCATCAGAAATACAATTTTCAACTACAATAAAATTGTGGCCGACCTTAATATTAATGATAATATTCCTGATAATTGAGATTGCGCCACCTCAAAATTTTGCTATTCTCCGGCTGGTCATGTGATTACTGGTAATTTTGAGATAATTAAAGATAAACGTCTACGATCTCTTTTGAATAAAGGTCCCAAATATAGAATACCATCCTTGATAGATTTTAACTCTTGTCGAGTTCAGATTGCGGAGGCTTTACAAAATTTTAGTATTAAATGGTGTCGAAGAGAACATGTTGAGTCTACTGCCCTTTCTTGTTGGAAAAAACTAATTTTTGATATAATTGATAAACGCATTTCCTTTTACAGCTCTAATAAACACCTTCTTCCACCTAAACCTAGAACTTCATTTAGACATCTTAAAAAGGGTTTGCAGGATTTCCATTCAAAATACGTTTTTGTTCCTGCTGATAAGGCATCAAATAATGTGATTATTATTTGACGATTACATTATATCGATGTCTTGAAGCAGGAAATTACTAATACCAAGTCATACATTTCAGTTACCACTGACGAAAAGACCATCATTTCAGACCATGTCAAAAAGTGTGAACAATTTGGAACCGATATTAAAATTACACAACATAAACTTCCTACTATGTATTGGTTACCAAAACTACATAAAAAACCATATAAAGCGCGTTTCATTGCAAATTCTAGTTCATGTACAACTACTAAATTGTCTATACTTTTGACTTCTTGCTTAACGAAGGTAAAGGAACATTTAAAATTTTACTGTGATAAGACTTATGAAAATTCTGGAATAAATCTCTTCTGGTCTATTAAGAACTCTTCAGAAGTCTTAAACAAACTTAAGAACAAAAGGTATCTTACATCCACTGTAAGCACGTACGACTTTTCTACTCTGTACACAACTCTTCCTCATGTTTTAATTAAGGATAAGCTTACTAACTTGATCCAGAAAGTATTTGCCCGAGAAAAAACATCATTCTTGGCATGTAATGCTGAAAAAGCTTTCTTTACTGACGAGCAAATGAAGTATTACACCAATTGGACTTGCTCAGAAGTTTGCGAAGCACTAACCTTTCTTTTGGACAACATATTTGTACGTTATGGGAATGCTATATACCGTCAGGTAATTGGTATTCCCATGGGTACGAATTGTGCACCACTTGTCGCAGATTTGTTTTTGTACTGCTATGAGAGAGATTTCATGTTGAGTTTGAATCCTCAATCACAAGAAGATGTTATAAAAGCCTTCAATGATACTTGTCGATATTTGGATGATATTTTTAACTTAGATAACCCTTTCTTTAATGCTCTGATTCCTACAATTTATCCTAAAGAACTCAAATTGAATAAAGCTAACCCGTCCGACAATTATGCAGCGTTTCTTGACCTAGACCTTAAAATTAATAATGGAATGATTTCTTCTAAAATATATGACAAAAGAGATGATTTTGATTTTAATATTGTAAATTTTCCTCATCTTGACGGGGATGTTCCCCGTGCTCCATCTTACGGGGTTTATATATCTCAACTTATTCGTTTTGCTAGAGCTTGTTCATCTATTGACGATTTTAACAGTCGAAATCTCATTTTAACTGAAAAACTGCTTAAACAAGGATATAGATACCATAAACTAAGAAAAACTTTCTCTAAATTTTACTATCGAAATCTCTCGCTTATTGGCAAGTACAAATGTAATCTCAAGGTACTTTTGCGACACGGTATTTCACATCCTGAATTTTATGGTGATGTGATTTACAAACTTCGTAGAATTATTGGACATACCCATTTTCTCACTTTGTTCATCAAATATATAAAACAATTCATTAAAAAGGGATATGATCCTGTATTATTACAACATACTGCATGTTTGGTTGTGAACCCTTTTACAGTTGGCAATCACGCTGGCCTCTTTGCATGTACGCCGACAAGAAAGGTTTAGTACTCTATGAAGGCGACCTCTTAAATCCAGAAATGGAAGGAGAACGTCGGATATCTGTACTATTTCATTTTTGTCGTACCCTTTATTACTTTTCTACAGTTACTCTGTTTGCAGCTCAATCATTGAGTACACTAGCGATAGGTGGATACAGTATGTTCAATTAAATGTTTTTTTTGTTATACATGCACTTTACCACTGTATTTGCTGTCGCGGTTGTTGTAGATTAGTCGGAGAGGGGATACGTTTATTTACACTGTTTGTCTTTTAGGATGGGGATGGAATAAGGGTGAGGTTGGGCGCCCATAAACCGGTTTAAACCCCCGGTGACTTTTGTCACTGACCGTTCCAAGGCGGTACTTCCATCTTCCTCCTATTGAATGTTTGTTTTGTCTTTGTGCGTCTCTTGTTGTTTTTTCTACCCATGTACATTTGCTGTTTCCTTGTGTTGCTGTTCGGGCGAGTGTTTGTTCTGTATGTGGTATTTCCTGCATGACTCATTTTTGTACTTTCAGGTTAGTGGTATCTTCACACCGAAAGCAATATGATTCCAATCATGATTTATGTACAATTCACAATGCTTCTGCCTTTTTGACAAATGAAACATTTACTCGATAGATATACCTTTACGTAGTAGAGGCAGATTAACCCCTCGCTTGCTATTCACGTCAATATACCTACCTGTAAATAGTGAAGACCCAGATGAGACAGCTTCTGCAGGAGCTATCTCATCAGTGTCTGCACTATTTACAAGTTGGTTGTGCAACCAGTGCACACCATAGCAGTGATTGCACAGCGAAATACACAGCGAAATACTTGTACACAGTGAAAATATATATAATTATACAACAGGGCATGGATAAAGAAGGAGAAATGTATTTTAAAATTCAGCAAGCGAAGCGTTAAGACAATCGTTTCTAAACAGGATGTGCTATTTTTTCTAGCGTTTATATTCTCTGAAACGACCAAATGGTCATTATTCATGTTATTCCTAATTTCATAATGTTCCTGCACTCGTCATTTCTTGCACAATAGTCATCAGGTTAAACAACCATTCCCATGTTGAACATTTAGGCATAAATGGATCAATTCAATATATTCATTTTTATAAGGTAAACATTTAAGGGAAGTGACAGCATAGACGAACACTGAATGATGGGATCTATGTAATTTCAAGGCAAACAGAGCAGACCCTGATCTGTTAGCAAAGGCATGAAAAGGTGTTTATATGAATGAAAGAGGTCAAACAAGTTGGTCCATGAACCTTGTTGTGTTTTCTTGTGGTGATGTTCGGGCAGCTTTCGTTTTGTATGTGTTATCTGCATATGTTATCTGTATAACTCATATTTGTGCTTTTATGCTTTTGTTGAATAGAAATGAAAAGATTCTGAAAGTCTTTTGCTCAGCCATATTTCAGATTCTCACGTGCTTCTTCTGTAACCCTTTACTGCTTCAATGTGCATTTTAACACATTTGCAAACGGAGTAGACACAGATCAGACGGCTCCTGTACTATCCATCTGATCAGGGTCTGCTCTGTTTTCTTATTGAATAATATAAGTCAGGTTCCAGTTTCTGTCATTGCCAAAAATGTATTTGTCCATGTGCCGTTCTAATATATAGTTGGTATCCATTATATCTTACATGGATATTCATTTTATCACCTGCCTTGTCAGTGTTGTAATTTGGTGATACTTGACAATATTTTGTACCCAACTACACTCATCTAAATTCATAAAACCTATGTAATGCCTTTTAATACCTTTTCCAACAGTAGACTCATGTCAGATAGCTCCTGTAGGAGCCATCTGATCAGAACATGTTGCTTAGTGAATAATATTAGTCTGAGTCTGTAGTTTCTTCCAAGGCCAAAGTTGTCTGTGTTCAAGAGCCACTATAAAATCAAAGCGTTGCAGACGCTGCAATGTTCTCTGCATGGGATCAATGTGTCGAAAATCAAATTTCTGATATCGACTAAGTGCACATTGGCACGTGTATATATAAGGGAAATAATGAACACTTTTTCGAGTTGGTAAATAAATTGCAGCTGACACTTCAGCCGTTTCCCACAATGTTTATTATCCACCTGAACACTCACAGTTCATGATTGTGATTATCCAATCGCTTGCATAAGGACATCAATTATGCACTTTTTATTCATTGAGTAACTGCCTCTTGGAGCATTCATATTATCGTCACATAATTTCGTCACGTGACTGATATTTGTAAATTCGTGCGTCCTTACATCCTGATATATTTTGTAAATTTTGTTGCACATGCTAAATCAAAGCTAATGTTACAAAGCATTTTCATGTCAGTAATGGTATATATAATTCGCTTTTTATCTAGTAAATGCTCCTTTTCAGCAGATGTATTCAAAGAGGTTGGATCTAAAATAAGCCTAGGAGCACATGGGTTAAAAAAATTAAAGTAATAGATCTGATTTTACACTATTTTCGAAAGTCACAAATTCCTTTGTTAATGATGTTTTAAAGTATTTGGCTCATTGACATCCATGTTATAATTTCTTACATGAATATTAATCAGAGAAAAAGAGAGATTAACTCTTTTGCATGCTTGTGGTAGATTCTTCTGCTGTCCATTGCGTACGCAAACAATTTGGATCCAGATCAGGCCCCACAAAACGTTGGACCAGATAAGAGATACAAACTGTTTCTCACTCAGGCTCTACTAAGCAAATTAAAAATCAGAAAAAATGGATCGGATGACAAATTCACTTAGCACGTATATAGTTAACGGGTTAATTCATTTTATCTCTTTCCAGGGTGAAATAAGATACACACTGACTGGTGGTTTTCCTGGTAGATACTCTTTCCGCCTGGACGAGGTCACAGGTGCCATAATTTGGAGAGGAGATTTATTACTCAAACATGTATTCAAATACTTCCCAGTAAGTCTTGAAAAATGAATCTTTTTTAACCAAGTCAATTGGAAACACTTATTCAGATGCTGCAAACGGTGTAAATCAATATTAGCTGCCAGTTTGAAAAATCTGAGGCTTTGCTTAATAATCTTTGTATTTAGTCAGTCAAGTATAATTTCATTCACTGACACATGCAAGGTAGATCTTTATCAGAACATGTCAGGTAATCTCGGTCTACAGTAAATGAAATTATTAAAAGGCTTTTTACAGCAATGTGTATATTATAGTCAGAGTACGGCACCTGAGATGTTTTAATGTCTGTGAAGTGTCTGAATTCTATGTCAATAGTATGTCCAGAGGCCAAAATAAGATGTGTACTTTAAATCATTTTCATAGATCTTAAGCAGCTTTATAATTCTTACCGGTTCTATGTCGTGACTTCTTTCGTCTCCTCCAAATGACTCTTAAGAGGGAATGCAATATAGTGTTTGATGGGTAAATGGCAAATATAGTATTTAACCCTTCGCTTGCTGAAGTTTATCCATGCCCTGTTGTATAATTACATATATCTTCACTGTGTACACGTATTTCGCTGTGAAATCACTGCTGTGGAGAGCACTTGTTGCACAATCAACTTGTAAATAGTGCAGAACCTGATGAGACAGCTCCTGCAGGAGCTGTCTCATCTGGTTCTTCTCTATTTACAGGTAGGTATATTGACGTGAATAGCAAGCGAAAGGTTAATACACTATGAGTAACATTTATTGTTAATCCCACACACTACTGTAGCTGTATCAGCTTTCTCAGCAGGTTTGTTAAACTTGACTGTTCATGGAAATTGGCAAGTTTCCAGTTGGACATATATTCTTTTAGTTTTAGAAAACAGGGTTCCAGGTAAGAGAAGTGTTTTGGATATATAGGTTAAATATGTATTCAGAGATACAAATAATATGCATAAATTAAAACGTTCTCAACAATTCTTTATTTCTTCACCAAATTCCATTGTTTGCCCACTCTTAAACATTGTGTCAATGAGACGACGTTAAATAGTAGTAACAACATACATATTATTTTTTCAATAATGATTTAGATTTCTCTACTATCACGCATCTTGTTTATACTCATAAGAATTACATGTATGAGGCAATTGTCTTCACATATACGCCTTTTAACGCCTTTGGAAATGGAGTAAACTAAGATCATATGGCTTTTTTCGATGCCTTCTGATCAGGGTCTGCTCTGAAATTATTATAGAGCTGACTCTAAATGCTTATCTCAATACTAAACACCCTGTACACATATGTCATTATAAAAGTCCAGTAAATAGATATTTATGATGGCATTATTCCTTACTTAAATATTCAACAGGAAAAGGGCTATTAGTCCTGCAGCGGTATAGATGAACCTTCGATTATGGTGAATAGTTTTTTTCTCGTTTGATTATTGTCAGGGATTGTTGGCACTCTTTAAATATGCCGGGCGCCACCTTAAGGACAAAATCATAAAAAATATGTTACAATTCATACATTCGTAATGTTTTGAAACGTAAGGGCTAACAGTAACTAAAATAAACTGAACTTGACTTTACTACTTTTCCATTGTTTAATACTGTTAAATCAAGCGTATTCGCCAATATGGCTTCCAATATGGTGGCTAAGCTATGTAAAGCATATTTTTTTTACTTGAAAAATGATAAGCATTCCGATGGATTCATCAAAAGTATAGTTGTTTTTCTCGTTTGATTATTGGCAGGGTGTTTTGGCACTCTTTAAATATGCCGGGTGCCACATTGGCACCCTTGAGGGTTTCGATTAATTCAGGATGGCGTCCGAAATGGCGTCCGCGAGTGAGGACAAAATCATAAAAAATGGTACAGTTCATACATTCGTAATGTTTTGAAACTTTTGGGCTAACAGTAATTAAATTGAACTAAACCTGTTAAAAATAGCGTCTACTACTGTTAAATCAAGCATATTCGCCAATATGGCCCCCAATATGGCTTCCAGTATGGCGGCCAAAGCTATTAAAAGCACGTGTATTATTTACTTGAGAAATGATAAGCACTCCGATAGATTCATCAAAAGTATAGTTTTTCTCGTTTGATTATGGTCAGGGATTGTTGGCACACGTTAGATATGCCGGGTTCCACATAGGCACCCTAGAGGGTTTCAAAAAAATCAAGATGGCGCCCAAAATGGCGTTTGAGAGTTAGGACAAAATCATAAAAGATATGTTACAATTCATACATTCGTAATGTTCCATTAAACTTATGGGTTAACAGTGATTAAATTGAACTAACTTGTTAAAAATAACGTTTACTACAGTCAAACCTGTCTTATGTGACCTTCAGTGGGAGAAAACCAAGAGGGTCACATAAGACAGGTAGTCACATAAGACAGTCGATAATGCAGTTTTTTCTCCAAATTTTATAACTTCATTTCAGTGGTTCTATATTATAAAAGTGAACAGAATTATGCATGTGTCTTTGGAATAAAATATAAATAAATGGAATAGATGTTACGTGTTCTAAATAAGAGTAATAACCTTGGACATTTAATACTTGATAATGTTATATGTGCACTGTTCAGTTTTAATTCACCCATCCTTATGAATTCCCTAATGTGAAATTAGATGTAACACGTATTTGACTGATCTCGATTACGCCCATGAGCAAATACTTGCCTCCAGCTCTCAAAGGTCTCATACGCCAGTTTCACATCCTGTGTCACCTTATACAGCTGAAGGTCACATGTGCATATAAAACACGACAAAACAATATTTGCTAATGTGCAATTCAGGTCTTGTGCTTTTGTTAGATCTGCCAGGGTTGTGTTTTTGTAAGAAAAGGTATCATTTCTATGAAAGGTATGTATACAGCTTTTATTTGTTCTGATTACGGTTTAAGCCTGTACTCTAGAATGTTAACAAAGAACCTTCAATGGAAGAACCGATTTGTGAGCTGCATAATTATAAGTCCATGCTGAATATTGATACGCCGCCGAATTAAAAATGATATAAAAGGTAGAATTGGTGTAGCAGAATTATTAATTCCTTCATTAAATAGATATATTTATGGATTATGTTATCATCGGGGGCTTGCTTAATTAGGTATACATTGTTTACAAATGATATAAATATATGAAAATTAAAGTAAAGCAACACAACAAACGGTTAAAAGACAAAACACAAAAACAAAAACTAGCCTTTAGCACGAAACTTGTTTTCTACTATAAATTCTGAAGGGAGGTGATCCCCGAGAGCAAAAATTGCAACACAAAAAGAGAAAATTGCAGACTCGGTTTTATTGAGTCTGTTCATGAACAGTAATTGAAAGTGCAACACTGCTCAAGCCCCCTAGCACCGGCTTAAGCGGTATTCAATTTTCAGAACAAGAAGTACTGAAATTCATTACCTCGAAGGATCAGAAGGTATAACAACACTGAGAATGACTATAATGAAAATTACTTTATACCTTCTAATTAATATTCATAAGTATGTAAATGAGCTGATTGGCATGCATATATCTTAGAATGTGTCTCTGCTATAACTTCAATTCCCGCTAATTTCTAAACAGTAGACAACGTCAGCTGTAGTAATTATAAAACCGCAACAAATCTATAGCTTTATGTAAAATATGGTGGGTGGGGTTAAATTGAAAGGTCTAAAACGTTATTACATTACTCATTAAGTGATATTTTTATGAAATATGTTGTCATTTGGAGATTGTTGAAGAAGGTCTACATATTGTTTATAAATATATGAGAATAAAAAGGAAGAGTTTATAAGGCAACATAATAAACGGTTATAAAACACCTAGAGTTTAGCACGAACAAAGTTTTTCTAGCATTACTTTTTACCTTCTAATTAATATTAATAAGTATATAAATAAACGTATTAGCATGCAAATATCTTAGAATGTGTCTCGACTATAACTTCAAATTACATTCCTACTAATTTCCAAACTATAAACAACCTCAGCTGTTGTAAATCAGATAAAACCGCAAATTTATTATAGTTTTACCGAGCTTCGCTAATGTAAAATATAGTGGGTGGGGTAAAAGTGTAATATATCAAAACCCTCAAGGGTGCCAGGGTGGCACCCGGCGGACATTCAATCAGGGCCCTTTCCTCTTCTCATATCGACAATAAAAAACTATACACCGCAGTCGAAGCTTCTGGCCAAAAATCAAGTTTCGCTGCAGGACTATAATGAATATCAACACAATGAGGTTTTGTTGAAAGGTAAAAAAAACTAAACGATGGATCAGTATGCCTGTTGTTTTTCAGGTGAATATGCTTGTGACTGCATTTGACAACATGCTCCCGCTCGAAAGCGTCACTGAAGATTTGCTAATCATATTAACAAATATCACCACTTAAACACGTCTTACATCAGTAACCGGCAATAGATACACTGTAAGTAGAGCCTACCATTTTTGTTGTATCTTTGTGTAGCAAAGAATTTGCAGTTTCGTGAAATCTAATTAGTCAGTTTGACTCCAGATAACTATTGATATCCGTTGTGCTTTTCCAGAAGAAAATAATTTTGAGATGTGAAATGTGAAAGGTGAAACTCAGAAAATCTTTTTTGCTAAATATAGTGGTTGTTAAGTAATTCTTTTGGTAATCATTTATAAGACAAGCGGAGCTGTATTCTTTTGATTATTATAGTGCTTCAATTCGTTCTGTGTAGATTCGTCTGCTAAAAATTGTAGCATAGTGTCGTTGTTCAACATATACTTCTTTATGGCATTAAACCATTCCCGCATAGGCTATATTTAGATGCAATATCTTTGAATAAATCTACCGGAATTAAATATATACTAAAGAAAAGGACAATTTTGGAATTGTGTAGTAGCTGAAATAACTGTGATAAATAGAGCATTTGCAAAATGGTTAAAAACGTGCATTTTACAGAGGCTTCAATATAAGAGAATTGGTTAATATTCATTTAATTAACATTTTCCTTCATACATATTTTTAATTTGCAAACAGAGTAGACCTAGATCAGGTTGCTCCTATAGGAGGCGTCTAATCAGGGTATATGCTCTATTTGCTTATGAAATTATAAAATATATAAATCTACATATGGTGTACATATGCCATCATAAAAACGTTCAACTGATAAATATTCATGATGTCAACATTTCTGGTATGAATATTCAACAGGGAAAGGGTGATTAATATGGTGCTAATATGTTATTTCCTACAGGAATAATTATCAGATAAATGGTTAATTTACACTTTACTTCATAATTTCAGATGCCTGTCGAGGCTGTAGATTTTGGACATCCTTCGAGATTTTCAATCGCCAGTCCATGAACACCTTCAATAAATAAAAATTATGCTCTTATCTGACAATTCGCGATCCTTAATTTTTAAGCTATAAACGGATTTAAACCCCAGTGATGTGGTTTTGCCACTGACCGTTCCAAGACGGCACCCTCTATGTCACCATTGCTTTTATTTGTGTGTCTTTGTACTTGTGTGTTTGTTTGTGTTTGTGGTTTTCGTATCGTGTGTGTGTGTTCGCATTTGTGTTGATCTTGTATCTTTGTACTTGTGCGTTTGATCGTGTTCAATATTTCAATCTCCTCTGCGAGTGAATGTGTGTATGGGGGATGTGGGTTAGATGTGCGGGTTTCGGGTGTGTGCTGGTGTGTGTGGGGGGGGTGTTGGGTGCGGGTGTGTTTGGTTGTGAGTGTATTGAGGATGGAGATGTGTGTGTGTGTGTGTGTGTGAGCGTTGTGTGTGAGCGTTGTGTGTGTGGGGGGGGGGGGTCTGCGTGTGTATGTGTATATATCGCTTTCTCTGGTGATGGTGGCAATAGTTCAATCTCCTCTGTGTGAATGTGTGTTTGGGGTGTGTGTGTGTCGGTGGGTGAGTGGGTAGGTAGGTATTTGGATGTGTGTGTGCGTGCGTGTGTGCGCGTGTGGGTGGGGATGGGTGTGTTTGTTGTGTGTGTGTGTGTGTGTTTGTGTGTGCGTGCGTGCGTGCGTGCGCGTGTGAGTATATAAATTGCTTTCTTTTGGTAATGGTGGCATTTTTGTGCGTCGCTTTTCCTGCTTGCATTTACTACTTTTTCATTTAAGTATATGACAGTAACTGTTGTGCAGTCTCAAGTCTTTTTGTCGTTTGAAAAGTAGTACTTTAAAACATTCATTCCTCTTGAAATAGTGAATTTAATTTTTAGAAAAAAAATCTTCAAAAGTTCACTTTCTACATACGAGTAGATCGAGTCGGCTTCTATTAAATCTTGACATTTTTCCTGTTGATTCGTGGACTGAAAGTGGACAGTATCAACATAACATTTCCGGGCAAGAAAATGCCTTTTGCGGGTTTTATTTTGTCGGACTAAATTCTGTCCGACAAAAATTCGCAGCAATGATTGATTTGAAATTGATGATTATACAACGCAATTAAAGAAAACTAAATATAACCATTGCTGTTGTAATTGTGTTTTCAATAATGATGGATAAAAACCATCAAATTTAATGTTTTAACAGCACCATAAAGGTCGACGAAAGGGTCTGCAGAAGTCCACATATTAAGGAGCCCGTTTCATAGAGGCTATTAACAAAAGACTGGGTCACGAAAATAAACTCTGTATTGAGAAAACTATGTGATTTCAAAATGCACGAATCGATAAGATACCACGAATCCATAGGAATTGATTATACATGTGGTGAATGTACCACTCATTATACCATAAGAATAATAAAACTGTAAAATATATCGCGCTGTATTTTTGACACAGCGGTCACAAAAAATATAAATGGAAAAGTAGTAAAGTCAAGCGGGCAAAGCTATATGCAAGACGCAACCACCACCAAAACACCGATAGACAGCATGACACACACACACACACACAACCACACACCCAAACGCACACACACACGAAATGAACACAGAAAACACCAAAAGACACACAAGAAACAGGGACAAACGTTCCACAACATGAACAAACCACAAGCACAAAGACGCAAGGCACACAAAAGGAAGGGTGACAAAGAGAGTACCGCCTTGGCACGGTCAGTAGCAAGAACACCACTGGGGGTTTAAACCGGTTTACGGACGTCCTAACCTCACACTTCTCTCAAAGTCACCCTAGCTTTACATATATTGTAAATAAAGGTATCCCCGCCGGACTTACCCACAACATAGACGACGGTGAACACAGGACAACATGTAAAACAAAGCATAATAACTGTGACAAACCGTCAAATATGTACTCAGTGTCTTTGCTGAAGCCGTTAAGGGCACGACAGGGAAAAAGTAATACATGAGTCTGGTAAGCTCCTCCTGTATCCAAGTTTAAGAGTATACCATCATAGAGTACTACCCTCGGCCTGTCATCGCGCAAGCAAAGAGGGAAGCGTAGCTACCGACTGTAAAAGGGTCGAGTATTCTAACACGACAGTGAACCGTCGGCATATATACAAAGAATTCAAACCACACACAGTCAAATGTAATTTCACATTTCTAAATCTGTAAATACGATTGCTCTGGCTTAGAGGTTGAAGACAGACATAATGTAAAAGATTTAGTTATTCACTTCAATGTCAAAGGTGAAGCATTTTTACTTGAAAGTGTTTTCTGTTGAGATTTAGCCCTTTACTCGTATACCGTCAAGAGTGAAAGTCGGGTAGAATAAATAATACGGCAAAGATAGTGAAACCGGCGGTTTTATCGAATTCTCCGGGAAAAGTATTTTGTATTAAAGCATGTTGTGTTAGAATCGAAATAACAAAATAGTAGCTGTGCATTATCGCACATTTGATCACAGTTAGTCCTTGAGATGTTGGCAACACATCTCAACTCTTGTTATCTAAAGCGCGATAATTCAAAGCTACACATTTGTTACTTCTTAAATAAATATATTGCAATGTGTACTATATACGTATATCTGCTATAAATATAATAGCAGTGTTCACACATGCGTAGCTCGATACCGCACAATTTTATGGCGTCCCGTGTAAGACCAAGGTTGAGTCCTGAGACTGAGTTCAGAGAAGAGTAGAAAAAAACGAAAACTAATAAATAGATAAGCTAACAACTAATTCAAAATGCATGGAGAAGATAGGAGATTGTTCACTTAAAGGAAAATATTCAAATACACTCCCAGGTTGCATCGTTTCTGTTCGATTTGTGGTTAGTAGTCAGTTCGTTTTTGTTAAAAAAAATCCATGACGTATCTCACATTTTGTGTTTCTGTTATTCTATAGAATCATATAGGTATATTTCCAATTGATTATTTTAATGTGACATAATAGACATAAATTAAAATCTATATTAGTATGTGTACATTGTTTACATTTGGAGGCTTCAGTGTGGAGATGTTTATTATTCAAACTTCGTTTTTACTTTGTATCGGTTTTCAGTATAGACCCATCATTGTAGCAATATTCTTCGACCAGTTAGACAGAAAGTAACACTAGTAAAGAGATGGAGAAAGTTAAAAGAATACACGGAATAATAATAAGAAACAAGAGTGCTAGAGGGCACAATATACGCCCGTCGAGGTTTTGTTTAACATAAACTGGGGTTAACGTATTTGTTAAATTCAAATTCTAAGTCCAATTTTGCGACCAAGTTTCAAGGTTGTAAATAGGCACACTTTAACAAAAAACCTTAACCAAAAATTCTAAATTAAAAAGTGCCATAATTGTGTCTACATGTTTGAGATGAAGATGAAGCTTCTGATGGTGAACAAATGTTTCAAGTTTAAAAGCTTTATCTGGAAGGATTATGTAAATGAGTGGACTTTAACCAAAACCTTAACCAAAATTTCCAAGCTAAAAAGCGTCATAATTATATCAAAATGTTAGACAGAGTTATGTACTCTTGCCTACAGGTGAGGCTTGTGATGTTGAACAAGTGTGCCAAGTTAAATGCTTAATCTCAAAGGGTTATGTAAATAATTGGACTTTAACCAAAACCTTAACCAACATTTCTAAGTTGAAACTGGGCATAATTCTGTCAAAACGTTGGCCAGAGTTATGTACTCTTGCCTACAGGTACAGCTTGTGATGGTGAACAAGTGTGACAAGTTTCAATGCTTTATCTCAAAGGGTTATGTAAATAAATGGACTTAAACAAAGCCTCAACCAAAAGTTTTAAGTTAAAAAGGGAATGATTCTGTCATAATGCTTGACAGAGTTGTGTACTCTTGCCTACAGGTGTAGGTTGTGACGGTGAACAAGTGTTCCAAGTTTAAAAGCTTTATCTCAAAGGGTTATTATCTCTATCTCAAAGGGTTATGTAAACAAATGGACTTTAAGAAAGCCTTAACCAAAATTTCTAAATCAAAAAGGAGCATAATTCAGTCAAAAAGATTGACAGAGTTATTTACTCTTGCCTAGAGGTGAAGGTTGTGACGGTGAACAAGTGTTCCAAGTTTCAAAGCTTTATCACAAAGTGTTATGTAAATGTCCAATTTTAGCGACCTTGGCCTTGGATAAACGAGCCGGAACTTGGCAGGCTACTGTAGCATGTTTAGATAAACATTGTGGTTAAATTTAGAAGGGATCCACCAAGGGGAACATGACTTAGAGATGTTACAGACGGACAGACGGACCGACAGTCAGACGGACAGACGGACAGACAGCGCCATTCCATAATACGTCCCTTTTTTTCAAACGGGCGTATAAAAAGAAACTGTTGAAAAAATTAAAAGCCTTGAAAGTAACCTTACATCGGAAAAAACAATATACAGTCACGATTTCTCTGAGGATACAGATATAGACTAAGAAACGGAACTTCAAAATTGCACTTTCAATAAACTTAGTCAAGATGGGTCAGTTTCCCTAGATGGTTTTCTCTCATATGAAGAAATTACAAAGTCACTAAAAGGCATGTCAAATAATCGTAGTCCTATGTCAGATGGATTCACCCCTGAAATTTTCAAAGTATTTCGGAAGAAAATAGGGCAATTTGTTTTACGATCTATAAACTATGGGTATAAAATGGGCGATTTACCTATTACACAAAGAGAGGGAATTATTACTTGCATACCAAAAGAAAATAAACCAAGACAATTCTTAAGATAATAGACCTATATCGCTGCTGAGCTGTATATACAAGAAAGCGTCTGGTGCAATTGCAAACAGACTTAAACAAGTTTTAGATAAATTAATTCATGAAGACCAAACAGGAGTTATGTCGATTCTTGAGTCAAAATACAAGACAGGTTTATGATATTATGCAATATACAGAAGAACATAGTATACCTGGTCAACCAGGGTGGTCATCTGTCAAATTTCTTCACAATCAGTCGTGGCTGCAGACAAGGGGATCCGATATCAACTTATATATGTTTATTATGTGCAGAAATACTGGCATTTAAATTACGAAATAACACAAATATTAAAGGTATTACAATTAATGGAACAGAATACAAATTATCCCAATATGCAGATGATTTATCTATTATGTTAGATTAATCTAGTTTGTCTCTAAATGAAACATTAAACGAATTGCACAGAATTTCAAAATATTCTGGTTTAAAAGTCAGCTTTGAAAAAACACATGTAATATGGATATGACGCAAAAAGAACAGTACTGATTCGACTAAAACAAAGTGGAAACTTTCATGGGGAGTAAATAGGTTTAAATTGTTAGGGAGTATATTTGATGTGGACATTTCAAACATGGCTATGCTCAACAATACTGAAAAAAATTAAAAGCACTGATATCTAATTGGAATCGACGGTATTTAACTCTTTAAATCACAGTAATTAAAACACTATTCCCCCCATCTTAATCACCTCATTATGTCACTTCCGAATCTCTCTAATGAAATCTTAAAGGAAATAAATTCAATGTTCTTTGACTTCATTTAGCAAGGGATTGCGAAAATAAAAAAAACAGGGTTAGTTAAACAATACAGTCTAATTGCGATAACTCGGATGCTTGCCGGACCGCATATTAAATCCAAATTATCGCATGTTTCGAGTTATTGCATTTTCAACTCACAGGTCGGCCATGACTTGTCTGTCGTAATTTTAGATGTATCATAAAAAATACTCAATGTACAGTGTTAAGAGTACAACTGCATGAAGTAGTATAGTCAAACCTTACCTGCACTTATCTTGGAACAAAATACGACATTTAACTACTTTTCATTTCAGTTTCTTAACACTTACGATGCTGACACACACAAAAATCATCTGCTCATATATTTTGAAATATTGTCCAAATTTCTCACAACCCTGGTGAATGATTGTTTAAATCTATGTGCATATTGAATAACAATCGCCCTTGGATGATAGGGGTTAAAATAAAACGAGTGATTTTTGATGGTTGTTGACACCCTCACTGACCTCGAGTAACATCCTGTAACCCTTTGCCTGTTATGAAAATTTGCACATGTGAAGAATCCCATCTGCTTCTAATGCTTTTATTAAAACTTCACAAATTCGCTTTTATTTATTGTAAAAATGTTGACTGAGCGTCAAATATCTTGGATCTGGATCAGACACCGAGTTACTCGGTCTCTCATCCGGATTTAATATGTTTGCATACATGCCATGACGCTTGCGGACCAGCAGGTTAAGGGTTAAAAGTGTCATTTAGCCATGTTGAAATAAACACAACACAAATGAAACAAAATCAAACATAGGGCAGACTACACGTTTATAATTATGAATGTGATGTTGGAAGTGAATTACACGCATGCTCACGTATGTCCACGGAATTGAGGAATATGCAACACAAAAGTCAGTAGAATATTGGTGCAGTTCATTCTTTTTTCTTTCTTTCTTAATTTAGTGAAAAAAAGTCTCCTCTTACTTCTGTCGTAATTCAGATCGGTCAAATATTTCTTACACCTAGTTTCACATTAGGAAACTCGTAAGGATGAGTGCATGAATTAAAATTGAACAGTGCACACACTTTGCTGGTTTTCTCGGCAAAATTCAAACCTGAAAATGGACAGCTTATTGCTGACTATCTGTGTCACGTTGTGTAACCATCAATCAGGTGAGAAATTAACAATAGAACAGGAACGTTGTAGCATAAAGGTGTGAAAAATATGACGTGCGACAACCTTAAGCACTGCCAATCTCACCGATCCGAGTCAATCCGATATAAACAGTGGAATTAATGAAGGAAGGGGCCTGTCTACACATCCGAAATTTTGAATTTTCCGGGTTTTTCATTTCCTTTTAATTGCATCATTTTTATATAGAAAACAATAGGCAGTGTACTGGGACTTTTCAATACGAACGATTTATCCCGTCATTACGAGAAAACGAATTATTGCAATTAGACTGTACTTTGAAGGGGGTCTTAAGATGATAAATTTAAAATGTTTTTATAGAAGGTTTAAAATCAACTTGGTTGAGAAGATTAACAACAAACTATGGTAAATGGAACAAAATTCTAGAATGTTAAATTGATTATAGTAAAATTTTCTCTTTAGGATCCGAGTATCTACAAAAATGTGGGAAAGAAATATTAAACCCATTTTGGCAAGATGTCATTAAAGCTTTCCATAAAAAACAAACATCATACACTCATGAAAACATAACAGACTTAATGGCTAAACCATTATTCTATAACAAAGATATTAAAATAGGTAATATGTATGTGTTTTACAAACCTTATTTTAGAAAAGGGATTTCATAAATAAATGATCTATTACCTCTGAAGGAAACTTCTACAGTTATCAGTCTTTTTGTGAAGTCGATGATATGCGTATTTACTGTAACATATTACGGTCTTATAGATATTATAAAAAGATTTTTAAATAAATTTAGCTAACAGTAACACTGCAGTGACAAGATTGAACCAAAATTTTCAGATAGACGATAATGATTGGAGAGAAATCTACAATACTATATTTAAATATAATTTCAGTACAGAAATAAGGTGGTTTCAGTATCAAATAAACCATAGAATTCTTGCAACACAAAAATACCTTTTTAATATCAAAATTTCAAACAGTCCTAATTGCAGTGTTTGTGTTGAAATAGAAACAATGCAACATATGCTTTGATTATGTCCAGAAACAGAATTATTTTTAACAAAAGTTCTGCGGTCGATGCAATTAGCCCATTAATACTTTTATATATGAGAATATTAAACATTTCATATTCAATGGCTGATATGACTATTCTGATAGAAACAAAGTACTATATATATCTGACCAGAAAAAGAAAAGGAAAACTTTCAATAATATTGAAAAACAATATAAAGCTCTGAGATACATAGCAACAAGGGATAATTATCTTGAATTATCTTGCATATAACTGAAATACTGTTGGTCGGACGTTAAACCCAACTCCCTCACTCAATCACTCTTGAACAGTTTGATCAGACATTGTCAAAATATTGTGATCTAGTTCAGGAATAGATTCATCCATATATATTACAATATCTAAAACGTAAATAAGGCCTTGACAATTATCTTTTCCTGCATAGATTTAAACATTGATATATGAAAAAACGTGAAATAGTAATACATGTATTATTGAAATGAGAGAACCCCATCAAGCATTTTTCCATCTTTTTTAAAGAAAAAAATTAACTATCAGGATACTCTAGGTGTGATTTATTAAGTATAATTATAATTATTGTATATGTTTTTTTTTCATTTTTTTCTTTTTTCTTTCTTCTTTTTTCTCAAATTCATAGAAACTCCCCGTCAAAATAAAAGTCAAAATATAAATCAATAAAACTTTTTTGTTGAAACAACATTGTTTACAATTGATTACCATTGATTTTATCTGCTTGTTAAAGTACAAAAATGAGTCATGCAAGAAACACCACTTACAGAACAAACAGTCGCCCGAACACTTATGTAACCATTGTACTTATCATACACATGAATCAATGCTACTAACCTACCAAATGATTGTAAGGTATGATGTGGGATGATCCCCCCCCCCCTCGACCCTCAAATACCTATGACGGGGAGAATAAAGCATATAAAAATATGATAAGTACAGTCAGTACACATGAGTCGTTCTTATGCTTCCATCCTTTGAACCGTCATTCCTTCAACACAATGAATCGCTCAATATCGCATATTATTTAGTCAAGTTTAACCTCAAAAGCGTTTAGGCGTTTTCTGCCTGCAAAAATGACCTTGCTTTATTCCCTCTAATTACGAGGGAGAATTAATTTCTGACCATATGATCTTAACGTGAGGCATAATAATGTGTATTAATGAGAAACGTATGAGACACGTTGCACTAATATGTCTTTGATAGCCTTTAAATGGATACGTTGTAGGTCATTTCCACCAACAAGTAAAATGTGTAGACCTTGAGGTCCTGTACTCGCATAAGTGTTACCGAGCAAAGGATTGTCTTTGTTTTCCTGAATTGGCAGTATACAGTATGCCGATTCATAATTAGAGCGGAATGACCAAGGGTGTAAAATATTTCTGTAACTTTGGCAAATGACATGAACCGTACGGAACAGAATTTAGCCTCTAAGTCATCATAGATGCCTGTGTTGCATGGGTATGAAAGGCATGTTATCATCCGCCAGTCGCCATAAGCCTTCGGAACTTTACCGATTGGCGAAATATGCAAGCTAGAAATACAGAGGTGTCTGAAACAGGTCTGCAAGTCTATCGAGTGACATTGTTGTTATATTTTCTGGTCCTTCGAGATCATTAGTTTTGATGGTATAATATTTTAAAATTGAATACTGTTTAAGCCGGTGCTAGTGGTCGTGAGCACTTTTAATTACTACTTATAAACAGAATCATTAAACCTCAAATTTTCTCTTTTAGCATTGCTACTTTAGCTTTCGAAGGAGCTCCCACTTTCAGAATATTTTACTTCACAACAGTAGGTGTTAAGTGCCCGTGTGGCGGCTGTAAAAAGTCGCCCATACTTCATTCCCAGTGCTGCCACATCATTCGGTCCCTCGGGACCACTAGATTTGATGGTATATATTTTGAAAATTCAATACTTCTTAAGCCGTTGCTAGGGGGCGTTAGCAATATTGCACTTTTAATTACTACTTATGAACAGACTCAATAAAACCGAGTCTGAAATTTTATCTTTTAGCATTGCTACTTTTGCTTGCGAAGGATCTCCCACTTTCAGAATATTATTATTATTATACCCCCACAATCGAAGTTTTTTGGGGGTTTACTGAAGTCACCATGTCCGTCCGTCTCTTCGTCCTTTCGTCCGGATATATACAGATAGAACACATTGACCACAAGTGCAGTGCACAATGCCTATAAATGTCTTCAGGATTTTTTGTTATTCTCAAAATATGGTTTGTCCAGATCAAAACTTTCAAAGTATAAAAGTTATTTTTGGAGTTATTGTCCTTAAAGATATTTTTGTGTAAAACTCTGGCTCCTTTTAATAAATGATTTTTTCCGGAGCTTTTCTCTGTCATACCTAAACAAAACGTTTTTTAATTGTGCATGTTGTTGAACATTATTTGAAGTTCTGCACCTGCAGTAAACGTTTTGAATGAATGATCTCCCTTTTCGTAATCTAAAAAAAGAAAATTTAGCGATCGGGAGCTTCATTGCTTTAACCCCATTTCTGTGTCAAATATGCTAGAGGGGGTATTAATCACCTTTATTGGCAGTTCTAGTTATCATTTGTAACAATTTGTCTTTGTGAAGGCACGCAAGTGCCGCAACAGTCTTTGGTGCTATGTATTCAATTTTGAAACCTCTGCCAAACCCTTTCTCAAATAGTTTTGCCTGGTCAACTTTATCACAAAGTTGTAAATATTTTGCTAAAATCTCTGCCGTAACTGAAGTAATACCTAAGTTAAAGCGTATACCTAATTCAGAACGTTGACAGTTAGAGTCTTATGGGACGGAAGCCGGTAAATCGAGGTCGGAAATGTTCCAGCCGCAGGCAATCGCTGGGTTATAAAAGTGGGAGTGCTCTTTGACAAGAATATCGAACGTGATTTGGCGGCATGCTTGTAGCGACTCTTATCCTCTACACTGTATCGCTAAGGAATACCAGATACCGGATGAATACTAGGATAGCAGAGAGTCACATACCAGAGTTTGATCATTCTTTTTTTGACAATTAACTTTTGAGGTCGATATTAGAAAAATGTCCGAATTGTTGTCCACAGATCCCATTTCTGCACTAGGCTTTGTCATTAACAACATCTAGGGGAAATATATTAGCTTACAGTATAACGTGTTCTTTAACGCTTATTTGTTACGCAAAAGACTGTTGATATTGAATAAATTGCAGACTGCAGCAGATGCATGAATCAGGACATTCGGTAATGGGTACCAGACCTGATCAATCAATTTTGGTACTGCAGCAGGACAGCAAATGAAGCCCAAGTTTTGTTGGTGAGCCCAATAGTGATTGATATATCCGTGTTCATGTATATACTAATGTTTACCGCAATCTATTTGTCTTGTAAGCCCTTTTCAATTGAGTTTATGGACAGAAATGAATTCAATTTCATGAACATACGTACTCGTAATGCCTGCCTGGGGCAGTCCTTAACCCAGTTGCGCCCCGTGGATTCTACCATGTTTATATAACGGATTTGAAATATTCAGAATGTGATAAAAATAGTGTTCATTACTTATTAATTTTCGGTCCTTCGGTGTCATTAGTAAATGATGTTATAAGTTTTAAAAATTGATGCTAGGTGCGTGAGAACTATTGTATTGTTAATTACTTCTCATAAATAGACCGTGTCTACAATTTTATCTTGTCGCATTGTGCAACGTTTGCTTTCGAAGAATCTACCACTTTGTGGCACTTCTATGTCATCAGTTGACACATGTATTGCTTCCAACACTATTGTGTGTTAGGAAATACATTCAGAGTCACAGTTTCACCATTTTAGTGCAATGTATTTAACTAGAGATGTCAGCCTGTTGAGGATTGTAATCATTATATAAATATTGGCACATGCAGTATACTTTTAATCTGCACTAATTAGCACGCCTTACGAATGACACTACAACTAGCTAGAAATCAAAAGTAGGTAAGGACTCCATTTACATTTCAGAAACACAGGCGACTCTGAGCATATACAGATGTACTGTGCCAAACAATTTGCTTATACATATGTAAATAAAAAAGAAGTAAAGTCAAGCAGGGAAAGCCACATACAAGACGCAACCACCACCAAAATATCGATAGACAACAAAACACAACCAAACACTCAAACACAAGCACACACACTCACACTCACACACGAGCTGTACACCAGAAAACACCAACAAACGCACAAGCACAAACATGAACAAAAGCACAAGTACAAAGACAAAAGACAAACAACGAAAGTATCGCTTTGGAACGGTCAGTAACAAAATCTCCACTGGGGGGTTAAACCGTTTACGGACGTCCTTACCTCACATTTATCTCAAAGTTACAAACAAATAGTGTAACAAAGGTTTCTCACATACCTTCCCTTATCTCCGAGTTAGAACAACAGGTTAAGATTTCCTTATCTGTAACACGTGTAAGATCACTTTAGAATATATGACGTCATATATGACGTCAAGCCATGGAAACCTATGTTTACATGTCATTTAAACGGCGAAATACACTTTTTTTGATATGTGAGAAAAAGAATCTGATGCTCGTTGTCTTTTAAGATCACATCTTCCTAAACTCACCAAGAAAATGTTATTAAGCTCGCCAAGGCTCGCTTAATGACATTTTCTAAGGCTCGTTTAGGAACATGTGATCTTAAAAGACAACTCGCAACAGATTCTCTATATCCCCGCCGGACTTTCTAACAACATGGAAAACAGCGAATACATTCCAATATGTATAAAATAGCATAACACCTGTAAATAATCAGTAAAGTATGTACTCAATAGGTTTTTTATTTAGGAGGGTCCTGAGACGTTTATCTTTAATGATATCAAAATTACAAGTAATGAAATGACCAACTGGTTTCTAGCAAAAGCTTGAAACGCTACAATCCCGAGAGGTAGGATTATTGACATCAATATTAAAGGCAGAGACAATTTTATTGTAGTTTAAGATAACATTCCTAATAGGTTTATTATATTTATAACAGATGATAGGTGATTCAAAGTTGATGAAATATTTAGGAATAGTATCGATTACATTCTAATCACGAAATTTACTTTGAATATCAAAACAATCGATATCTTTTTTTCGGAATTGAAGTTTCAGAAAATACCTTTATGTTTATATTCTTTATCAATACGGCGACGAAGAACATGCTGTGTGTATTTTTGTGTAATTAAGGCAGTTTTAATTAACGGATCTGTACGCATATAGATTGGATCAGCCTCTTCGTCTATGGACCTGAGACAAAAAAGGTAAAGACGATAAACAAGGTAACATGGAATGTTAGTAAGTTTGTTCCAGAATGGCATGTAAATCATGAATAGACATATTGCGACGTCATTTCGGCTTAATATCACCATTTCTACGTGTATCATGTGATCTACTTTTAAATTTTCCAAAAGAAAATATAGAGAAAACAACGATGACAATAGCTTTAGGGATATTGTCACTAAAACCACATATTATTTTCTGTGGCCATGAACAGTTTTAACACTTTAGGGATTGTCCTACGTCGTGTTTCTGTCTCAACAATTTCCTTAACAACATCTCTTAAACAACTAAACCATTTTTTGAAAAAATACACAGGAATGTCCAATGGAAGTTCTTCTTTCCAAAACACTAATTATGAATTGATGCAGAAATCTGGTTGTCATAGCAACCAAAAGGAAACACTTTGTCAATAGTGTTGTCTGGAACCATAGGAGTAAATGCTCTATTTATCACAATGGTTTCAATACTACATAATTCTAAATTTTTAATTTCCAATCTTGCTCAACAAAAATGGAGAAGTTAGGTGAGATACAATATCACCTTATAGTGCATAACTCTAAGTATTTTAATGATTGTATTACACATGATAAGAAACGCAATTGTTGTGATTTGCAGTGTGATCAAAGGCACTGCAATTGGAGTAGAAATTGTATTATGAAACCAAAAACATTTTCATTTCCGAGTGGAACTATCCTGTTATAAGCATATCAATGAAAACTGACACAAAATATTACTCAGGGAGCCAGTAGTGCCTACCGTGCACCCCCCCCCCCCTCTAGACATTCTTCATGGGTAGCTTTCTAAGTATTTTGTCATCAATTTAAATTACATTTGAAGCTGTTTTCTGATATTGGTAGGATAAAAAATTGAGAGGTTTACGTCATTTCTGTATTTGTTTGCTATTTTTTAATTATTCTCATTAATATTCCTGTGTATGCAAATAAGGTAATTCCTAAGTACAGCCTTTGAACCAAAGCACACTGTCTTAGCTTTAATTCGGTACCAGTTTTATAAAGTTAGCACAAAAGATTTTTGCAGGTAGGTGTTGACTAACAAAAATGCGTGAACAGAGTGAAATGAATGGTTACTATGGAAACAGTTAAAAAGTTACTTAGAGTTAAATTTTTGGTCCTAAAATTTGATATTTTGTTTTTTGGGGATTTTTTCATTAGGTTAGACTGCATTTGAAATTGTTTTCTGATATTTGTAGGATAGAAAGTGAATAGTTTACACTATTTACGTTATTTCTAAAAAAAAATACCTTTTTTATGTTCTGATTAATATTCATGAGTTTGCAAATAAGGTAATTTAAAAAAAACTGGAAGTAAAAGCACAATGTCCTATCTCCAATTCGGTACCAGTTTTATAGGTTTTGGACAAAAACTGGCTGTGATGTGGACGATTTTGCAGGTACGGACCATCAATACGAAAACTAGGGTGTTGCCATGGAAACGGTGAAAATGGTGCTAAAAATTAATGCTTTGTCCTCAAATTAGATATGTTGTTTTCTTGGGGTTTCGTCATCATGTTAAACTGCATATTGTAGCTTAAAAAAATGAAAGGTTTACGTTATTTTTATATTGTTTTATTATTTTTAATGTTCTCATTAATATTCATGAGTATGCAAATAATGTAATTTAAAAACAAGTTGGAAATAAAAGCACAATGTCTTATCTTCAATTTGGTACTAGTTTTATAGTTTTAGGACAAAACCTGGCTGTGATATGGGCCACTTTGTAGGTATGGGTCATCATTACGAAAACTGGGGGGGGTGCCATGGAAACGGTATAAATACACATAGCCTAAAAGAATTTAAGTTTAAGTATATTCGCGATTCTGATTCAGGACACTTTTATGAACATTTTGGTACCCAAGAAAAAAGTCTAGGGGGTGTACAATAGGCACTACTGGCTCCCTGAGTATATGCCTGTCCCATGCCAACTGGCTAGTTTTAGAACTACTGATGTTATAGCCATCAAGATCACGATGTTTGGAATAAACTTTGTTGATACAGACGGTGGACAAGGGAAAAAATAAGCAGTTAGCTAATCCATGGACCGTAACTCAAAAGTCCCTGTGGCAATTTAGATAAGACTAAAACGGGCAATTTTACTAATTCAAGGCTTGTTATATTATTACCACAATCATTTTTAACAAGATTGGTGACAATCAGATACACACTGCTTAACTTACAGTAGACATTTTCGGACTACACCTGCACGAAGCATTACAAAACATCAAAACTTTTATGAAGATTTAGTAAAGACTATTTGACTTCGAGGGCGGATAAGGTTAAGATGTTTGCTAATTCAAGGGTTGTTATATTATTACCACAAGCGTTTTCAACAAGATTGGTGCCAATCAGATACAAGCTGCTCAATTTAGAGTAGACGTCATCGGACCACACCTGTACACCAATACGACCAACCTTTCGACGGGCATATGGAAATAATCTTACATCACATTATTTGTTTGTTTCTATGGTTTATAGATGTTAATCTAAACGAACTGCTATATACAGTTGCTACACAAAAAATGTGCCAAAACATTGATACATGGAGGAACTGATTCATAACATACTGAAGAGCGTTTTGGAACGGACAGAGAATCTCCGTAAACCAGCTCAGATGTCTCCATCAGATCGAAGGAGAAGACTTTGTCAAAACAATTCACACCACCAACAACGACTTTGATGGAGACAAAGGTGTCTATATATGACGAGAAGTCAGTCATCCAATGTTAACAATAACTGTTTTTACTTCTCAACTGATATATCTCAACGCAATTTATATACTTATCCAGTTATAGTTAGAAATAATTGATAAAAACATATTACAAATTTCATTACCTTTAGTTTTCCTGCATGTTCTTACGGTTCCAGTGCATCATCTTCGTGTAAAGCACATATGATTTCACTTATGGTTTAGTGACTGATTTGTTACTTGCTGAATCCGCTGACGTATTATAAGAAGGGCTGTAGAAGTGAGATATTGGGTTTTCTTCGCATATAACTGAGTTTTTTTCCGAATATGTTGAAACACGATAACAAATTTATCAAAGCTTTGAAATGTGTAATCTAGAACAGTTTTTGTATCAGTATACACTACCACAGAACACATACAGTAAAACTTCTCTAAACCGGGATTCTAGTAGAACATAATACCTTTAGGCAGGTGGGTGATTAATGCGGGTGAAAACCATACCAAAAGCTCCTGTAAGAATAATTTGAATACGTTTGGATTACTGCTTTATATAAGCAGGGCTTCATGTATGGATTTTACCCTGAATTAAGCAGCCATCTGCCTTAAAGTATTAAAATTATTCTCTACTAGAACCCCAATGTAAAACTGACCTCAAAAGATTGCTTTTCTGAGTCCATAGTAGTTTTCAATAGCAAATAAGTATGCATTTCTCAAACATGTTAGACCTGTAGATAAGAGGAGCAAACGTAGCAATGCAAAGAGAGAAAATTGCAGACTCGGTTTTATTGAGTCTGTTCATGAGTAGTAATCAAATGTGCAAATATTCTGAAAATGGGTGATTCTGCGAAAGCAAAAGTAGAAAGGAAAAATTCGAAAATTACTGACTTGGTTTTATTGAGTCTGTTTATGAGAATTAATTAAAAGTGCAAAACTACTCACGCCCCCTAGCACCGACTTAAGCAGTATTAAAGTTTAGCATTTGGCCCCTATATAGTGTATGTGTTCTATTCTGATCTATACTGTTTGACATTGAAAATTCTCTTGCAAATAGCATTTTATACTGAATAACCTCTATCAATAAACAAGGATAATCATTTCACTTTGAAAATGCAGTGAAATCCAAACTTGTCGACAATGCAAACTGTTTCGACATCGATTAGTCACCACTTTAACACATTCCCTTATATGCTATTTGAATAAATCTACCGAAAAGGAGTATTAACTAGAGAAAAGGACAATTTTAGAATTCTTTAGTTTGAAACCATTGTGATAAATAGAGCATCATTTAGGAGAAAATGCTCTATTTATAACAATAGTTTCAACAGGTGACTTTTGCAGACTTTTGTACTCTTACTCAAATACTAGTTTCTCTACTCTGAGTACATATACATGTACTTACTGAAGCAAGTGTCTAGTACTTATGAGTAGTTTAGTACTCACCAGTACTTGTTCTCAAGTTAGGTTAACAATAATCAGGTACATACTGAAATGAAAAGGTTACAATTTATTTAATCAGTTTGTCAATTGTTATCTACACATTGCATATACAGAATTATTGATACAGCGGACGTTAACTATTGACTGCACACTCTATTTGAAGTAACAATAACCCGTTGAATGCACTTGGTATGCATTGTTTGTCACAATCATATATTGTAGCTATGTTGAGTATTGCTACAAGTACATGTATACATACCATGGACACTTACCTTATTTATGTTTCTCCTAATAATAATCATACTAATGCAGTTATGCTCAGGGAAACTCATGATTACTTATCCAGTACTGGCATAAAAATGGAATTCTTACACGTACACTTTCCAAGATATCAGTGTTTACTATTTAGTACCTAATCTAGTGTTGGGTGTCAGTAATTGTCCAGTGTAGATTTGTTGATGAATATGTGACTGAGATCATACCACCTACTGTGTGGTCCAAGTCTTTATCAAGTTCAGCATTATGAAGGTAGCACTAGGAAAATATAAAGATAGAAGGAGTTTCAGTAAATCTCCACAAACCTTCCAAGTCCCTATTACTTTTTGCAAAGTATATGACAGAAACAAACATATTTTTGTACAACCTTTGTTCCTTACTTTACCTACAAAGAACTCGAAGATTCCCCCGCCAATTAATCATAATTATATGTTTGAACTATTAAAAGTTTCACTCAATATCACGAGTGTTTATATGCCGAACTATTTGTAATTAACCCATTCCCTCCTCATTTATTTAACTCATTTATAAACCATTGTGATAAATCCTATGTAGTAAATGCTCTATTTATCACAATGGTATAAATACTACACACCTCTAACAAATTCGCTTTTTCAAGTACATGCTCCTTTTGGGTAGATTTATTCAAAGGAGTTGGTTCTAAAATAGCCTAGGAGAAAATGATGTTATATAGGTTTCAAGGTCTTTCTTACATCACGCAAATTAAAACCGTGATAAGGAAGGCAGCTCTTCCTCCATCTATGTGGCCAACTCACTACACTGCCCACATCTACATCAGTATGGTGTGTTACTATGTCCGGTTGGCGAAGGTACAGGTGGATTAGCATTACCCACCATCAGGTCTAACACCAGGCCTGGTTCTCTCACTACCAGCTTCAGTATCAAGATTCTTAGTTTTTCTGCCTCCATAAACTGCACTTTCTCCTGAAAAGCAGTGGGTAAATAACTTGTATCCCATAGATCCCAAAGATAGTTTCTTACTTGAAATAGAGCCATACATCCATGATGAATGTTTGATATAAATCACAGTCACATGTGCACATCAGCATTGTTATGCCCAAAAAGGTATGGTAGAAAAGTTGTTCATCTGTTGACGATTTTAACAGTCGTGATCTCTTTAACGAAAAGCTACTTAGGCAAGGATATAGATACCATAAACTAAAGAAAACTTTCTCGAAAATTGTGTTATCGAAATCTCTCACTTATTTGCAAGTACAAATATAATCTCAATGCGCTCCTGCGAGACGGTATTTCACATCCTGAATTTTATTATGTGATTTACAAACTTCGTAAGATTATTGGACATACCCATTTTTTCACTTTGTTCATCAACTATGTTAAGAAAAATCATTACAAAGGGATATCATCTGATAGTACTACAACATACTGCATGTCTGGCTGTTGCAGATGGCAATCACGCTGGCCTCTTTGCATGTACGCCGACGAACAAGGTTTAGTACTCTATGAAGGCGACATTTTAAACCCGGAAACGGAAGGAGGACGCCGGAAGGAGGACGCCGGGGTTTTGTCGTACCTCGTTTTTGTCGTACCCTTTGATACTTTTCTACAGTTACTGTTTGCAGCTCAATCATTGAGTACACTAGCGATAGGTGGATACAGTTTGTTTCACTTAAATGCTTTCGTTTCACGTGCACTTTACCAAAGTATTTGCCACCGCGGTTGTTCTAGGTTAGTCGGAGAGGATATTCGTTTAATTACATTGTATTTCAGGGTGGGGGATGGAATAAAAGCGAGGTTGGGCGTCCTTAAACCGGTTTAACCCCCAGTGACCGTTCCAAGGCGGCACTTCCATCTTCCCCTATTGTATGTTTGTTTTGTCTTGTGTGCATATTAATGTTTTTATAGTTATGTACATTAGCTGTGTTTTCCTGTGTTGCTGTTCAGGCGGATGTTTGTTCTGTATGAGGTATTTACTGCATGAACAAGCTATGTTTACTAGTTTGGTCACTTCAACTATTTAAGAACCAATCTTTTTTTAAACCCTATTTATGCAGCTGTGGCCCTTTTTATGTTTAGAATATCACAGATCATGTTCTGTTTTCCAATGCTTTTTTTCTGGAAGCGCTCCTGTACCCGTTCCTTGTCCTCAGTAGTCAGACCCTGTTGTCCTCTTCCCTGTCCCTGTCTCTGCTGCCTCTACTTACTGACCGTCCTCTAGACTGACGTCTGCCTCTTTTATTTCCCCTTTCCACTCCAGTGCGTTGACTTCTTGAGCGACTCTCCCTTCTGTAAGATGTTAGATACATGAACGTAATTACATATACTGCTAAAACCTCTATTGTACACGTCACACGAACCGCTCTTTGGAAGTTCTCTGTGTTACTTTTGCATTTCCCTAAGCAGTAAGCCGTTCATTAACATGCTTATGATAAGGATACTTCTAGTAGTTTTAAGTCGAAGGCTAGGTTCATGGCGTAATTAAAAATTTACAAACCCCGTTTCGTATAGGCTTAAATGACAATATTTACCAGCCTGGCAATATTTCAAAAGATCCTGACATAGACTTTTTTCTATTAGAAAACGCAAATGTTGTTCACATGTACTTCGTAAAAATGGTAATATTAAATGAAAATCTCGTATGAAGATGAATATTATTGCTCTACATACTTTACGTATAACTTCTGGTAAACATGCCATGCTTTCTAGAACTTCTTCCTTATCAATATCTTCATAAAAGAAATTGACGAGCAAGCCGATAAAATCACTTTTAGATCAGATTATCTCATAGGAACAACTAGCTTGGTACAAAGCTTTAGTCTACATGTTCTCAGACCACACATTGACGAACTATCTGTACGCCAAAGATGTTTTTTAAAAAAATCCGTTATATTAATAAAGGTACTGATTTCATTGATCTTCAGTGTATATTCAGAGACAAAAATGTAATTGACACTATTCTTAAATACTTTAAAAAATATAGAACCACCGATTATTTGCTACAAATATGACAACCCCATCAGAAATACAATTTTAACTGTAATAAAATTGTTGCCGACCTTAATATTGATGATAATATTCCTGTTAATTGAGATTGTGTCACCTCAAAGTTTTGCTATTCTCCGGCTGGTCATGTGATTACTGGTACCTTCGAGATAATTAAAGATAAACGTCTACGATCTCTTCTTAATAAAGGTCCAAAATATAGAATACCATCCTCGATAGACTTTATCTCTGGTCGAGGTCAGATTGCTGAGGCTTTACAAACTTTTAGTATTAAATGGTGGCATAGAGAACATGTTGCGTCAAATGTTCTATCAAATTGGAAAAAAATAATATTTGATATAATTGACAAATACATTTCATTTTATAGCTCAAATGAACACCTTCTTCCACCTAAACCTAGAATTAAAAAGGGTTTAGTATACCCATGGGTACAAATTGTGCCCCTCTTGTTGCAGATTTGTTTTTGTATTGCTACGAGAGGGATTTTATGCTTAGCTTAAAACCTGATACACAGACCGATATTGTTAATGCTTTTAATAAAACTTCAAGGTATTTAGACGATATTTTGAATTTAGATAATCCTTATTTTGATACTATGGTTTCTTCAATCTACCCAAAAGAACTGTCTTTAAACAAAGCTAATCAATCTGACATTAATGCTTCATTTTTAGATTTGAATCTTTCAATTACAAATGATAAAGTTTCGTCCAAAGTATACGATAAAAGAGAAGATTTTAATTTTAAAATTGTTAATTATCCTTTTCTAGATGGGGATGTGCCACGTTCTACATCTTATGGTGTTTATATTTCTCAACTTATTAGGTTTGCCCGAGCCTGTTCTTTGCTTGAAGATTTTAACAGACGTAATTTAGTTATAACTGATAAACTTCTTAAGCAAGGTTACAGATATCACAAACTTCGGAAAACCTTTTCTAAATTTTATTATCGAAATTTACCTCTCATTAGTAAATATAATTGCAATCTACGGACGTTACTGCGACAAGGCATTTCTCAACCAGAATTTTATGGGGATGTTATCTACAAACTTAGGAAAATTCGGGGTCATATCCATTTTCATGATTTGTTTATAAAACGCATTAAAAAATTTAAAAAGAAAGGTTATGATCCTATTATATTGCAACACACTGCATGTTTGGTTATCGACCCTTTTACAGTCGGTAGCTACGCTTCCCTCTTTGCTTGCGCGATGACAGGCCGAGGGTAGTACTCTATGATGGTATACTCTTAAACTTGGATACAGGAGGAGCTTACCAGACTCATGTATTATTTTTTCCCTGTCGTGCCCTTAACGGCTTACCTGCAGGTGCTCTGACTTCAGCAAAGTCATTGAGTACATATTAGACGGATTGTCACAGTTATTATGCTATGTTTTACATGTTGTCCTGTGTTCACCGTCGTCTATGTTGTGGGTAAGTCCAGCGGGGATACCTTTATTTACAATATTTGTAAAGCTAGGTTGACTTTGAGAGAAGTGTGAGGTTAGGACGTCCGTAAACCGGTTTAAACCCCCAGTGGTGTTTTTGCTGCTGACCGTGCCAAGGCGGTACTCTCTTTGTCACCCTTCCTTTTGTTTGCCTTGCGTCTTTGTGCTTGTGGTTTGTTCATGTTGTGGAACGTTTGTCCCTGTTTCTTGTGTGTCTTTTGGTGTTTTCTGTGTTCATTTCGTATGTGTGTGTGCGTGTGCGTTTGGGTGTGTGGTTGTGTGTGTGTGTGTCATGCTGTCTATCGGTGTTTTGGTGGTGGTTGCGTCTTGCATGTGGCTTTGCCTGCTTGACTTTACTACTTTTCCATTTACATGATTTCCATTCAAAATACGTCTTTGTTCCTGCTGATAAGGCATCGACTTATGTCATTATTTTTGACGATTACATTATATCGACGTCATGCAGCAGGAAATTACTAATACAAATCAAAAAGCAGTACAGTCAAACAGGCAAAGCCACATACAAGACGAAACCACCACCAAAACATCGATAGATAGCATGCCACATACACACACAAATTGTCAAGAAAACCTGTAGTATATCGCTAGGTAAGTGATTTGAGTTATCTGTAGTTTTGTATATACAGGATTATCTCCCTTTTTTTAACTGTTAGTTAGATTTCATTAATTTGTTGTTTATCCCTAACCCTAACCCTCCCTGTCGTGCCCTTAACGGCTTACCTGCAGGTGCTCTGACTTCAGCAAAGTCATTGAGTACATATTTGACGGATTGTCACAGTTATTATGCTATGTTTTACATGTTGTCCTGTGTTCACCGTCGTCTATGTTGTGGGTAAGTCCAGCGGGGATACCTTTATTTACAATATTTGTAAAGCTAGGATGACTTTGAGAGAAGTGTGAGGTTAGGACGTCCGTAAACCGGTTTAAACCCCCAGTGGTGTTTTTGCTGCTGACCGTGCCAAGGCGGTACTCTCTTTGTCACCCTTCCTTTTGTTTGCCTTGCGTCTTTGTGCTTGTGGTTTGTTCATGTTGTGGAACGTTTGTCCCTGTTTCTTGTGTGTCTTTTGGTGTTTTCTGTGTTCATTTCGTGTGTGTGTGTGTGTGTGTGTGCGTTTGGGTGTGTGGTTTTGTGTGTGTGTGTGTGTCATGCTGTCTATCGGTGTTTTGGTGGTGGTTGCGTATTGCATGTGGCTTTGCCTGCTTGACTTTACTACTTTTCCATTTATAAGCACAATAGTGTTGTTTGTGCAGTGTGGCGGCGGTGAAACGTCTCCCCGTACATCCACTCAATATTGTTTTCTTCCTCTTGCAGGAATTGCTCTACATTCAATGTGTTTCCTCATACCTTTACACCGTACTTTGCACTTCATGGTGGCTTCCGTACTCAACGACATATTGTGTGACTATTTTAATTTCCCTTTTAAGATTTGTGCCCTTTGCGTTTTCTCTAGTGTGACTTAAGAATCTGAACATAAAAGACATTTTCTGAAACTTCAGTTCCTAAATAAAGGTATCGATTTTATTGATATTCAAAGTATATTTCGTGATAAGAATGTAATCGATGCTATTCCCAAATATTTCATCAACTCTGAATCACCTATCATCTGTTATAAATATAATAAACCTATTAGAAATGTTATTTTGAACTACAATAAAATTGTCTCTGACTTAAATATTGATGTTAATACCCCTATTTCTTGAGATTGTAGCATTTCTAGCTTTTGCTATAAACCAGTTGGTCATGTCATTACTGGTAATTTTGATATCATTAAGGATAAACGTCTCAGGACCCTCCTAACTAAAGGACCTAAATATAGATTACCTTCCCTTATTGATTTTGACACTTGTCGAACTCATATTGCGGAAGCTATTCAAGAATTCTGCATCAAATGGTGTCGACGAGAACATGCTGATGTTAATGCCCTTTCGGATTGGAAGAAATGTATTTTCGATATTATTGATACACGAATAACTTTTTACAAATCAAATAACCATCTTTTACCACCTCGACCTAGAGTTACATTTCGCTACTTGAAGAAAAACATTTCTAATTTTCATTCAGATTATGTTCTTGTTCCTGCTGACAAGGCATCAAACAATGTAATCATTATTTGAAGATTGTATTATGTTGATGTTTTAAAGAAGGAGCTAACTGATTCAAAAACTTATATAACAGTTCAAACACCTGAAAAAGATATAGTCTCGGAACATGTAAAAATGTGCAATGATTTTAAGTCTGGTCCTAACATAAAACAACATAAACTTTCTACTTTGTACTGGATTCCGAAACTACATAAAAACCCTTATAAGTCGCGTTTTATTGCCAACTCTAGCTGTTGTACCACTACTAAATTATCTATACTTTTGACGTCCTGTCTTACTACGATCAAAGAACATGTTAAACGCTACTGTGATAAAATATATGAAAATTCTGGTATTAATGTTTATTGGTCCATAAAAAATTCAAATGATGTTTTAACAAAACTTGAAAATGAACAGTATAACATTTCTTTACTGAGCTCTTATGATTTCTCTACACTCTATACTACTCTACCTCACCATCTTATAAAGGATAGACTTATTAAATTAATAGAAAAAACCTTTGCCAGAGAAAACAAAATGTTCATTGCTTGTAATGTTCAACGTTCATTCTTTTCGAATTCAGAAGTTGAACATTACACAATGTGGACTTGCCTTGATGTTTGTAGATCTCTTACCTTTCTTTTAGATAATATATTTGTGCGTTATGGGGATACCATATATCGTCAAGTTGTTGGTATACCCATGGGTACAAATTGTGCCCCTCTTGTTGCAGATTTGTTTTTGTATTGCTACGAGAGGGATTTTATGCTTAGCTTAAAACCTGATACACAGACCGATATTGTTAATGCTTTTAATAAAACTTCAAGGTATTTAGACGATATTTTGAATTTAGATAATCCTTATTTTGATACTATGGTTTCTTCAATCTACCCAAAAGAACTGTCTTTAAACAAAGCTAATCAATCTGACATTAATGCTTCATTTCTAGATTTGAATCTTTCAATTACAAATGATAAAGTTTCGTCCAAAGTATACGATAAAAGAGAAGATTTTAATTTTAAAATTGTTAATTATCCTTTTCTAGATGGGGATGTGCCACGTTCTACATCTTATGGTGTTTATATTTCTCAACTTATTAGGTTTGCCCGAGCCTGTTCTTTGCTTGAAGATTTTAACAGACGTAATTTAGTTATAACTGATAAACTTCTTAAGCAAGGTTACAGATATCACAAACTTCGGAAAACCTTTTCTAAATTTTATTATCGAAATTTACCTCTCATTAGTAAATATAATTGCAATCTACGGACGTTACTGCGACAAGGCATTTCTCAACCAGAATTTTATGGGGATGTTATCTACAAACTTAGGAAAATTCGGGGTCATATCCATTTTCATGATTTGTTTATAAAACGCATTAAAAAATTTAAAAAGAAAGGTTATGATCCTATTATATTGCAACACACTGCATGTTTGGTTATCGACCCTTTTACAGTCGGTAGCTACGCTTCCCTCTTTGCTTGCGCGATGACAGGCCGAGGGTAGTACTCTATGATGGTATACTCTTAAACTTGGATACAGGAGGAGCTTACCAGACTCATCTATTATTTTTTCCCTGTCGTGCCCTTAACGGCTTACCTGCAGGTGCTCTGACTTCAGCAAAGTCATTGAGTACATATTAGACGGATTGTCACAGTTATTATGCTATGTTTTACATGTTGTCCTGTGTTCACCGTCGTCTATGTTGTGGGTAAGTCCAGCGGGGATACCTTTATTTACAATATTTGTAAAGCTAGGGTGACTTTGAGAGAAGTGTGAGGTTAGGACGTCCGTAAACCGGTTTAAACCCCCAGTGGTGTTTTTGCTGCTGACCGTGCCAAGGCGGTACTCTCTTCGTCACCCTTCCTTTTGTTTGCATTGCGTCTTTGTGCTTGTGGTTTGTTCATGTTGTGGAACGTTTGTCCCTGGTTCTTGTGTGTCTTTTGGTATTTTCTGTGTTCATTTCGTGTGTGTGTGTGTGTGTGCGGGTGTGTGGTTGTGTGTGTGTGTCATGCTGTCTATCGGTGTTTTGGTGGTGGTTGCGTCTTGCATGTGGCTTTGCCTGCTTGACTTTACTACTTTTCCATTTACCTTATTTGTGTTTCTTCTTACTTTTTACCCATTCAATGTTTCACTATTCAATGTTTCATTCATATTCTTAGTCTTCTTTATTTTTGTCATAACCTCTGGTATGTTTTTTATTATTTTACACCACTTTTCGTTACATACGTATGTCGCTTTTTACAGAAGGGTGCTACAATTACTACACAAAATATGAATAGTCTCCCTAAACTCAAAATTAATAACTTAAACTTACACTCTGTGTCTTCCGTTCAGATTCCTCATAACCTGGCTAATTTCCAATCACTACAGCCGTCAGTTTGTATTAAACCTCTAAAATTGTCTTCTGCTTCATCTTTTCATGTTCCCTCTTCGGCTATTAGTAACATTTTTCATAATGGACCTAAAATCGTTTTGTCTCCTGTAAAGCAATCTACCATTCGTTATAGTAAAGTCCATCTAAATTCACATTATTTGAACAAAAGACATAGGGTGTATCCAATAATTACTAAGTGCAATAGTAAGAGGTGTATGTGTTGCAATTTCATTTCTACTAGATCAACAATTAAATCTCTTGCTAATGGTAGAGTGTTTAGTGTGAAGATTAATTCTGATTTAGACTGAAACTCATCTAATATTATATATGTTCTTACATGAAATGCGCCACGTTGTGGCATTCAATATGTAGGTCAGACAGGACGTTCTTTAAAAACTAGGTTTCGTGAACACAGTTACCAATGCCGGATCAAAAAAGTACGCAATTTTCTTTACCAGCATTTTCGTCATACAGGTCATTCTTTCAAATATGTTTCGGTTCAACCAGTAGAACAAATTTATTATAATTCTAAAACTACTGGTAGTTTAAAATCTAAAGCTCGTTTTATCACAGAGCTAGACTGGATAAAGAAATTACAAACACCTTTTCCTTTAGGCCTTAATGATAACATTTTCCAAAGCGGCAACATTTCTAAAGATCCAAGTATCGATATTTTCTCTATATTTTCTATTCGAAAACGTAAAAGTAGATCACATGGCAGACGTAGAAATGGTAATATTAAGCGTAAATTACGTCGTAATATGTCTATTCATGATTTACATACTATTCTAAAACAAACTGGTAAACATTCTATGTTATCTTGTTTATCGTCTTTACCCTTTTCCTGTCTTAAGTCAATAGACGAAGAGGCTGATAAAATCTATATGCGTACAGATCCGTTAATTAATACTGCCTCACTTATACAAAGTTACACACAGCATGTTCTTCGTCCACGTATTGATAAAGAATCTGAACATAAAAGACATTTTCTGAAACTTCAGTTCCTAAATAAAGGTATCAATTTTATTGATATTCAAAGTATATATCGTGATAAGAATGTAATCGATGCTATTCCCAAATATTTCATCAACTCTGAATCACCTATCATCTGTTATAAATATAATAAACCTATTAGAAATGTTATTTTTAACTACAATAAAATTGTCTCTGACTTAAATATTGATGTTAATACCCCTATTTCTTGAGATTGTAGCATTTCTAGCTTTTGCTATAAACCAGTTGGTCATGTCATTACTGGTAATTTTGATATCATTAAGGATAAACGTCTCAGGACCCTCCTAACTAAAGGACCTAAATATAGATTACCTTCCCTTATTGATTTTGACGCTTGTCGAACTCATATTGCGGAAGCTATTCAAGAATTCTGCATCAAATGGTGTCGACGAGAACATGCTGATGTTAATGCCCTTTCGGATTGGAAGAAATGTATTTTCGATATTATTGATACGCGAATAACTTTTTACAAATCTAATTACCATCTTTTACCACCTCGACCTAGAGTTACATTTCGCTACTTGAAGAAAAACATTTCTAATTTTCATTCAAATTATGTTATTGTTCCTGCTGACAAGGCATCAAACAATGTAATCATTATTTGAAGATTGTATTATGTTGATGTTTTAAAGAAGGAGCTAACTGATTCAAAAACTTATATAACAGTTCAAACACCTGAAAAAGATATAGTCTCGGAACATGTAAAAATGTGCAATAATTTTAAGTCTGGTCCTAACATAAAACAACATAAACTTTCTACTTTGTACTGGATTCCGAAACTACATAAAAACCCTTATAAGTCGCGTTTTATTGCCAACTCTAGCTGTTGTACCACTACTAAATTATCTATACTTTTGACGTCCTGTCTTACTACGATCAAAGAACATGTTAAACGCTACTGTGATAAAATATATGAAAATTCTGGTATTAATGTTTTTTGGTCCATAAAAAATTCAAATGATGTTTTAACAAAACTTGAAAATGAACAGTATAACATTTCTTTACTGAGCTCTTATGATTTCTCTACACTCTATACTACTCTACCTCACCATCTTATAAAGGATAGACTTATTAAATTAATAGAAAAAACCTTTGCCAGAGAAAACAAAATGTTCATTGCTTGTAATGTTCAACGTTCATTCTTTTCGAATTCAGAAGTTGAACATTACACAATATGGACTTGCCTTGATGTTTGTAGATCTCTTACCTTTCTTTTAGATAATATATTTGTGCGTTATGGGGATACCATATATCGTCAAGTTGTTGGTATACCCATGGGTACAAATTGTGCCCCTCTTGTTGCAGATTTGTTTTTGTATTGCCTCGAGAGGGATTTTATGCTTAGCTTAAAACCTGATACACAGACCGATTATTGTTAATGCTTTTAATAAAACTTCAAGGTATTTAGACGATATTTTGAATTTAGATAATCCTTATTTTGATACTATGGTTTCTTCAATCTACCCAAAAGAACTGTCTTTAAACAAAGCTAATCAATCTGACCTTAATGCTTCATTTTTAGATTTGAATCTTTCAATTACAAATGATAAAGTTTCGTCCAAAGTATACGATAAAAGAGAAGATTTTAATTTTAAAATTGTTAATTATACTTTTCTAGATGGGGATGTGCCACGTTCTACATCTTATGGGGTTTATATTTCTCAACTTATTAGGTTTGCCCGAGCCTGTTCTTTGCTTGAAGATTTTAACAGACGTAATTTAGTTATAACTGATAAACTTCTTAAGCAAGGTTACAGATATCACAAACTTCGGAAAACCTTCTCTAAATTTTATTATCGAAATTTACCTCTCATTAGTAAATATAATTGCAATCTACGGACGTTACTGCGACAAGGCATTTCTCAACCAGAATTTTATGGGGATGTTATCTACAAACTTAGGAAAATTCGGGTTCATATCCATTTTCATGATTTGTTTATAAAACGCATTAAAACATTTAAAAAGAAAGGTTATGATCCTATTATATTGCAACACACTGCATGTTTGGTTATCGACCCTTTTACAGTCGGTAGCTACGCTTCCCTCTTTGCTTGCGCGATGACAGGCCGAGGGTAGTACTCTATGATGGTATACTCTTAAACTTGGATACAGGAGGAGCTTACCAGACTCATGTATTACTTTTTCCCTGTCGTGCCCTTAACGGCTTACCTGCAGGTGCTCTGACTTCAGCAAAGTCATTGAGTACATATTTGACGGTTTGTCACAGTTATTATGCTATGTTTTACATGTTGTCCTGTGTTCACCGTCGTCTATGTTGTGGGTAAGTCCAGCGGGGATACCTTTATTTACAATATTTGTAAAGCTAGGGTGACTTTGAGAGAAGTGTGAGGTTAGGACGTCCGTAAACCGGTTTTAACCCCCAGTGGTGTTTTTGCTGCTGACCGTGCCAAGGCGGTACTCTCTTTGTCACCCTTCCTTTTGTTTGCCTTGCGTCTTTGTGCTTTGTTCATGTTGTGGAACGTTTGTCCCTGTTTCTTGTGTGTCTTTTGGTGTTTTCTGTGTTCATTTCGTGTGTGTGTGTGTGTGTGTGTGTGTGTGTGTGCGTTTGGGTGTGTGGTTGTGTGTGTGTGTGTCATGCTGTCTATCGGTGTTTTGGTGGTGGTTGCGTCTTGCATGTGGCTTTGCCTGCTTGACTTGACTACTTTTCCGTTATCCAAATTCAAAATATAGTCTAAATGCCTTGAGGTTTTTATAAAAGCAATAACAATATCGGCCTGTGTATCAGGTTTTAAGCGAAGCATAGAATCCCTCTCATAGCAATACAAAAAACAAATCTGCAACAAGAGGGGCACAATTTGTACCCATGGGTATACCAACTACTTGACGATATATGGTATCCCCATAACGCACAACTATATTATCTAAAAGAAAGGTAAGAGATCTACAAACATCAATGCATCAAGGCAACTTCAACTTCTGAATTCGAAAAGAATGAACGTTGAGCATTACAAGCAAGGAACAGTTTATTATCTCTGGCAAACGTTTTTCTATTAATTTAATCAGTTTGCCCTTTATAAGATGATGAGGTAGAGTAGTATAGAGTGTAGAGAACTCATAAGAGCTCGGTGAAGAAATGTTATTCTGGTAATTTTCAAGTATAGTTAAAACATCAGTTGATTTTTTTATGGACCAAAAAACATTAATACCAGAATTTTCATATATTTATCACAGTAACGTTTTACATGTTCTTTGATCTTAGTAAGACAGGACGTTTAGATATTTTAGTAGTAGTACAACAACTAGAGTTGGCACTAAAAGTCACACATTTCAGTTAATACTGACGAAAAGACCGTCGTTTCAGACTTGGAGCCGATATCAAAATTACACAACATAAATTTCCTACGTATTGGTTACCAACACTATATAAAATATATACATCAAGCGCATTTCACTACAAATTCTAGCTCTTATACAACTGCTAAGTTGTCTATACTTTTAACTTTTTGTTAACTAAGATTAAAGAACATGTAAAAACAATTCTGATAAGACTGATGAAAATTGTGGAATAAATCTCTTCTGATCTATTAAGAACTCTTCAGAAGTCTTAAACAAACTTCAGAACTTAAGGTATCTTAAATCCACTGTCAGCTCATGCGATTTTTCTACTTTGTACACAACCCTTCCTCATGATCTAATTAAAGATAATATTCCTGATAATTGAGATTGCGCCACCTCAAAATTTTGCTATTCTCCGGCTGGTCATGTGATTACTGGTAATTTTGAGATAATTAAAGATAAACGTCTACGATCTCTTTTGAATAAAGGTCCCAAATATAGAATACCATCCTTGATAGATTTTAACTCTTGTCGAGTTCAGATTGCGGAGGCTTTACAAACTTTTAGTATTAAATGGTGTCGAAGATAACATGTTGAGTCTAATGCTTTTTCTAATTGGAAACAACTAGTTTTTGATATAATTGACAAACGCATTTCTTTTTATAGCTCTAACAAACACCTTCTTCCACCTAAACCTAGAATTTCTTTTAGACATCTTAAAAAGGGTATACAGGATTTCTATTCAAAATACATTTTTGTTCCTGCTGATAAGGCATCGAATAATGTGATTATTATTTGACGATTACATTATATCGATGTCTTGAAGCAGGAAATTATTAATACCAAGTCATACATTTCAGTAACTACTGACGAAAAGACCATCGTTTCAGACCATGTCAAAAAGTGTGAACAACTTGGAACCGATATTAAAATTACACAACATAAACTTCCTACAATGTATTAGTTACCAAAACTACATAAAAAACATATACAGCGCGTTTCATTGCAAATTCTAGCTTCTGTACAACTACCAAATTGTCTATACGTTTGACTTCTTGTTTAACGAAGGTAAAAGAACATGTAAACTTCTTGTTGTTTTTTCTACCCATGTACATTTGCTGTTTCCTTGTGTTGCTGTTCGGGCGAGTGTTTGTTCTGTATGTGGTATTTCCTGCATGACTCATTTTTGTACTTTTATTATCACAACAGTGTTGCTTGTGCCGTGTGGTGGCCGTAAAAAGTCTCCCCGTACACGTAATCGATGTTGTTATCATTCTCTTGCAGGATATGCAAGTAACATACACAACTCTCATTCGCCTCTTACATCATCATAAGTATGTCATGCACCTCGTGGTAGGTGTTGTGTTCACCAACAATTTGATGCACTTGGTAGCTACACTTATGTAATTGACGTGTTGTTGAACACAATACAGGTGCCCCTCTATCACTTTCCAATATGAATAAAGTTAAAATACCTCGAATAGAACTAAAAGCTTTAAATATGCAATCTGTGTCGTCTGTACAAGTACCCAGAAATATTTCTAATTTCTCTTCCCTTCAACCTTTTGTTCGTTTAAAACAACTTAATCTTCAGTCGGCTTCATCTTTTCACATACCTTCTCTTTCTATTAATAAATGTTTTTTCAATGGACCAAGAGTTGTACTTTCACCTTTAAAATCTGTTATCCAAAATGTTTCTTCTATTCGTAAACGGTCCTTATGCAGACGACACAGAGTGTATCCAATTATCCAAAAGTGCTTTGCTAAGAGGTGCATATGTTGTAGTAACATTTCTTGTAATTCCACTATAAAATCTACAGTTAATGGTAGAACATTTAATGTCAAGATAAACTCAGACGTTGATTGTACTACTACTAACGTTATTTATGTTTTAACTTGAAACGCGCCTAGTTGCGGTATACAGTACGTAGGACAAACAGGACGTGCTTTGAAAACTCGATTTCGTGAGCATGCATATCAGTGTCGAAATCGTAAACTAAACAATTTTTTATACCAACACTTTCGGAAATCTGGCCATTCTTTTAAAGATGTTTTAGTACAAATTGTTGAGCATATAACATACGATAAGGAGGCGACAAGTAGCTTTAAATCGAAAGCTAGATTTATATCTGAATTAAATTGGATCAAAAATTTGCAAACACCTTTTCCTTTAGGACTGAATGATAATATTTACCAGACTGGAAATATTTCAAAAGAACCAGATATAGATATTTTTTCAATTTTTTCTATTAGAAAACGCAAATCTCGATCGCATGGCATTCGCAAGAATGGTAATATTAAACGAAAATATCGTTTGAAATTGACTCTTCTTGATCTACATACTTTACGCCTAATTTCGGGTAAACATGCCATGCTTTCTAGACTTTCCTCCTTATCTATATGTTCATTAAAAGAAATTGACGAGCAAGCCGATAAAATTATTTTTCGATCAGATCCTCTCATAGGAACTGCTAGTTTGATACAAAGCTTTACTCTACATGTTCTCAGACCGCACATCGACAAATTATCTGAACACCAAAGATTCTTCTTGAAAATTCCTTTTATGAATAAAGGTATTGATTTTATTGACCTACAAAGTATTTTTAGAGACAAAAATGTAATTGACACTATTCCTAAATACTTTAAAAATACAGAACCACCTATCATCTGCTACAAATATAACAAACCCATCAGAAATACAATTTTCAACTACAATAAAATTGTGGCCGACCTTAATATTAATGATAATATTCCTGATAATTGAGATTGCGCCACCTCAAAATTTTGCTATTCTCCGGCTGGTCATGTGATTACTGGTAATTTTGAGATAATTAAAGATAAACGTCTACGATCTCTTTTGAATAAAGGTCCCAAATATAGAATACCATCCTTGATAGATTTTAACTCTTGTCGAGTTCAGATTGCGGAGGCTTTACAAAATTTTAGTATTAAATGGTGTCGAAGAGAACATGTTGAGTCTACTGCCCTTTCTTGTTGGAAAAAACTAATTTTTGATATAATTGATAAACGCATTTCCTTTTACAGCTCTAATAAACACCTTCTTCCACCTAAACCTAGAACTTCATTTAGACATCTTAAAAAGGGTTTACAGGATTTCCATTCAAAATACGTTTTTGTTCCTGCTGATAAGGCATCAAATAATGTGATTATTATTTGACGATTACATTATATCGATGTCTTGAAGCAGGAAATTACTAATACCAAGTCATACATTTCAGTTACCACTGACGAAAAGACCATCATTTCAGACCATGTCAAAAAGTGTGAACAATTTGGAACCGATATTAAAATTACACAACATAAACTTCCTACTATGTATTGGTTACCAAAACTACATAAAAAACCATATAAAGCGCGTTTCATTGCAAATTCTAGTTCATGTACAACTACTAAATTGTCTATACTTTTGACTTCTTGCTTAACGAAGGTAAAGGAACATTTAAAATTTTACTGTGATAAGACTTATGAAAATTCTGGAATAAATCTATTCTGGTCTATTAAGAACTCTTCAGAAGTCTTAAACAAACTTAAGAACAAAAGGTATCTTGCATCCACTGTAAGCACGTACGATTTTTCTACTCTGTACACAACTCTTCCTCATGTTTTAATTAAGGATAAGCTTACTAACTTGATCCAGAAAGTATTTGCCCGAGAAAAAACATCATTCTTGGCATGTAATGCTGAAAAAGCTTTCTTTACTGACGAGCAAATGAAGTATTACACCAATTGGACTTGCTCAGAAGTTTGCGAAGCACTAACCTTTCTTTTGGACAACATATTTGTACGTTATGGGAATGCTATATACCGTCAGGTAATTGGTATTCCCATGGGTACGAATTGTGCACCACTTGTCGCAGATTTGTTTTTGTACTGCTATGAGAGAGATTTCATGTTGAGTTTGAATCCTCAATCACAAGAAGATGTTATAAAAGCCTTCAATGATACTTGTCGATATTTGGATGATATTTTTAACTTAGATAACCCTTTCTTTAATGCTCTGATTCCTACAATTTATCCTAAAGAACTCAAATTGAATAAAGCTAACCCGTCCGACAATTATGCAGCGTTTCTTGACCTAGACCTTAAAATTAATAATGGAATGATTTCTTCTAAAATATATGACAAAAGAGATGATTTTGATTTTAATATTGTAAATTTTCCTCATCTTGACGGGGATGTTCCCCGTGCTCCATCTTACGGGGTTTATATATCTCAACTTATTCGTTTTGCTAGAGCTTGTTCATCTATTGACGATTTTAACAGTCGAAATCTCATTTTAACTGAAAAACTGCTTAAACAAGGATATAGATACCATAAACTAAGAAAAACTTTCTCTAAATTTTACTATCGAAATCTCTCGCTTATTGGCAAGTACAAATGTAATCTCAAGGTACTTTTGCGACACGGTATTTCACATCCTGAATTTTATGGTGATGTGATTTACAAACTTCGTAGAATTATTGGACATACCCATTTTCTCACTTTGTTCATCAAATATATAAAACAATTCATTAAAAAGGGATATGATCCTGTATTATTACAACATACTGCATGTTTGGTTGTGAACCCTTTTACAGTTGGCAATCACGCTGGCCTCTTTGCATGTACGCCGACAAGAAAGGTTTAGTACTCTATGAAGGCGACCTCTTAAATCCAGAAATGGAAGGAGAACGTCGGATATCTGTACTATTTCATTTTTGTCGTACCCTTTATTACTTTTCTACAGTTACTCTGTTTGCAGCTCAATCATTGAGTACACTAGCGATAGGTGGATACAGTATGTTCAATTAAATGTTTTTTTGTTATACATGCACTTTACCACTGTATTTGCTGTCGCGGTTGTTGTAGATTAGTCGGAGAGGGGATACGTTTATTTACACTGTTTGTCTTTTAGGATGGGGATGGAATAAGGGTGAGGTTGGGCGCCCATAAACCGGTTTAAACCCCCGGTGACTTTTGTCACTGACCGTTCCAAGGCGGTACTTCCATCTTCCTCCTATTGAATGTTTGTTTTGTCTTTGTGCGTCTCTTGTTGTTTTTTCTACCCATGTACATTTGCTGTTTCCTTGTGTTGCTGTTCGGGCGAGTGTTTGTTCTGTATGTGGTATTTCCTGCATGACTCATTTTTGTACTTCTACTGTGATAAGAATTATGAAAATTCTGGAATAAATCTCTTCTGGTCTATTAAGAACTCTTCAGAAGTCTTAAACAAACTTAGGAACAAACTTAGGAACAAAAGGTATCTTGCATCCACTGAAAGCACGTACGATTTTTTTCTACTTTATCCCTTTACCTTATACGCGCGAGAAATCGCGAGTTTGCTTATAGACGCGAGATAAAGCGACTTTGCTTATTCCCTGATAGAAGCGGGTATCAGCGGGGCTATCCATTACCGTGTATAAGCGGCTGTGAGCGAGTCCAATATTTACCTGCTAATATCTCAATTTTCTAGTTACATTTCTGTATCTGGATGTCTACACGTTTAAAGTGTGGTAATATATCTTCTGAAATCCCAAATCTAATAATAGTGTTACTACAGAAAAATATTGCAAAAAACGAGGCTGAAGTCGAGTGCTATATTCTTTTTATATGGTCGGTGATCATCGTAAATGGAAAAGTAGTAAAGTCAAGCAGGCAAAGCCACATGCAAGACGCAACCACCACCAAAACACCGATAGAAAGCATGACACACACACACACAACCACACACCCAAACGCACACACACACACACACACACGAAATGAACACAGAAAACACCAAAAGACACACAAGAACCAGGGACAAACGTTCCACACATGAACAAATCACAAGCACAAAGACGCAAGGCAAACAAAAGGAAGGGTGACAAAGAGAGTACCGCCTTGGCACGGTCAGTAGCAAAAACACCACTGGGGGTTTAAACCGGTTTACGGACGTCCTAACCTCACACTTCTCTCAAAGTCACCCTAGCTTTACAAATATTGTAAATAAAGGTATCCCCGCTGGACTTAATACTATTCGTCATTATTCGGAAAGTACGAACTTTGCCGATAAATGATCACAAATTTTTTCCATTGTCGCCAAGGTCAAATTCTAAATATAAATATGTTAAATATAATTGACCAATGACTATTCGGAACTCCATAAATCACGCGCGACTTGCCTTGGGGCTAAAATAACACATGGGGAACCCGTTGTCAACCTCAAAACACACCGGCGGATATTGGGAAATAAAACTTTCGTAAGTATAATCCGATTAGAGGGTAGATAGCAATATCAATCAAATAACTTAGCTAATCAACCAATTTAACCATTCAAACGAATCATGTCCGGGAATTCATTCATAAATGTCAAACAGTTAGGATCTCGTGTGGATGCCGATATTTTTTTTATCGAGATCCAAACTGTCTGAATTGATATAAAACAAATAATTCGTTCATAAGCGCCATTCAGTTTAGATCTGGATGAACTGACAAGCTATGTGGCGTCTCATCTACATCAAAATTGATTTAATAAATATACCATAATGCAAAAAAAATTGAATTTGTGTAGACTCAGATCAGGAACTATTCTAAATCTCGATTAATGCATAATAAATGCAAATGAGACAGATATCAGGAAAAGTGGGTTGGGAGATTGTAAACAGTGTAGTCCCAGATCAGCAGCCGCTTTTCCCACGCGGCGTCTGATCTAAACTGTATTGTTGAGAGTGTGTTACGCTTACCACATAGATATTGGTTATTGATTATCGGATAAGGCTTACCTATATCGGTGTAAGATAAGGGTTTGGAGGTTTGGCTATTGGGTAAAGGGTTAAACACAACTCTTCCTCATATTTTAATTAAAGATAAACTGACTAACTTAATCCTGAAAGTATTTGCCCGGGAAAAAACATCATTTCTGGCATGTAATGCTGAAAAAGCCTTCTTTACTGACGAGCAAATGAAATATTACACCAACTGGACTTGCTCAGAAGTTTGCGAATCACTAACCTTTCTTTTGGATAACATATTTGTACGTTATGGGAATACTATATACCGTCAGGTCATTGGTATTTCTATGGGTACGAATTGTGCACCACTTGTCGCAGATTTGTTTTTGTACTGCTATTAGAGAGATTTCATGTTACGTTTGAAACCACAATCACAAGAAGATGTTATAAAAGACCTTCATTGAAAGTACAAAAATGAGTCATGCAGGAAACACCACATACAGAACAAACAGTCGCCCGAACAGCAACACAAGGAAACAGCAAATGTACATAACTATAAAAACATCAAGAGACGCACAAAGACAAAAACAAACATACAATAGGGGAAGATGGAAGTACCGCCTTGGAACGGTCAGTGACAAAAGTCACTGGGGGGGTTAAGCCGGTTTATGGGCGCCCAACCTCACCCTTATTCCATCCCACCCTAAAAGACAAACAATGTAAATAAACGTATCCCCTCTCCGACTAATCTACAACAACCGCGATGGCAAATACAGTGGTAAAGTGCATGTATAACGAAAACATTTAAGTGAACAAACTGTATCCACCTATCGCTAGTGTACTCAATGATTGAGCTGCAAACAGAGTAACTGTAGAAAAGTAATAAAGGGTACGACAAAAACGAAATAGTACAGATATCTGACGTCCTCCTTCCGTTTCTAGATTTAAGAGGTCGCCTTCATAGAGTACTAAACCTTTCTTGTAGGCGTACATGCAAAGAGGCCAGCGTGATTGCCAACTGTAAAAGGGTTGACAACCAAACATGCAGTATCTTGTAGTACTACAGGATCATATCCCTTTTTAATGATTTTGGGTAGGTCCAATAAATTTACGAAGTTTGTAAATCACATCACCATAAAACTCAGAATGTGAAATACCGTGTCGCAGAAGCGCCTTGAGATTACATTGGTACTTGCCAATAAGCGAGAGATTTCGATAGTAAAATTTAGAGAAAGTTTTCTTAGTTTATGGTATCTATATCCTTGCTTAAGCAGTTTTTTCAGTTAAAATGAGATTTCGACTGTTAAAATCGTCAATAGATGAACAAGCTCTAGCAAAACGAATAAGTTGAGATATATAACTCAAATTGAATAAAGTTAACCCGTCCGACAATTATGCAGCGTAATGGAATGATTTCTTATATGACAAAAGAGATGATTTTGATTTTAATATGGTAAATTTTCCTCATCTTGACGGGGGTGTTCCCCGTGCTCCATCTTACGGGGTTTATATATCTCAACGTATTCGTTTCGCTAGAGCTTGTTCTTTTGTTGAAGATTTTAGCAGTCGAAATCTCATTTTAACTGAAAAGCTGCTGCTTAAGCAATGATACAGATATTATAAACTAGGAAAAACACATTCTCATCTAAATCTCTCAATTTCTCAGGGTGTCGCATAATCAACTTCTCAGGGTGCCTCATAATATCCGACAAATGTAATCTTAAAGCGCTCCTGAATTTTATGTTGATGTGATTAACAAATATTTATACAATACGTATTTGTAAATGTTTTG
>CAUYWK010000060.1:0-30000 GCA_963576725.1 Azorinus chamasolen | reverse complement strand
GTTTGTTCTGTATGTGGTGTTTCCTGCATGACTCATTTTAGTACTTTTAGTACTCTACGAAGACTCCCTCTGAAAACGGAAGGAGGACGTCGGATCTTTGTACTATCTCGTTTTTATCGTACCCTTTATTACTTTGCAACAGTTACTCTGACGCTGGTTTTAGCTCAGTCATGGAGAACACTAACGATAGGTGGGTTCAGTTTATTTCATTTAAATATGTTTCCGTTCTACACGCAATTTACCACTGTGATTGTCATCGCGGTTGTTGTAGATTAGTCGTAGAGATCATGATCATGATCATGATCATCACCATCATCATCAAAAGCACTATTGACATGTGTGTCATGAACTATATTCAAGTCACTTGTTGATGGTTTGGGCCCTATAGTATGAGTGACACCTGGGGTGTCGGGCTGATTTCTGTTATTATTGTAGCTATCAAGAACAATAATATATTCACTTGCCATTCTTCGGTTTGTTCTATTTTTGGTCCTTCGGGATCATTAGTTTTGATGTTAATATTTTTGAAAATTGAATACTGCTTAAGCCGGTGCTAGGGGGCGTGAGAAGTGTTGCACTCTTAATTGCTACCCATGAACAGACTCAATAAATGGAAAAGTAGTAAAGTCAAGCAGGCAAAGCCACATACAAGACGCAACCACCACCAAAACACCGATAGACAGCATGACACACATACACACACAACCACACACCCAAACGCACACTCACACACGAGATGAACACAGAAAACACCAAAAGACACACAAGAACCAGAAACAAACGTTCCACACATGAATAAAATCACAAGCACAAAGACACAAGGCAAACAAAAGGAAGGGTGACAAAGAGAGTACCGCCTTGGTACGGTCAGTAGCAAAAACAACACTGGGGGTTTAAACCGGTTTACGGACGTCCTAACCTCACACTTCTCTCAAAGTCACCCTAGCTTTACAAATAGTGTAAATAAAGGTATCCGCGCTGGACCTACCCACAACGTAGACGACGGTGAACACAGGGCAACATGTAAAACATAGCATAATAACTGTGACAATCCGTCAAATATGTATTCAATGACTTTGCTGAAATCAGAGCACCTGCAGATAAGCCGTTAAGGGCACGACAGGGAAAAAGTAATACATGAGTCTGGTAAGCTCATCCTGTATCCAAGCTTAAGAGTATACCATCATAGAGTACTACCCTCGGCCTGTCATCGCTCAAGTAAAGAGGGAAGCGTAGCTACCGACTGTAAAAGGGTCTGCAATTATCTCCTTTTGCATTTCTACTTTTGCTTTCGAAGGATCACCCATTTTCAGAATATATTTCCTATTAGCATAAGAGCTATTATTTTATTTTTTTAATTAATTTTTTTATTCTTGAATAAAAAATTTCAAATGCTTCACATTTTGGTTCTTCTCTTTTTCTTAGGGGCCCATTGTAGCACCTCTCTAAGTTGACAATTTTATGAAAAGAAAAAGTGTCCTGTTTAAATGAATTTCAAGACATGATGGCCTACAGGTGAAAATTTTAAGGACTCTTTATTTTCAAAATGCTCAGGCAATGGAAAACCTTTACTAAACGAGAGTCGGAACTCCCCATTGTAGATTTTATTGAAAAAACGTGGTAGACCATGCATGATCAGGGCCCATGCTTATAAAGCTTTTTAGTTGAGTCTGAGTCTCAAGCTTTTGATTGGTCAGATTTGAGCCAAATACTCAAATCTGACCAATCAAAAACTTGAGAACGAACTCAGACCCAACTAAAAGGTTTTATGAGCATGGATACAGACCTCTCCTACAGAAGTTTTGATATGTCTCTATCCTGTTTGCAAGAGGATCTTAATGAATTTGTACATGTATAATAAACAAAATGATCATACATGTATAATACAATGTTCAAAAGAAGGTCAACAGCTTCCGTCCAATATTAAATAGTTTATGCACTCCTTTTCGAGTAGCTTTAATAATCATATGTTCAATAAATTAACGATTGCTTTAAATATGCTCTATTGTACACACAATTTGGTGTTGGGAACACGCATCTACAAACATCTCAGTATTGTTGTAACCCTTACCCCGCTGTGGAAAACGTGTCTGCTCAAATTGGAATTCAGTAAAACCTCTCTATAACGGTCACTAAATTACACTAAGTATTTTGTGTTAAAGGCAGGTGGCTGCTTAAAGCAAGGTGAAAGTAAAACAGAACGCTCCTATGGGAGCGTTCTGATTTACTTTCACCTTGCTTTAAACAGATACCTGTCCTAAATACCAACTAATTAACACAATTTAGTGGTCGTTATAGAGAGGTTTTACTGTGTGGTGCAAAATTGACTACATTCGATCTGGTCAAGTTTTTGAGAAACTTTTTTTTTCAAACAGCCTTGGTCCCGAGGAGTCTCTTCTGGATCCAAGCTGGTTGCAAATTAATGTCTTTCAGTAAACTTCCACTTCAAAACCACTGGTGGTCCTTTATAAATGATTCTGTGTACTTTTACAAAACAAGGGAACATTTCGTATGATAATGTCCGGGTACTTGCTTCTTTGTACTTTATTTAATTCAATAACATTGTTTGTTCAAACACGTAACTTAATTAAATATTTTACCACTCCAAAATGGGCTTGAATTTTATCTAGTGATTTGTGTAAAACCCGTATATTGCAATATATTAGTTACGTCTGAAATGTTATTGCTAAATGTTTACATTTGGCTGATAAAAAGACGAATCATCGTTGTAATACATTAAACGAATTGAACAATTATAGAGCAAAACCTAATTCGAACGTTCCGTTAAGTATCAGTGTCGGTTTTAAGACAAATGATAACTTAATATAAATTTAAAGCCATGCAGAAAGCTCCCAATGCATAAGCGTCTTTCCAAACAGAGTCGACCCAGATCTGGGCCCATGCTTATAAAGCTTTTTAGCACAGGGGTCTGGGCCGCTTCATGGGGTCCATAAGTACTATATAATAACTTATTATATAATACATATAGACCCCCATGAAGCGTTCCAGACCCCTGTGCTTTTAAGTTGAGTCTGAGTTCGTTCTTAAGCTTTTGATTGGTCAGATTTTAGTTCTCAAGCTTTTGATTGGTCAGATTTGAACCAAATACTCAAATCTGACCAATCAAAAACTTGATAACGAACTCAGACTCAACTAAAAGTTTTATAAGCATGGACCCAGGCGGCACTTATACGAACCGTCTAGTCAGGGTGTGCTCTGTTTGCTAGTGATATACTATATGCTTAATGCTTCTATTTCTGTCATAGCTAAACTATCAGGTGTCCACATACAATATTAAAAAATATTCTAGTACAGTTAAACCCCGCTAATGCGACCACTAAATAAACAGCCACTGGCGTCGTTTAAAGCAGGTGATTGCTTAATGCAGGACGAAAGTTATGCAGAAAGCTCCTATATGAGCTTTCTGCATAATAACTTTCGTCCTGCATTAAACTACCACCTGCCTAAGCCACCCAGAATTATGCCCCTTTTTAGTGGTCGCATTAGCGGGGTTTTACTGTAGATGTAAATGTCATTATTTTTACACAAATATTCATCAGGAAACGGGTTAAGTGACCCCATGGATAACCCTTTACTCCACGAATACTTATGAAAGAAATAATGACAAAAGGGAAGTGTGTTCGGATTTGCTGTAAATACTGTAATTACGTTCGAGGCATTTTACGATGACTAAAATTAACAATAACATACTTGTGAAGCAATGCTAGAACAAGAAACACATTTTAACCCTTCTCTTGATGAATTTGAAAATAGGCTACATTTCTCCTTTTTTATCCATGTACTGTTGTATAATTACATATATCTTGACTGTGTACAAGTATTTCGCTGTGCAATCACTGCTGTGGAGTGCACTGGTTGCACAATCAACTTGTAAATAGTGCAGACCCTGATGAGACAGCTCCTGTAGGAGCTGTCTCATCTGGGTCTTCACTATTTACAGGTAGGTATATTGACGCGAATAGCAAGCGAAGAGTTAAGGAACGTGTTTGTATTTTTCCAAAGTTCTGTTCGTGTGTAACATACAGTTTGTTAAATATAAAAAAAACCACGAGTGTCCAATACAATCGAAGCAGACTTTCTTTTGGAAATGAAAAAACAATTGAAATAAAACGCTAAAATACGCAGTAATACTCCAACATGCAGACTTTTTTCACTGTATTCAATTACTTTTCTAGACAATGAATGATGCATTCATATAGGACAACAATTCAATAGATTAGTAATAGATACACAATGTATGAAATATTTAAACAAACATTGTGCTTTTTCAATTAATTTAAATTACTAAACATATGTTCACATTTTACTGTGATTATAAGAGTGTGTCAGTTCTTCAACAGTCCATGCAAAACCCTAAGAACAAATGTATCAAATGACCCACAATTGAACACTCTGGATAATATGCTTAATATGATTTCAAAATCTCAAATTATTTAAGGTCATTTCTTTAACCCTTTCGGCGCCAAATTTCTAATTGTCGTCTGCAATCCAAGTTTGTTAAATCATTCAGTAAAATAAGGAAATGAGATAAATAAATGCAAATTTCAAAGGAACAAAGCACATATATAGAAATAGAGATTGAGACAAATAGTGAAGTCCCTGATCAGACGCCGCCTTGAAAAGACGGCGTCTGATCTGGGACTGCACTATTTGTCGTGGTGAATAAGGGCGAAATTGGCGGTGAAAGGGTTAACATTCCATGCAAAGCTATTAGACAAAATGTATCGAATGGTTCAGAGTAGAACACCCTGGAGAATTCCCTGAACCCGTTCCCTGTTCATTATTCATGTAAAAATTGACACCATAAGTATTTATTGGCAGAATTTTTGATAATGTAAATTGTCCAAGGAAATATTTTGCTTTGACAAAAACTGTTGACTCTGATTTATATTCATGTCAAAAGAAAACAAAGCAGACCCTGATCAGACTGCTCTTATAGGAGCCTTCTTGGTATGTTTGCAAATGCATGAAAAGGCGTTTATATAAAGGAAAGAGTTAAGGCGATTTCGGTTGTCACAAAAAGGATAAACTTATTTATTTTGGAATTTAATTTATCTGTCTTGCTTAGATTGATATCGTAAACCGGATCTATATATCAGTTATGACATATCACCCTTATAATAGAATACGTACAGCCATAGTACCTTGAAACTTTACCACGTTATGACAAAATAATGTCTGCTCCTATTCGTATATGGTTCATTTTTGACAACCTTCAGCTCGATCAAGCGTAAGAGAAACCATTGTAATCTTAGCAGACGAAACTTTTTTGATGACGTAATAAGGTATACGAAACAAACACGGCTATTCAAAAAACTTTTGCAGATTGCGGAACAAGGTGGTTGTGAGCTGTTGGCAAACGGGCTTTTGGGAACTGAGGAAACCTAGACTACAAAAGGTAATTCTCTTATGATTTGGTTACAAGTCCAAGATTCATATGAACAAAATGTTTGCTTTATTTTATTTATTTGAACTTACGTCTTATCTTATGAATAATTTGTAATTTTTATGAGAACATAAAAACATTTATGTTGATTGTTTTCCCTATGCTTTTAAGTTGGATGTACCACTACTCCATAGGTTTATTAATATTCATTAGCCAATCAGTTTGATGGTGTACGTCATATGACCTTCACAGAACACTTTTATATTAAACCATATTTTTTTTAAAAAAAATTCGAACGAAAAGGAGGAGAACAACAAATTCAGTTAAACCACCTCCTCCCATCCTCCAAATTCAGTTATTTTACTTTCAACCATTGCTCACTCTCCTCAGGCGATCTTTTCCCGTCCAGATTTGTTCAAAATATAATGTTTCACGTTTTTGCTTTATTACAGACTCAAATGTTTCTTTTTGTTTCACATGGCATATGGATATAAATGCACAATTAAAAAACAAACTTCAGTATTGAGTCCATTTATGTTTTCTCCAAACTTAATGGAAATGGTTCTGAGTTTTGCATATTAAAACAGGAACAACATAAAACCCTTAATATGTTGTCATATAAATTACTAAGCAAACAGAACCCGTCCAACTCGGGTCTACTCTGTATGCAAAGGGATTTAAAGGTAGTTTATATCAGGTAAATGGTTAAACAGTTAACGACTCGAAAGTATACATAAATTCCAGCCGATAAACCTTTAACAGCAGGCATCGGAGGTTGATGTTGCAAAATATATTCACGAAAACAAACAACATGCTTAAACAATACTATTAACACATTAACAGAGCTACATATAAAGGTGCGTACCCAAATACTAAAATCGTCATTTCTCCACACCAAAGATAAAAGACCTATGATATGTTTTATCATAGGTCTTTGCTCCACCAAACCCTATATTTTGAATAAAGAGAGAAAAAGGAGCTATTCTTGAAATGTTCAAATTTACGCATCTTATCTAGACCTCTGCAGTTTGCATTGATCTGCTTTAACATTAGATTGTCTACCAATTTGTATTTGGAACTTTACCTTTTGTCTCGGAAAAGTTCTGACAAGAAATGAGTAAAATAATCAACCGAGGATTTCTCGCTCGATTTTCCCGCGCTTGAATTTATGGCGGAGACAACGTTAAGAACCAACTATTGCAATATACATTTATATATATAGTCGTAAAACCTTTAACTTTATAACACAACTCGTAGAAACAGTAATGTTTCAGCAGGCTTAGGAGTTTCGGTTTGTTAAGTAATTCTGTTAAACCAATCTGTGATGTCTCCCCTTAACCTTAACCCTTTCCCTGTTCTGTATTCATGTAAAAAATAATGACATCATGAATATTTATTAGCTGAAATTCTATAATATAAATTTTCCAGGGATTTTTTTGCTTTGACAAAAACTATAAAATCAGATCTATAGCATGTCAAAAGCAAACAGAGCAGACCCTGATCAGACGGCTCCTCTAGGAGCCGTCTGATCTGGGTCTTCTCTGTTTGCAAATGCGTAAAAACACATTTCTATGAGGGAAAGGGTTAATGAACATCCGTGATTGATTTGATCACTTGAATATTCATTAACTGAATCTTTATAATGCAACAATTTCAATGAAATATTTGGCTTATACAAAAAATGTATGATCATATCTATGTAATTATATAAGAAAACAGAACAGACCCTGATCGGACGGCTCTGATCTGGGGTTATTCTCTTTGCAAAGGTATGAAAATGCGTTTATATTAAATAACGGGCTAGGCAGACACATTCGATAAGTGCCTATAATAAATAATCAAATAAAACAAGTTTGCGAACAGTTGCATCAGTTCTAGTAAAGAAGCATTTAGGTACTTCTAGTCAGGTGGTTGTTTAAGGCAGAGTGAAAGTCATACCGAAAACCCATAGAAAAGCTTTCTGCATGACTTTAACCCTACATTAAGCGACCACCTGTCTCCTAGATCGATATCTAATACCAAACTTAACCCCTTACCTCATAGGCTAGTTTTGAATACAGCGTTTTTGAATAAATCTACCGAAAAGGAGCATTAACTAGGGAAAGGGAATTTTAGAATTTTTGTAGTTTGAAAACATTGCGATAAATAGAGCATTTGCTCCTATAGGAGCGAATGCTCTATTTATCACAATGGTTTCACAAAGTGACTTTTACAGAGCCGTCAAAAGTCGTCAATATGAGGGAATGGGTTAATGTGCTGTTTAGAGGATCTTTTCTGTATGCAGTGTAGAGTTAAATGCTAATATGGTAAGGCATACTCCTTGAACATTTTTGAATATTAGACGATAGGGACGTAACATCATCCTGGCATACAGATTGCGGAGCAACTTATTTTTACACAATTTTTCACCCACTACATTTTCAGTTTATAATGAATTTATTTAGTATCGTGCAATCAGGACGTTAAACGGTTTGGACCCTGATGAGTTACTCGGCGTCTTATCTGGATCTAAACTGTTTGCACAGTTAATCACTTACATTTACCCACCCTGGCAGGCTAAAGATTAAACCTTTCTGTTGAACTTTATTGTGTTTATTGATGCGAATCCATGCAATTTCAGAGAATTTGAGAAATATGAGTGACGCCGTGACAATACACGAAAATATACAGATAGAAGAGCTTGTGAGAGAAAAGGCAAATCTTAGTCACGAAGAGGAAAGTAATAGTTTACATAGTTCAGAGTTCATATCAGTCCATGTTCATTATGTTGTTATTATTCTGTTATACATGTATATGACTTATTTTGTGTACCCATTCTCGAGAATCGCAAGTCTCGTCCTATTAACAATTTCTTGAGTTACCAACTGTTTTACTCAAACTTAAACTATATCATCAACCACATTTGTTTGGTACCCAGCGTTTTACCATTCTATTTACATTCAATAACATATTCTCTGGTATGAGTACTTTCAGACATGTTTGCTTTGTATCCCGGAATGTTAAAGATTATTTGTCAGATCCTGATCTGAAAAATATTACAGTAAAAAGTACAAATAAAATGCATTCAATAATTCACCCTTAAGTTTGATATAAAACCCTTTGAATGATCGGTCGAGTAGTCAATTAGTGTTAACATCAGTGTCTGAATAAGTTAGACGATAATTCAAGGGCCTCAGATTTGGATCTTCACTGTCTGCAAAATGTCGGAACGCAGGTAACCCGTACATAGGAGTCGCCAAATGACATTTTTGATAGATTAATTACTTGAATCTTGAGGAAGCTACAACAATACGGGTAGAGTAGTTTTACTACTCTCGGGTACTACATGTATAAAGCAGTACTTTGGATAAATAGCAACATCATACCGGAATATCATCCATATTTATTAAAATATTAACCCTTCCCCTCATATGAACGTATGTTCAAGCATTTACAAACAGAGTAGACTTAGATTGCATGGCTCCTATAGGAGCCGTCTAATTAGGGTCTGCTCTGTTTGCTAATGGAATGTGATATATATGTTTCGTTACTTTCTAAAATGGCTACGATGTCTCACCTTCCATATTTCATTATAACTAGTTTGTCCATGAGTATTCGGTAGGTATTGAAATCTGGAAGAAACATATAACAAGGAACATATAAGATGTCAATTCAATGTTTCAACCTTCTTTTCCCTACCATTACTGTGACCTCTCTTTAGGATCGTCTCTTAGTTTAGTGGTGAAATGGGATTTATTGGAGCACTTCAATCACACCTAGTTTAGCTAACAGTCAGTGGTACTAACATACATGTATTTGTAACGAAACATAAACGAAAAAGATAAATTGGAATTTGTGCATGTTCCACTTTAATTACAGGGCCGAGACGACTCGTTTTCAATATTTGACCTTGGTGACGTTATCAGGAAGTACCAAATGTGGAAGAAATACTTTCCAAGAGTAAAGCCATTTTATGGCAAGTTGTGTTTGTTATGTTACTATATTTTGAAGTTGTGTTTGTGTCATTTGGCTTGTAATGTCAATGTCAGTTTGTAACATTAATTGGTATATATATATATATATATATATGATACACCCATCTAATGCGACCACCAAACTGAGTTCTAATTCTAATTGTTAAAGATAAGTGGTCGTCTAATGCAGGACAAAAGTTATGCCTTTATAAGAGCTTTCTATACTACTTTTCTCCCGCGTTTCCTTCAGACAAACGCGTTTTCATGCATTAGCAAACAGAGTATACCCAGATCAGCCATTCGACCAGGGTCTGCTCTGTTTGCTAATTGAATTTGAAAATCTGTTTCTTTACTTTCTCAAATGGCTACAATTTTCAATTTTCCATATGTCATCATAATTTTTTGTCCATGAATATTCAGTAGGTATTCTCATTTGCAATACACATACCAGGATGATGGTCGGTGCCTGGCCAATGTTCACGGTCTTCTTACAATTGAAATCGTGAAACACAGAAATACTATTGAGGCGAAGTAAAACATGGGCTGGATTATTTGATTTAATAAACAATTCATCCTTTAGTATATGTTATATAAGTCCATATGACACTTAAGTGATTACAATAAAATGCCTTTTAACATGCATATTATAGTACCAATATATATGCAATAGTTATTTTTATTGTTTTGTTTTATTCTTTAATTTGAAGGAAATAATACCATCATGAAATACCAGTATAATAAGATTATTTTGAACATGGCATATTAGCATATGCAGTTTTGGGTTATAACAGAAACCGTAGTAGATGAATCAGATCTTTATATTTCCATAAGCAAACATATGAAACCATGATCAGACAGTTCCTACAGGTACCGTCTAATCTGGCTCAACTCTGCTTGCAACGGCGTTAGTAGGCGTACATATGGAGTAACGGATTAAGACCTAGAACATGTGTTGCAAAATACAAAATACAAATGAACCCACTTTCATGGATTTTGACAACGATTTGTTATGGTATCGGATACCTGAGTATTGTTATAGCACAGGTACTACTCGTTACAGTAGAACTAGTCAAGCTCCTATAGGCCCATAAATATACTTCTTTGTGACGGTCGCTTAACCCTTCGCTTGCTATTCACGTCAATATACCTACCTGTAAATAGTGAAGACCCAGATGAGACAGCTCCTGCAGGAGCTGTCTCATCAGGGTCTGCACTATTTACAAGTTGATTGTGCAACCAATGCACTCCTCAGCAGTGATTGCACAGCGAAATAATTGTACACAGTGAAGATATATGTAATTATACAACAGGACATGGGTAAAGAAGGAGAAATGTATTTTAAAATTCAGCAAGCGATGGGTTAAGTCACTGGATAATTAGTAATTGTTGAATATTTTTTAAAAGGCCAGTGACATTCCTGAAGAAACCTTTCACAAATGTTGACCGCTTTCAAACGCTGCGTTCACAACTAGTAATCAATAATTTCTTTCTGGTCATTACTCTGCTATGTGAAAGCTGACTTGCACCTGAAACGGCTTGGATCCATAATGTGGCTTTTCATCAAGATCCAATCACTTTGACACTCTGTTAAAAGTTCCCAAATAGCTTGATCGAATCGAAAGTAGTCAGAACCGACCCAGCTCCAAATTTTAGCATATCTTCTTGTTTATATCGGGATGAGGGATAAATATATAAATACTGTTAGCAACAAAACGTAACGACGTATTGTATGAGCAGATCTCTGAGAATTCAGTTAAAGGTTACTTAGTGTATCTGCTATTATACCACGTTGTAAGGTCAAGAAAGTTTACGTGTCTTATTAGCAACTTGGTGTATCTGATAGAGCTATTATACCACGTTGCAAGGTTTAGAAATATAGAGACTTTTCTAGGCGACTTAGTGTATCTGTTATTACATTACATTGTACAGGTTTAGAAATATAGAGAGTCTCTTACAAGCATATAAGCGACTCAGTGTATCTGTTATTACATTACGTTGTAAGGTTTAGAAATATAGAGTCTCTTATAGGCGACTTAGTGTATCTGTTATAACATTACGATGTAAGGTTTAGAAATATAGAGTCTCGTATAGGTGACTTAGTGTATCTGTTATTACATCACGTTGTAAGGTTTAGAAATATAGAGAGGCTCTTATAGGCGACTTAGTGTATCTGTTATTACATTACGTTATAAGATTTAGAAATTATAGAGTCTCTTATAGGCGACTTAGTGTATCTGTTATTACATTACGTTATAAGATTTAGAAATATAGAGTCTCTTATAGGCGACTTAGTGTATCTGTTATTACATTACGTTGTAAGGTTTAGAAATATAGAGTCTCTTATAGGCAACTCGGTGTATCGGTTATTACATTACGTTGTAAGTTTAGAAATATAGAGAGGCTCTTATAGGCGACTTAGTGTATCTGTTATTACATTACGTTGTGAAGTTTAGAAATATAGAGTCTCTTTTAGGCGACTTAGTGTATCTGTTATTACACCACGTTGTAAATTATGGAAAAATAGTCAGACAGGGAGAGCCACATACGAAATAACACCGCACCAAATACCATCAAACAAGAAACGGTATAGCCACAAGACAAAACATAACAGGGCGCATATCAAGGCAAGGTTGACCATAGATAGATTTATTTAGCATCCAAAATTGCATATAATTTACAAGATATTAATACATAAAAATGACATATTTAGAAATATGGTACAATGAAAAATTGTAATGATTTCCATATAAATATTTGAATATTACATAGCAGCAATTTTAATCAGTTATATTGAAATATTACAGTAGTGTAGTTCGACCCAATAAGATGATATAATATGTTAAAATGATGATGATAAAAAAATAAATCTAAGTTGACTTTGATCATGACTTGGAAGAGTATGCCGATGCTAGGAAAGCACAGAAAAGTCCGAAAACTTATTTTACGGGTACGGGTACCCAACCTCGCCCTTATCCCACTTTCACCAAAGTCAAAATGAAATGATTTTAAAATGAACGTTAGAGGTAAACAAAATCATAATTTAAAAGTACGGGGGAAATATATGAAATATTTCAACACCGATATTTTAAAAAAAATCGCAAGAAGATATAAATACTAGTGGATACTAAATATGTACAACTGTTTTATTTGAAAAAGAATAAACTTGATATCGTAGACATGTACTGGATTTGAGAAATAATAAATTCATACTAGTGTTTTATCGTGCAATCGAACACAGGTACCTGTGTTCGATTGCACGATAAAACACTGGTATAAATTTATTATTTCGATTCTAACACTTCAATTTAACTATAATTTGCACCGCCACAACGGCACTACGTTTCTTTTTGTACGAATTTTCGAAGCCATATTACGTCACGTTAAGCCGTTACAGCGCGTGCGGTGTTTTATGGAGAATTCAAACATAGATACATCCCTTCTTTGTTTATGCAGATGTGTGCGCGAGGTGTGTTAGAATTAAAAATATAGAGAGGCTCTTATAGTGTAAGACGAAGTAAATACAGATTTACTTCGTGGAAATATAGAGTATCTAATAGGCAATTTAGTGTATCTGTTTTTATACCACATTTTAATTTTTAGAAATATCAAGTGTCTTATAGGCAACTTGGCGTAAATACTCTCACATAGTGATCACTGTAGAAATGTCGGTCATCATATTGACAACTATAAGTGTAACATAACTCTTGCATATTGTAAGGTTTACGAATGTCGTATTTATAAGCGTCACTCTTGCATACTAAACATTCTGAAAATGTCGTGTGTACCTTCAGCTACAAAATGTAACAACGACCATCAAATATTGAGCGCTTTGGTCGCCTGTGGAGCTTCTTTTGATTGTGCCAGCAAGGTAATCTATTTACTGTTTATTTACATTTATTCAACCGCATTTGTCACTCACATTGCCTTATATTTCCATGTATATCATCCCTGTATTAATGCACATATTCAACTTAATTTAAACATATTTTATTTCAATAAAGATTGAAAAGGGGTTGGCCACAAGTTCCACCATCATTAGTTACGACCCTTCCCCCTATAATTTTAACATTGCAAATGAATATGTGGCAATAGGGCAATATACACACACTGATATACACAAAAAAGTCAGAAGGAAAAAATAGGAATAGAGGAAGAAGAAGAAGAAGATAACGATTAAATAAGATGAAAAATATGACTAAATGTTGACAAAATTTCAAGAAGAAAAGAAGAGGAATATGTATAAAGGTCTGAGAATACTAGATACATACAGCTTAGACTGACGGTGCTAGTCTTCTAGTGAAGCACACATTTCAAATGACAATATCGGGTATATGTTCTGGATATATTAAATATAGAATCTATTCTGCTGTTTAGCAGCAGATATATGAAATTAATCCATTGTTCAAGAAAACAAATGTCATTTAAGGTTTGCTTCAAACCAAACTACATGTTATCAAGAAACATACACCCTTTGTTTCTAAAGCATCGACTCGAAGACAGAAATATTCAATCCACAACTCAAAACAGTATATGCGAAATGGGTCACTTTCTGGGAAATAGGATCTTAGGGCATTGCAAACGGTGTTGACCTGATCAGATATGACGTCTGTGTTGAAGTATCTGATCAAAATATACACTGAAATGATAGAGAACGAATTGCTACATAGTATGATGAGTGCCAAAGTGCATACTTATTCTCTACTGTTTGCAATGCAATGGTACCAGTTTTACAAGGTAGCGCCTCGGATATCTACTCAAGTCAAGCAACGGCTCAATAACGAATACAAAGTTGGTGATCTGAGAGGGGGAGGTAAGTTGCAGTATAATACAACTATTCAAGTCTATTAACATTTTTTCCATTTTTGGTCAAGCCGTTTAAGTAATAGTAAAGCACATTTATTAAAGTCTCTCAACTATATTCATATTTGAGCAGGTTGTTTTAAATTACAGCAATTGTTATTCTCAACACTTTTCATATTTAGGTATGCGATTTTAAAGGCATACATCGGGGTTTTAGAAGAAGAAAATACTAAAAGTGATAATTGCAACGTTTAGCATGTTTGTGTATTTCGTCAATATAATTAATTGAGTAATGTTGTAACATCGACTCCGATGTTTATCTTTAAGTTCAGCATTACGCACTTATTTTTTTAGATTGGGCAGGTAGGTTTACGTTACAACATAACACATTTTTTATATTCTCGATTGAAGCAATTTTCAGATTTGGGTAGATGGTTTTAAGTTACAGCATGACACTATTATATAGTCTCTCAAAACTTCATATCTGGCCAAATGGTTGTGCGTTACAGCATATCTCAACATTTTTCATATTTGTGTTGGTTGTGTTAAATTCCATTATAGTCCATAGTATATTTTACAAGTGTATTTTCTTGCAAATATAGGCCGAGATTAAGCAGGTTTTAGACCTTGGTGTGTCAGCTGATAAGATCATATACGCCCACCCATGTAAGCATCCGTCCATGCTCAGGTTTGCTGCAAAGAAAGGTGTAGATTTGATGACGTTTGACAATGAGGCGGAATTGTACAAGATAAAAGAAATATTCCCAGATGCAAAGTAAGCATTAATTCATTGTTATGATGTATTCTATATAGTACCATTGTACATATTTTGTACTATTAATTCAGTAGACAACTTTTAGTTTCAAACATAATTAGAGTTGCAAACGGTTTCAATCTTGTTCTATTCCTAATATGGGCATCGGTCTTACGTTCATGTATTGCAATTCACATATCCCGCTATCAGTATGTAATGTTTGCTTTACGTATGTGTTGCATCATTTTTGAAATGGTGTAAAATAAACAGTTTACACCATCTGCGAGCAAGACATCGCTATGTGCTGTAAAGGGGCGAATTGTGCATGTTTTCACGTATTTATTCATTTATTTATTATTTATTTATTTATTATACCACAGTTATATAGTGCTCTTTTAGCACAGGATATGTGCGTTCAAAAGCGCTTCACATAAATAATTTGCATGTACAAAACTGAGTATATATAATGCTTACAGAATATTTAAAACAAATGAAATTTAAGATAGAGATATCGATAAAAGTATTAAAAATGGAATTAATTTCAGAATCATAGAACAAAAATAAAATCAAAACCATCCTTTTCTGTACGTTTTATGTCCATAAATCATAGGAAATTAGACGAATGCTGTGATAAGTATAGCGTACTTTGATTGCCTCTCGTAATTATTACACATTCTATTCCTTATTTGAATTTATTATATACATGTACAACAAAACCACCCCAAATATGAATTTTCAAAGTTATATTAGTGTTTGAGGCTATTTTTTTATCCAAGCTCTTTGAATAAATCTACCGAAAAGGAGTATTAACTAGAGAAAAGGAAAACTTTAGAATTTTGTAGTTTGAAACCATTGAGATAAATAGAGCATTGGCTCCTATTAGAGCAAATGCTCTATTTATCACAATGATTTTAAGAGGTGGTTATTACAGAGGCGTAGAAATACGTATTTATGGAGGAAAGGGTTAAAACAGATGGCAGCTCAACGCAGGGTGAAAGTCATGCAGGAAGCGACTTCATCACGCAGTCATCTGGTTAACAGATTGGACTCATTATTTACTAAACGCACGTATTAATGTGTATTCTGATGTGTTTATGCTTGATTTGACTGTATATCATTTTATTATTCTCGTTTATATATTGCCAGGTCCATTTTCCATATTCTCCACCGTCTAAATTCTTCTTTACTATTCTAATATTCACGTACAAGTTACCTACTTGATTGTAAGATTTTGAATAGAGTAGAAAAAAGCTGAATCTAAAGCCGTGAGGACAAGTAGCAGACAAAATATCGCAAACTCAAACAATGCCATACAATTGGTTCCAACTAAACTACCAAATGTTGACTTACTTCATGATTATTCATGTACAACATAATGACATTATGAATATTTATTATGTAACATTTTAATAATGGCATTTGAACACTGGGTATTTTGGTAATGGGTGAAATTGGAGAATCACTTCTATATATAGTTTCATAACCAAACAGAACCAACCCTAATCAGACGGTTCCTACATGTATACAGTAAAACTCTCTCTAACGACCACTAAATTGTGTTAATTAGTTGGTATTGTGGGCAGGTGGTTGCTCAAAGAAAGGTGAAAGCAAAACAGAACGCTCCTATAGGACCGTTCTGTTTTACTTCCATGTTGCTTTTTAAAGCATCCACCTGCCTTTAACATAAGCTTTTTTGATGTAATTTAGTGGTCGTTATATAGAGAGGTTTTACTATATTCTATTTCCAAACGTGTAAAATGCGTTAAAATGCGGTAAACTTTTAACTCCACAGATTTATTCAGTATATATAAACATCGCTATTAAAGGTGTTTGTTGAGGATCTTGCCGTCCGGAAAGTGTAAAGCAAGGTTTGATCTAGGTGAGAAGTTTGGATGTCCTGTGTCAGCTGCTAGAAAAATACTTACAGTTGCCAGTGCGCTGTCTGTGAACGTCGTGGGAATAAGGTAAGCTGTCCGTTTGAGCTATTTAACCTTTAATCTTTTCTGTATCCAGATACATGTACTGTACTATAAGTTATCATTGAAGAAATTATTATGTCAAACAGTGCATACCCTGATCAAAAGGCTCCGGCTAATGTCTTATATGCTTAGTTCCCACTCAGTCACTTAGCCATGTAGTAAACTTTTTGTTGCAAACGGTGTCTCTCTATTGTTGGTGCAAAGTGATATACATGCATAGCTTTCTCTGCAAGTTAAGCTTTTTGTTTTATCTATTTCGTTTACACAAATATCTCTAAAGGATAATAGACGGTTTATTTCAAAATGTGTTTCTATTTTTCTATAGAAAATGATGTTCCATTGACTGATAGGTATATTTGGAAATTCCTTACTCAGCTCAGACCAGTTGGCTATACCATTAACTGATAGATATATCTTGTATTCGAAAATATTTTTGTTGTTTTTTTGTTTATGATGGTGATGACCAAGATTATGAATGACGACGGTAAACCTGCCGCTGATGATGGCAATGTTGTTGTTGTTAAGGAAATAATGGTAATAATTATGAAGGCAGTGATTATACCTGTAAAATGATGGTGAAGGCGGATAGTTACATTGTGCTCCTTCTGTCACACATTGGTTCAGCGTGTTATAAGTGTGTAATTGTAACATGTATGAACCCAACACATTGTTTTTCTTTAACAAACTAATAAAGTAGACGTTTATTAACCGTGTGTTTTCCTAGTCTTTGTAATGTTTTGATATTTATGTATTTGCTTCATTACTTTCATTGGAAAATGTATTTGTTCTAGTTTCCATGTTGGCAGCGTGTGCCAAGATACAGCTGCCTATGTCACAGCAATCAAAGATGCACGCGAGGCATTTGATATGGGACTGCAAGGGGGGCATGATATGCGTATTCTTAATATCGGCGGTGGGTTTTCCGGTGAATATTCTCAAATGATGCACTTCCTTCAGGTATACCTACACTGTCTAACCACCTCCTTCGCATAAACGCATAACACATTTGCAAACAAAGTAGACCCCGACCAGACGGCGCATATATGGGTCGTCTGATCAGGGTCTGTTCCGCTTGCTTGTAAAAATATATAGATATGATCCAACATGTTTAACCTCATGAAAATTAAGTTATTGAAGTGATCATTTCATGTACATTGTACAAATGTTAATTAGGGAAAGACGTAAACGTTGTCTAGAAATATTAAGATTTTGATGGTTTAAACTCAACAAACAAAAGACAATTAAAGATGGATAAATTGTATGATAAAGACGATAATCGTGCATTTATACCCGAATAAATTCTTCTAAACCCTTATTAAGCTCTAAACATAATGCCTGCTAAAATTTGGATCTGGGTCCATGCTTATAAAGCGTTTTAGTTGAGTCAGAGTTTGTTCTCAAGCTTTTGATTGGTCAGATTTGAGCCAAAGGCTCAAATCTGACCAATCAAAACCTTGAGAACGAACTTGAGAATCGTTAAAGCTTAGTAGAAACTGTTGACCGAGTACCAAACAGCTTTATTCGGATCAGATGCCAATGTACTCGGTGTCTCATCTGGATCCAATCTGTTTACCAATGCAAGTCAGGCTGAGAATAGCGAGATAAGGATTAATTGTGTTCTACTCATTAGCGCTTTTCTCTTCCATGAAATCTAAATTGCTGCTAGTAATAAACACAATTCAGATACGGATTGTTTAATATTAATCTGTCATGTGAAACGTTACTATGTAGATTGCAGAAACTGTGAACTTGGCGCTAGATCAGTTATTTCCGGCTGATGACAATGTTGATATAATGGCTGAACCGGGCAGATACTTTGTGGCCAGTGCAGTTACTGTTGCGGCGTGCATTATAGGAAAACACGTAATGGTGAATGAAAAGATTAATCACGGTATGCAATGTTTGACCGCTAAATAATATTCAAATTGGTGAAAGAAAGCATAGTACACGGTATATAATGTTTGACTTCTAAATAATATTAGTTACAGAAAGCATAGTACACGGTATATAATGTTTGACTGCTGAATAGTATTGGTGAATGAAAGCATAGTACATGTACATGGTATATAATGTTTGACTGCTAAATAATACTGGTGGAAGAAAGCATAATACACGGTATATAATGTTTGACTGCTAAATAATAATAGTGAAAGAAAGCATAGTACACGGTATATAATGTTTGACTGCTGAATAGTATTGGTGAATGAAAGCATAGTGCATGGTATATAATGTTTGACTGCTAAATAATACTGGTGGAAGAAATCATAGTTCATGGTATATAATGTACAAAGTACATGCAGTGTAATCATTTAATGCTAACTAATATAACGCGAAATAATATTGGTAAATGAAAACAATGTACAGGGTATGTATTGTTTGAAGTGCATGGAATGTAATGATAAAATTGCACGGAATGTAATGTTTATAATACACGGTATATAATGTTTAACTGCTAAATAGGCTTCATAAATGAACACAAAGTACAATATATGTAATATTAACTGCTAATATTAACATTGGACGTAACCAGTACTTTAAACTAGTATGTATACAACGAACTAAATTTTAGCGGATATGGTTCAACATTTTATCATGTTTACTTTGTTTACCATGCTGTTGTATTCTTTAATTAACCTTTAGCCTGTTGGTAGAGAAATTCAGTTCCCAGAGTTGATTTTGATCATTTTTCATCTAAGAAATAGTCACACTAACAGAGATTTTGGATCCAAACTATTTGCATAGGTAATCACAGATGCGACACATTGGCGGCGAAAGAGTAGTTTCGCAAGGTATTGCATTAGACATGATATGCAACCTGAAGACTGTACATTATGCATCCTTACCTTCTAGTAATAAACGGAAACAGTGTGGATACTTATAAACGCATATCTCTTTCTCAGCTGAAGATCGACTCACTGACCGAATCCCATCAGTCGAGCGGCTCATAATGTACTATATTGGCGAAGGAGTGCATGGTTGGCTGAACTTCCGGTATCAAGAAACGCCTGACCTGATTGTGAATACGTTGCAGGTAAGTCAATCATTGGAATGCTGAATATACAAAGTGGCATTGCCAATCAGTTTTTAACAATAGACTCCTTTTCAACTGAAATATCTAGATGTGCTAGGAAAATCTGAACGACAAATATTGCATACCCAGATCAGAGGGTTCCTATAGGAACCCTCTGAATTGAGGCCAACACTGTATGCAAATACTGGTACACTCAATTGCCGCATTCAGATACTTAAATATTCTACTGAACCTGATATTGGATGTATATTTTGCGGTGATTTGCCGTACAATAACGGTGGGTTATCGGTGGATTGTCAGTTTTCCCCATATCTTTAAGAGCAAGAATAGTATGCATGTCAGAAGTAAGAAGAAACCATTGGTTCGAATGAAATGTACGATTCTATTAAAAAATACAGGATCGGGCTATAATGCAAGTGCTATGCGTTTGACTTGCTTTTCCTAGTGTGAAATATTTTGCACACATAACGCGATGAACAACGCTCTGCACATGACGCGGTGAGCTGTCATCAATTCCATGTCTTGGTCCAAACAATTATTTCCTGTAACCCTTTCTCTCATATAGGCCTCTGTGGCACCTTTGCTAGCAGACCATACCATGTCAGACAGCTCATGTATACTATAAATTCTGAAGGGTGGTGATCCCCCGAAAGCAAAAATTGCAACACAAAAAGTGAAAATTGCAGACTCGGTTTTATTGAGTCTGTTCATGAGCAGTAATTGAAAGTGCAACACTGTTCACGTCCCCTCGCACCGGCTTAAGCGGTATTCAATTTTCAGAACAAGAAGTACCGAAATTCATTATCTCGAAGGATCAGAAGGTATAACAACACTGAGAATGAAGTACGGGGCGACGTTTTACGGCCGCCACACAAGCACTTAACACCTGCTGTTGTAAAGATTATAAATTCTGAAGGGTGGTGATCCCCCGAAAGCAAAAATTGCAACACAAAAAGAGAAAATTGCAGACTCGGTTTTATTGAGTCTGTTCATGAGCAGTAATTGAAAGTGCTGTTCATGGAGTAACATAAATCGGATTCTAAAGTTCTGGTCGTTTCCAAAAACTTTCATTATTAATGTGTGATTAGAAAAAATCATTCTATGAATATGCATGCAGTATTGTTTTTTTTATTAATATTCCTGGAGGAAAAGAGCAAAATGAAAGACTGATTTAAGCACACAAGCACCTACGAATCAGTGCAATTGTTCGAGTCGTTCGCTAGTCGTGAATCTATCAATGTACATGCATGTTGTTCACTCTTTAGAGAGTGTACAGGTATTCAGGGCAGGTGGCTGCTTAAAGCAAGGTGAAAGTAAAACAGAACGCTCCTATAGGAGCGTTCTGTTTTACTTTCACCTTGCTTTAAGCGGCCACCTGCCTTTCACATAAAAATACTTGATTTAATTTAGTGGCCGTTATAGAGAGATTTTACTGTAGAAAGTAGTAAAGGGTTATGCTTTAATTCTCACTGACTTAATTTCGTAATCACTTTAAAAGGTGTTGGTATCAACCTTTATTTGGATCATTTGTGACTGTATTAGAACTATCATGAATATTTATTAGCTGAGGTTTTATAATGGCATATGTAGATGCGAAGTTTTGGTATTGGCAGAAACTGATGTCAGGTCAAGTATAATTTCATGAGCAAACAAAGCAAACATCAAACCCTGGAGCCGTATTATATGGGTCAGTTCTATTTTGAAAGGCGTGAAAAGGCGTTTATATGAAGGAATAATTAATATCAATTCTAGATTATGTATCAGGGATATTTTTTATTGAATTTCATTCAACAGAATGATCATGGAAAACGACAAATCTATGAAAGTAGTATTTGGGGACCGACTTGCGATTCGTTGGATTGCATAAGCAAGAGAACCAAGTTACCAGAACACGAGTTAGGGGAGTGGCTATATTTCAAATGCATGGGTGCCTACACACTTACCACTGCCAGTCGTTTCAATGGCATGCCAAAGCCCAGAAGATACTATGTCTGCCAACGTGATTTGTGGTAAGTCGTTTTGAGACATTACAGATAAGAAACTTATTTGGTTAACGCTTTCCCTCATATAAACGTGTTTCAGGCATCTGCAAACAGGGTAGACCCAGATCAGACGGCTCCTAGAGGAGCCGTCTGATCTCCTAGAGGAGCCGTCTGATCAGGGTCTGCTCTGTTTGCTAATGGAATTTGATAGGTCTGTTTCTTTAGTTGCTGTAATGGCTACAATGTTCCATCTTTCATGTTTCGTTAACTGTTTTTGTCCATGAATATTCAATAGGTATTGAAATTTGGTATAAACATAGAACAGGGAAAGGGTTAAATGTTATTGTTGTTGTTTTGTAAACCGTTACTTCATGAATAGTCGTGTAAGAAATAATGGCACCATGGATACTAGTTATAATATATATTTAAAAGTAAAACTGAACGGTTGGTCATGAAAGAAATGGAAGAACGATATATATACATGTTTACATAAGAAACAGAGCAGTTCATGATCAGTTGGTTCCTATAAGGCCTTGGTCCACTATATAGGCGTTAAAGGGTTATATTATCTGGAAAGTGGAACCTGGAAACTTTTCACGATAACAAGCTGAATATGTTAACAACACGAGTTTTGTCATGAGACTGTTATAAACTGCAACCAATTAATGCAGTTATCTTGTTACTCAACTAGTTATTTATCACGAAAACAGATAATCAACTAGAAAAGTTTCATGTTACCACTTATCTACAAATAGAAAATAAGGTATAAGGTCATTTTGACACGATAAGATAAGTTACAGGTATTCATGTAAAGTTTCCACTTTCCACTTATTAGAAAATTGTGCGAGATGTTAACTCGAAACTTTTCGCGAAAGCTAACTGGTAAGTGGTGTCAGAAATATGCCACCATAGTATATATCTACAATATAGCTGCGAGTTTCATTACTTCATTATCAGTCTGTGAGCGGAATTACTTCATTCTCAGTGTTGTTATATTGTCTGGTCCTTCGGGATCATTAATTTTTGAAAAATGAATACTGCTTAAGCCGGTGCTAGCGGGCGTGAGTAGTGTTGCATTTTTAATTACAACTCAATAAAATCAAGTCTGCAATTTTCTCTTTTTGCATTGCTACTTTTGCTTTCGAAGGATCTCCCACTTTCAGACTATATTTAACTGTAAACTTTGCTTCTTGTGTTATATGTCTGTGACATTAAAGGTATTTTCGATCCGAGGAACTGTGCTTCATTTGTAATATATATATAGATATGTGAGTTTAACGGCATATCTAGACCGAGGAACTGTGCTTCATTTGTTATATCTCTGTGAGTTTAACGGCATATCTGGACCCAGGAACTGCGATTTCTTTTTTAAAAGCTAATTGAAACTACGTGGGTTTTCTAATACGGAACTAACAATACAGTGACAAAAATACAAGCACCATGTAACTCTATGTGTATCGTCACAGGTGCAAAGTGTGGTTATACACTAATATGCCAGCAGGGAAAGGGCTAATCTAGTCCCATCTAATGTTATACCGGTATTAAATTTGAAATTGCTTTCGTCTTGTTGCTTTTTGGAAGCAATTTACAGAACAGTTTTGTTTGTAAATATACCAGTATGTGACGAAACTAAGTACAGTAGAATCTGTCATAAGTGACCATTCACTGATTGAATATGGAAATCTTGAAAAGCATGTGGTTGCTTAATACATGACATAAGTAATATGGAAAGCTCGTACAGGAGCTTTCTCCATTACGTTTGACATGCATTAGGCTACCACTCACTTACCTTGAACACCCAGAATTACGTATTGTGTAGTCGCTTAACCCTTCGCTTGCTGAATTTTAAAATACATTTCTCCTTCTTTAACCCATGTCCTGTTGTATAATTACATATATCTTCACTGTGTACAAGTATTTCGCTGTGCAATCACTGCTGTAGAGTGCAGTGCACTGGTTGCACAATCAACTTGTAAATAGTGCAGACCCTGATGAGACAGCTCCTGCAGGAGCTGTCTCAACTGGGTCTTCACTATTTACAGGTAGGTATATTGACGTGAATAGCAAGCGAAGGGTTAAGACAGGTTTATGATTTTTCAATACCTTTCTACGCCTAAGACCAATTCGTCAACTGTGTCTAAACGAAATGACACAACGCCATAAAGAAAGTAGCCCTATGCTTGTGGCATATTTTAATGCTATAAACCGGAGGGCAAATGACTATCGCGCAGTATAAATATTTTGTTAGCATATAGTGCTGTGTTGTACTTTTGTACACCTGACGTGATGCACACGTTTCTTTTTGCTTTTGTTTTGATTAATTTCGTTCACATTGCAGGAACAGCATTTACAAAACTTATGAGCACAATTGAGGAATCTTCAGAAGGGATCCGTCTTCCAGAAGTAATGTGCATGTCCCGGTTCAACGTTATTGCTAATAGCAATCTTTATCCTTTTAATACTACATGTATATGATTATATTAAAAATTAAAAGTAAAAAATGGTCGAAAAAAAACAACAGGATTGTACGACAGGTGGTGACTACCAGCATTACTTTACAATTTGACTTTTTTTTTCTCCTAACAAAATTATTTTTACACATTTTTCAACCCATTGCATTTTCAAAATTCAAGCTATAATCAGTTAACCTACAAAAATGCAATCAGGATACCAAACAGTTTCGATCATGGATCGTGGATCCGTAAGCAGCAAACTTAAGGTAAATAATTGCAAAAAACAGTGCTTCCTTTCGTGCAATATCAACTTTCCGAAAAAGCGAGAAAATGCATTTTAGAAAATTTTAAAAGGGCATTGAAAACACACTTCTTCATACAGATACATGGACACTGAGTGTTGGTGTTTTTCTTAATATATATAAATTATCAGTTTTATTTCTTAACTGGATAGAGTTTTATTTTTAGATAAATGCGGAGATGCCTATTTTACGTGTAATTATGTCTGTGTACTTTGATTTAAGGCACCTTTAACATTCTCGTGTTGTAAACTGTAGGTTCTTATAACGTACTTATTTTACTTGTTACTCTTATATCACATTTATGTGTGTGTGTTTTGTTGTGTGGATGTTATTTTTTATACATAATTGTAAAGTACTTTTGAACGTATTATAATGTATGAAAAAAGTGCTATATAAATATGGTATGCAATAATAATAATAATAATTTTCTGCCAAAGCATAGTTTGTATCCTGCAATAGACCGTGACTATTTACATTAGCTACGTAGTGAGGACAACTTTGACGTGGTTACGTGCTTACCTTCGCATGTCCGCAAAGGGAACATTGCTTGCTATGTTTACTAAGAGAATGATTTGGTGGCACTTCATTCAGAAATATATAGTTTACAAGGCCTTGGAGAAGACTGTCGAAGACTTTGTTGATTTAGATTATCATAACATTGACGAAGCTTGGAAATACGCAATCAGCGAAAGGAAATACCTCCTTGGTTCTCTCTTGGATGACTACAATTCACCCGACTTGGAAGATGAGGCGGTGTCTGTAGATGAAGTTCACTATGAGAACATGGAACCAGCAGCTAAAAGTTCCAAAATATGACAGACTTGACAACATTGTTTTAACAGGCTTTCAATTACAAGCGAATCAAACAATACTGATATGAAACTGGATGTTACATAGCTTCAATAAATTTGCTGTATAACCTGTATGCTTGATTGTGTAGTCATTCATTTTCCGGGAATGAAGATTTACTGTGACCTTAGTAACTTTTCTTCGAAGACTGCTTTATAACCCAATCACGATTTTGTACTCTTTCATCCCATGCTCATATGCATTCTACCCCTCTTAACATGCCCACCACTCCTATGGACATATTTTCCCTCATCAAAAGTCTCCTCTTTCCTCACGCCTCCTCTTATCCCCTGTCACTTATCAAGTCCTCCTCAACACTCCTCGTTACCTCTTTTGCAATCATCATTACCTCTCTTACCCACACCAGTTTCTCGTTTATCCATGTTATACCGATATGAGACCGGTTGTGGATTTGCTTCCATGAAGGTACGGGGTACTGACTCAAAACCGTTTGTGGTACCTACGACTAGATCTACATACTTTATTCAAGACACAACCAGCGTCAGTACTTTCGGTGTTTTGATTATTTGCCCGTTCCTCTATGATATATATATATATATATATATGCTTAATCCTTTAGGTCACAGCTTCCACTCGGCCAATTAGAGTGCTAGTTTATTGTCTCAAGAAGTGGGGGATAAATTTCATTATGTTGCGTGTGTACACAACATTCTATAACCCTAGAAAAAGATGTCCATTCACTGTCAATTATTTTACCTTTTATATAAATAGACCTAGAAACTTGAGTATAAAGACCATCGACTGGTATAAACTCGCATATTTTAACAAAAACTGTATTTCGCTTGTGGAGCAGCAGGCCAAATTTGAAAGCTTTTATTCGGTCAAACAGTCGTCTGTTTGAAATTGCCGCGGTTATTCGGTATTCAACCATCAATACTCTCCCAGTTTGGGTATATTAAATCGTTTACGTAAGATACGGTTTATTTCAATAACCTTATTGTTTTACCTTAAAGGTGAATGGACTTCGAATCTGACTCGTTATGTACCTATCCAACACGGGTATTCATGTCGGTGTTCAATGGAGCCAAATCTCTTGCGGTTTATTTGGAATCTTTGGAAGGTCGTCTTCTGTAAATTTTGTTGAAAGCCATAGGTTTGTGGGATCGTCTGACACTAAGATCATCCCTGCCTAGGGTGGGGTCGCTCCTTTCCAGGACGAGGTCGCCCCAGGGTCATCCCGTTCTAGAACAAGGTCATTGGCATATTCAAGGTCAAGGTTGCAGGACCTAGGACCAAGAGGGACTAATAGTCAGTACTATATACTACTCTAAAGGTCATGACTAAGTTTACCAAACTAATATACAGCAATATGCTTTTTGTAGTAAAATATATGCATTTTAAGTATTCTGTTTTACCATTCCCGTGCTGGGAAAAGTACTCTAGTCATTTTTATTTCAATTTGCAACTTTATTTCAAAATGGGTTGACATCGACAATCGCACATTGAAAAAAATTCAACCCGTTTTGAAATAATAATTTCAGAGTGCAACGTTATTTCAAAACGGGTTTGGCATCGAAAATCGCACATTGATATAAACTTTAACCCGTTTTGAAATTATTATTTCAATTTGCATGAAGTAGTAAAACAATGCGGAACTTATTTTACATAATGAAAACGATTTTGAAGACTTCCATATTACTTTGAATTACATGTCCATGTGTTTTATAGTGAAACATGAGGATAAAGGTATGTGGCGCCAAAGTGACGTCGTGACTAATTTTGAACTTTCATGGGTTAGAAATTGAAATTGAACGTTTTTTGTAGTAAAATATGCATTTTAAGTCAATGACGTCATTTGACGCCGACTTGATGCCATGCGTCCACAGACACCGGAAACACTCCACGAGTGTGTATGAGTATGGATGTATTCTGGTTTCACCATTCCCGTGCAGGGAAAAGTACTCTAGTCATTTTAATTTCAATTTACAACTTTATTTCAAAATGGGTTGCCATCGAAAATCGCACATTGATACAAACTTCAACTCGTTTTGAAATAATTGTTTCTGAGTGCAACGTTATTTCAAAACGGGTTGCTACACCGCACTGTATACAGTGTGGTTTTTGTATTCTTTGCGAAGCAATAGAATACAAAGGTGGCGTTCCACAGCCTAACCCATGGTACCCTCGCTGGCCTGACAAAATAGTGCAATTTACTGACCTGCATTCGATGTATACAAAAGGGTGTTTAATAACTTGGCATCCGGAACCAATCGTGGTATACTATATCCGACATGGAAATGCCTCGTAACATAAGCCTCGGCTTAGTATGTGCAAACATCAACAAAATATAGCAATGTGTAAGAAGGGCGCACGGATATACAAATATCAGTCACACGAAGAAATCACGTGATCATAACATGAATGAAAATACTCAAGAAATATAAAAGCGCGAGTCGGATGACCTTATGCAAGCGATTAGGTAATCACGCCCATAACTGCGAGTGGTCAGTGTGATAATAAGCATAGTGGGAAACGACTGTTCAAAGTGTCAGCTGCAACTGTATCATCGACTGGATAGAGTGTTAATGCCTTCCCTTATAGATACGCAAGTCCATGCCAAAGCGAACTTATTCGATATCAGATTGATACCATGCAAAGAATACTGCAGCGTCTACAACGCTTTGATTAGTCTTTGTCTACGCTGTCATTCTATAACAGTTCAGGTCCAAATCAAATTATGCAATTTAACCCTTTCCCTCATATAAACATGTTTTCACGCATTTGCAAACAAAGTAGACCCAGATCAGACGGCTCCTATAGGAGCCGTATGATCAGGGTCTATTCTGTTTGCTTGTGGAATTTAATAGATCTGTATATTTAGTTTCTAAAATAGCTACAACGTTCTATCTTCATATTTCATTATATCTATTTTATTCATGAATATGCAGTAGGTATTGAAAATTGATCTAAATGTAGAACAGGGAAAGGGTTAAACAGTACGGAACTTGGTTTGGATCTATACAGTCACTCATGAACAGTTTACATCCAATTCAAATGCTGCACAATAAACGGTTTGGAACTTGGGTCAAGATCTATGCTGTCACTCTAAAATAGTTTAAATCCAATTCAAATGTTACACTTTAAATAGTGCGGAACTTCGTTTGGGTCTGAAATCAGAGGAACATTGGATGCAATGCCAGGAGGCTGGGAAGCAAGAAGAGGCTTTGAGACGAGACTACCTTAAATTGTTACACCTTACTCTAAAACAGTTCAGATCAAGTTCAACCGCCGCATTTTAAACAGTGCATAACGTGGTATGGATGTACGCTGTAACTCTGATCCATCCGTCTGTGTGTTCAGGCCCGTACCCAGGTGGGGGGCTCGGGGGCCCGCCCCCCCACCCCCCCAGCTGGCTGCCAAGATACCATTTTTGTTAATGGGCCCCCTTTTAGTTTTCAGCTAGATCTACCGTTTTGAATGTTACCAAGGCAATTTTTAGTGACTGATATTTTCCTACCTCGGGGAGATTATCTTTTAGTTATCTACACAGACAGGCCACCTGTCATGCTGTGATCCACGCTTGGCCTATTTTAGTATGGACCAATCAGGGGAACCCCCAGCAGAGAACACCCGAATTACGTAATCACGAGTTGGTTCCAGTTTTTGCTATACTGGAGTTTAGCAAATAAATTGTTCAGGAACCAGTCGTGTCAAAATGCAAATTGCTGCATTTCCACAAATACCGCATGTGACATGTATATTAATTAAGCGAGGAAACATTGTCGCCAAAATTAAGACGACGGGAATGACGTTTAAAGACGCTATAGCATAGCTACAAAAAGCAGTATGCACTTCGACCAATAAGCGTTTTACTGACAGAACTAGTAATGAAAAAATAACTCTGAACATTTCGAATCACTCGGAACACCTCGGCTATTTCTATATATTCCGAACTCTGACGGAATACGGCGAGTAGTTACGATTGATTTCGAATGATAAAAAAGTAAAAATGATCTTCGTCCCCAGGCCGATTGTACTGAATAAATCGAGGTTTCTTAATGTTATTTCATGGATTTGTTTTGTAACTTGAGATTGGGATTTTTCCTCCAAAAAAAATGGGTACAAAACACACCTTTTGCTATTGGGAATATACCCGAATAAGGGCTATAAAATCAGCCAAAATATTATTGTAAAATAAGATAAAATGGAATGTCTTTTTCATTGTATACATAAATCTGTTATAACCAGGTGAGCGAATAATTAAGGGCCATCATGACCCACTTGGTAAACTGTAACATTTGATGTTTGTAGTTTTGATCAGGGTTATTTTCACATTTAGAATAAAGACATAAGCGGATGCTAGTTCTGAGATGAATAATGCAGAGTCTGTCCATGGCAAAAAAAACCTTTAAGCATAATCAAGTGTCTGTCTGTCTGCCAATGGCAAAAAACTTTAATCATGTTCATATGCGTGTCTGTCAATCGCAAAAAAAAAACTTTAGCCTTGATCACAACTTTTGGTGTTAGTA